>OY735220.1:14803865-15053865 GCA_963457665.1 Thysanoteuthis rhombus
TGGATAAGAGAGTGAAAAATCTTCCGTCAATGGAAAAGATGTATTTGGTGCTTTTTGAAAATAATAGAAGAAAGAAGACAGAAAATAAAACGGCTTTCTCGCCTACCTAATTGCTTGTCAAAAGAGATTTATTCAAAAGTTGATTATTTTATTTCATGACCTATCTTTTTATATGCTTCAAGATGAACACTCACTCGAATCAGCAACCATATCTCATCTCACATTTAGTTGCAATGTACCCATTCACCTGAAGTTTCAAAAACTGACTCGATGAGGAACGAATAATAGAAAGAAGAAGGAACAAATCACAGTAACGAAGGAAATGACTTTTTAGTGGATACAGAGACAAAAATGTACATGATCATATGATGATGATAATCTATACACACACACACACACATACACACAGACACACACACACAGCGAGAAAGAAAGAGAGATCGACTGTGATGTGACATCTATCTATTTATCAATCTATCTATCTACCTGTCCGTCCTTCTCTTTCTTTCTCCTTTTCTCTCTCTCTCTTTCTTCTCTCTTTCTCTCTCTCTCTCTCTAAATATATATATATATATATATATATATATATATATATATATATATATATATATATATATATATATGCTCCTCTATTCAGGTTTGAGCACTCTGCAAGTGAGGTAACTCATCCATCGTGAGCTTATGCAATGCTCTTCCATAGAATTAGAGCACTCTGGTGGATGAAAATCTTCTGTGTAAATGAATATATTGCTTAAATTCAGCATTACTGACTATCAAATTCCATAGTCCAAAGGTTGGTTATCGGCCTCCACGCCTGAAGTGAAAGTTTCAATTCTGGCTCGCAGTACTGGATGGGATAATGGAAAGTCTATAGCTACACTGAAGAGATGTAATGCATTGTCCGTGGATGACACAAATATATAGATATATATCATGCAAATGTGAATTCAGTGTGAAAGCAGGTATTTTGGTATTTGCATCTCTGGCATTGTTCAACTTTTTGGTAAGAGCATCACTGCATTGAGGCAACTTCCCTGCTTGAACGAGGTGCAATTCTTGCTGCTGCCCATTCTTTCAATTTTTCAAATTTTACCAGCATTGTATATTGCAAGTGATATATTAATATTATAATGGTGGGTTATCATCTCAGAAATGTCTACATAATATAACACAGTTTTCAATTCATATTTTTTTCATATAACCTGATTTGTACCATATGTATTGTGTTGTTTCAATTCTGCTTCGTGGTACTGGATGGGATAATGGAAAGTTTATAGCCATACTGAGGAGATGAATTACATCGAAACAGCTGTCTGTGGATGATGCAATAATATTTATATACATATACACACACACATATATATATATATATATATATATATATATATATATATATATATATATATATATATATATATATATATATATGTATATATATATACATATATATATATATATATATATATATATATATATATATATATATATACATATATATATATTTATATTTAGAAAGTAGAAAGAAAATTGAGGATGATATAGAATTTGTACCCCAAAAATCTTTGTTATCATATTGGATAGCTAACCACTCATTGCAAGAAACATGCTGCAGTTATAGAGAAAACTGTGATGTTGACAAGTTCAAAGTTTAAAGATAGGTATCGCGTAAATTCTGTGCTGTGAGTGAGAGGGTTTCAGTCTGTGTAGGTGAGAATCAGTTTCGTCTGAGATAAGGAAATGCTTTGAGAAGGAGGATCGGGATTTTCTGCGTCTGTGTCTTCAAGTATTCTTCTACATACTCATTCAATGCTCAATAAGGACCGTCAATCAGAAATGAAGTTGATGGATCACGTAAGATATCTGAAAAGGACAAGTCCAGGGATTGAACTCCATTGTCCTTCTTTCTTACAAGTGCCAAACTACACTTGGTGGAGGATATAGATGGAGTGCAGACTGCATTTCAATATGGTAACTACTGTTATGCGAAATATGATCCTATTGGCACAATGACACACGCTCCACACAATGTAAATCTACATACTTACATGCACATAATTCTTTATAAAATACACATCTTCCTCAATCCAATGTAACCAAACATTCATTTCATCATAAAATAGATCAAACAATATACTATGAACATTTCAAGTCAAATACCATTTATATAACACTGTGTGACAACAGAATGATCGATTCAGTGTCATATTTGAGTCTAAGCATTTGCTTCACATATATCTTTGAATACGCCTATGCTCACACTTGCATATATATATATATATATATATATATATATATATATATATATATATATATGTATATATATATATATGTATATATATATATAAAATTATACATATATACACACACACATTTATTAATATATATATATATATGTGTGTGTGTGTGTGTGTGTGTGTGTGTGTGTGTGTGTGTGTGTGCATGTACGTATCAGACATACGTTGCAAGATAAGTATTCTTCATTTATACTCCTCCGTATAATACATTTGTATTTTACTATTTTCAAATATTTGGATTTTTACTTCTTTTCTTTTTTCATTGAATACTTTTTTC
The DNA here is from genome assembly GCA_963457665.1 of Thysanoteuthis rhombus. Lineage (NCBI taxonomy): Eukaryota > Metazoa > Mollusca > Cephalopoda > Oegopsida > Thysanoteuthidae > Thysanoteuthis > Thysanoteuthis major. The sequence goes on from OY735220.1 coordinate 14,806,437, forward strand.
TTTCATACGATGTTTCCCCCTTTTATGTCTATTTACCAAATGTCATCATAAAACTTTGTTTGGACATGCGATGAGACATCTGCAAATATTCCACAAAAGTTTCTAATATTAATAGCAAAAGATAACTCAGTTTGTGTAAAGAAGAGAAAAACGTTATCACAAACTGTCAACAGTGTAGACGTGTTCAGAAACTTGATATCAGTGAACCAGTATAGTTATTTCATACTTGAAAAGGCAATAAAATATTTACAATATCTAACACATGTTCGTTACAAAAAATATCGAAAATTTATGTTTGTCCAAAAAAAAAAAAAACACTTCTAAGCTGTCGATGCCAAGAACAACATCAGTAAAAAAAAATATTATAACGCTGAAAAAAAAAAATTGATGGCTAAGACACCATAGAGTGAAAAACGAAACTCCTTGGCAGGATTCCTGCTTTTCCTGTATGCTTCCCGCCATCTCAACACGTGACAATTGAAAAATTCAATGGGGTCGATTCGTGTCTTGCATTTCGTTTTCTCCATTTTTTCCTACAAAGCAGAGTTATTACTTCTGTTTTGTACAAAATTTTTCTCACTGTTTATCTTATTCAGAAAAATAATGCAGTTTTGTTTGGGGGAAAAGAGGGAACAGTTTTTTTTTCCCTAAATATTCCTGGGAAGAATTATTAAAATCATTAGGAACAGATTGAAATTGCATGTAAAATATGGATTGATGCTGCATACAAATTATTTTGATACTTGTTTTGGGAAATTTTTTAAAAGTGGTTATTTGGAGGGGATAATAGTAAAAATGACATTGCTCGATGCAGTATGAACATAACACACGTTCATGCATACATATAGACAAGCAGATAAATAAACCAACCAACATGCACGCATGCATGCACACATACACACGCACACACACACACACATACACACATATATATGTGTGTGTATCGATAGATAGGGAGATGGATATGCAGATACAGAGATTGAATCGATTTTGAGTTTTAGCTGAGGCTACTCATTTTTAAATTATCACAAGCACGCTTGCAGGAGTTTGGATTCACAACCCTCTGGCTGAGCTGTTCCCAATTCATCAATCTCTCCGATGTCCATCACATGCAATTGTTTTGACCATACATTCCTGAAATCATATCGATCTAAATTAATTGTATACACACACAGACACACAGACATCATATATATATATATATATATATATATATATATATATATATATATATATATATATATATATATATCATTGTGTAATCCACGAACAGCTGTTTGGATGTATTACATCTCTTCAGTGTGGCTATTGACTTTATCGGAACTGGGTGGTCAGTAAGGCTAAATTTAAGCAATATATTCATTTACGCAGAAGCTCCTCATCCACCTGAATGCTCTATTCCTATGGAAGAGCATAAGATTACCTCACTTAAAGAGTGCTCAACCCTAGATAGATAAAAAGATGGATAGATATAGATATCTTTATAGATATATATGCATTTATGGATGAGTGTTTGTGAATATTAGAAAAGCCTTGTGGCAATAACATATGAAGATAATGAGACGAATGATTAAAATGAATTAATTAATATCAATTATCTTAAACCATTGTTCTGCCGGAATGTGCATTGTTAATAGTCTAATTTAACGTTCATCTCCATGAAAGTCCAGGATATCAATGAGTGGCATGATTGTTATCAATTGCTGTATTTTCTAATAGCAATAATGCAATACGTTGAATAAATTGAAAGAACATTTATGCTGGACACTTGCAATTGAATCTCAACACACAGCAATTGTACCCTCTCCTATAGACATAATTGCATTCAAGAACAGATTGATACGTGTTTTTAATGCAGATGTGCTTCATTAACGTAGGATGATTTTAAGTCTTTCACAAAAACGGTATCTAGTCTAGAGGTCACGCTGATTTCTATGGGCACTACGTGGGGATAATATGTTGATAAAAGTGCTCTTGACGAAAATGATACGGTTTGATTCTTCAAGACTGAAACCTATGCAGTATTAGTGCCATGGGTTTCAGTTTTGATGTATGGATACCTAAACTTGCATCTATGACGACTGCCATCAACAATTCCTATTTGAGTACTCAAGGGATATATCATATAATTTGAATGAAACAGGAAATATAATTGACTGATCGTTTGTGGACCTTTTCCCGCTTCAAAAGATTTATATCTTGCTTAAATATTGGCTTTTTATGTCGTTACTATTATGTATGATCTTACTATTTAGGTTTCATACGTGACAACTTGGAACATTCCATCATTATGTTTGGTTTTAAAATGGGTAAGGCCGTAAAGAGCTATTATTGACATGGATTAAACGCTACTTATTTCATGTGACTGTATTTGTATCTAATTGCAGTTCTATATATGATCGTTAGTTAATAAAACCATAACTCATGGCTTCGACTTTATCCCCAGAGAACTTCGATTTGACTCCCAAAATTCAATCCCTGGAATCACTCAAATGGGTACTATTTATACATCTGAAGACTCATCAAAGACAAGATAGGACAAACACATCGGTGATGTTAGTAGTCTTCATTAATCACTCAACAAGTTGTTATAACAATACAATGAGTAGGTTACTGATGAGTTTTGTTAATAAGAATGTGGAATTATTCGATATTTGATGATTCGCAATGTATTTTACATGCTCTCAACATAGAATCAGAGGAACGTTACAGAAGATATGGAAATAGCAAGAAAAAAATGTTGCATGATGGAGTTGCGTTTAGTCAAGCTTACCTTTTCATAAATAATTATTAACAAATATATAACATACTTATTACATAATATCTAATCAATCATCGCTAATGAAAGAGGTGAGCGCCACAGGTGTGATTCTCAATTATTCAAAGCACACCTGAGTTAATTAGCAACTTTTCACGTTAACCAGAATATGATGTCTGGAAAAGGTGAAAATAGATTTGATGCACACAAAAGACTCACATATATGTTGACACGCAAATCCCGCCACACGTATTATTTCCATTTTAGGAATCATGGTGCATTACAATCTCAGTATAGATTATCATCATATATTTGTATTCATGCTGCCCTGAGAAACCATTTCCACACACACACACACACACACACGCACACACACACGCACACACACACACACACACATATATATATATATATATAGAGAGAGAGAGAGAGAGACAGACAGACAGACAGACAGACCGACAGAGACAGAGATAGACGGACAGACAGACAGACGGACAAACAGACTGATAGACAGAGGGAGAGAGGTAGAGAGATGGAGAGAGAGAGAGTGTGTGTGAGAAAAGAAAAAGAAAAACTGGGTTTTAGATTTAGAGCGATCCCATCAGTACCATTTGTCAGTGGTCAAGCTCGGGTGAAAACCAGAATGTTGCAATCTGATCAATTGTACCCTGCCTCAGGACAACAGTTTTATTAGTTTTCTTCCGTTCCTTTAGATAAACAGATAGATACGATCAAATTGAAACATGTATCCGTAGAGCTACATAAATTGCCCCCCCCCCAATCATTGTAAATTATTTACACTCAAATTGAGATCTTGTACCTACATCCATACACGAAATGATACACATAAACATTCATATAATTGTAAAATTTTTGCACAAATACTAACCAGTATATCAATAAGTACTTCGATACTTAGTTATCGGTTGATATTTCCATAGTTGAATATTTAATCTATATAATTGATATCTTTCCGGAGAATATATATTTCTCTATAAAAGCATAGTGTGTTCAGGCTGTAGAGTAGTGAAAATATAAGAATGGCAAGATATCATTCAAAACAGTTTTAAGTTGGGATTGTGTAATGCCACTGAGAACGCGTAATATTTTTAGGAATGTAATTCAATGAATTGCATATGATGTAGAACATTTTTTGACCGTGAAAATAATCTATAGAGATATTTGTGTTGATGATGATCGAAATATATGTGTAAATGCAGGTAAGTATATAAAAGCAGGCATATACGTTTGAATACATGTTTTGGCTCACATATACACACTAATTATGGACACAGCTTTTACAGGAATACCAAAATAGCGAAGTAAATGTCTGAGTATGCGTCTATCTATCAATTTATATTCGAGAAAACATGAGGAAAAAATGTATATATATCAGGCCCTTTGTCGCTCACACACAACCTTTCAAAGGCCGAGAGATTTCATGTTTTTATATGACCTTGATTACGTGTATGATATCTTTCGATGGAGTTCTCCCTTCGTCCATATTGCCTGGATGAAAATCAAAGTAAATCATTTCAGGGAAACACTACGAAACGATTCTGATTGGGCAAGCGTATGATCTGCGCAAAATACAACACCAGATACAAAAGAATGAGGAATACCAATTTGTTTCAACATCTGTCTTGTGGATTCAACCGAAAACTCTCCTTTGAAAAAAAAAAAAAAAAAAATGTAGCAACAGCAGAAGTGTTATATAATTATGAATGAATGTTAAGAGTGCATCACCACAAAGCAATGAATAAAAGACCAAGACAGCATAATACGGTTGAGCGTAGCAAAAAATTATACGAGATTATTATATAATTTTTATCTGTTATCTTAGTTGTTCTTTTCCACAGACTGTATATATTTCGATACATGACAGTCACATGTATCTAAAGATCTAGCTTGTCCCGAAAATATTATTAGCAACAATGATTGAACAGAGGGATCTATGCCTATCTGCAAAGCGGAAAAAGCTGCCTGCCTTCACAGATAAGCCTTCAAATTTGAAGCGATTGAACATCAGTATTTGAACATGAAACTGTGATCTATCGCCTTACTATCTTAATTAGTATTTTCATTCATGAGTTCATTATAGTTATTGCAGTCTAATCCTATATACCTATATGTCTGACGATGTATTTCGGAATCTACTGATGCCGTAATCGAGAGAAAAAGTTTTTAATGGGGAATTCAGTTATTCTTTTCTCCCCAAATAATTCATCATTGAACAGTTTACTGCAATGAAAAAAAAAAGATATCTTCTTCAGTTGGATAAAACCTAGAATATACGCATAAAAGAAATGTGACTCCTGCGAAGGAAATTCATTTGCGTTGTTTTATTGATTGACAAGTTCTAGAGAACATTGTTTTCTCTTGAAAAGCTTGCTTAGGAATTTTATTTTCAGACAATGGTCAATCGTGTTATGCCTCCGTCGATCAAGGATTTATGGTCAGATTAAATGTTGATGGTTGACACACAAAGGAACACGTATTGACTGTCCAAACACTTCCAGTACCTCGTCACTCTTTGAACCGTCAATCAGGTTGTGACAGCTCTCTAAGATTTGGGATTATTTGAACAAAGTGCTTGTCATTAAGATTGTCAATGTGAAAGTAACATAATGTAATAAGAAATGGAAAGTCTTTTGCAACTTAACACGTCTTCTATCTAAACCTGTCCGGTAGAGAAACAAATACACGGTCTCACGCACCTTTATAATCTTTTATGTAAGTTATTTCAGAAAACTGAAATACGATGAGGTATCATAGCAATAAGTCTGTAGTGCAGTCGAAAAATAACTTTTTTTTTTCTATAACATTCTTCTAAAAAAATTTGATTTAATTACCATCATACAGGAGTCGATGCATCATATTTTGCACTCTTCTCTCTCGTCCCAGACGCCCAAGTCAATTTCTGGAACGCTTTGTTTCGACCCACATATTACTGACACAAAACATGGCTGTATGTTAACATTCGTGAATTGCTGATACACCCATCAGATACTAAAAAGATCAAACTCATTCGTGGCAAGAAATAATCCAAAATTGATAAACAATTTCCATTCTGATATCCCCTATTTATATTGTTCGGACAGTATCAACATCATCTCGATAGTTAAAAGGGAGTAACTTTTGAGCTTCAACCTATTAGTGGATCCAATCTATCATTACATCCGATTATTGACTTTCCCACGGTTCATAAAGATGAAAGTTCATCCCTATGTGCTACGGTAAAGTCTATATTCACCAGTACTTTGGGGTTTCGTAATATACCCTGTTTACATATCAACATTTTTTTTCTTAAGACAGGGAATGAACATCGTCAGATGGGTGTAGAATTGTTTTTATTTGCTAAATAAACCTTCAATTACTTATACATTGTCATTATTTTATGGTTTACAAGAAGAGAAGAAATGGAAATTGCGCAGTGAGATGTGTAGCAAAAAAAACAAAACAAAAAGACAGAATATGAATTTAAAAAGAAAAGGTTTGGAGACAGAGAAATGAGAGAAGGAACAAAGGAAAGAGCCAGTGTATGAAGGAATCAAATGGTTGCGGTGAGAAAATATCAAAATGAGATACAGGTGCCTTATGAGAAGAAATATCGAGGGGAGGTTACCATCATTTGTTTTGGACCAACTCGCCTTTTGTTTGACATTTGTTGCTTTCTCACCTAAACGTGTTTATAGTTTTTTGCCATTTCACACACAGATAAGCAAGAATTGAAATAGATACAGTAGTTGGCAATAAACCGGATGAAGCTAAGAGGTAAAGAAATACCTCACCTAATGAACGGGACTGAAATATTGATCAGTCAGATTAGGCGATAATTCTAGTCTGGATATACAAAATACAGATCTATTTCCCCCAAATACCTACCCAATCTGTAAATAAATGGGTCAGAGATCCCTCAAAATTGGAGTAAAAGGATGAATGCACATTTGTGGCTTGATATTGTAGTTGAAGAATCGTCGATTTATATAAATCTACCAAAATTCAACTTTAGATGTAAGAATAGGCTTCCAAATTTTCAATTACCCTAGCAGTATATAGGTGAGTATGTATGTATGTATGTATGTATGTATGTATGTATGTATGTATGTATGTATGTATGAATTTTTCTGAATCTTTCAGTCCATGAGTCCATTCAAATCTATAATTCACTCAATGTTCCCCTAACAAAATGAACTTGTATCATTTTCCGATTCCTCAAATTGGGAGACATAGGCAGACACATCCTTTCAATTTGTCCGATTCGAGAGAAGATATTTATGGCTGTTGAGATTCCCAGAGGAGGAAAAAATCATTTAGAACAGATTCCTTTTGTTAGTAATTGTCATGGATGATCAGTTCACTGAGCAATACAGAGGACTAGACGGAAGGAAAGAAAAGTTAAGGGACAAAAAAGAAGAAAAATGGTAATGAATGGGGAAAAAGAGATAGGAATGAAAAAAAAAGATTAAAGATAAATTGAGGAAAGAGAGACTGATGGGAAATATGACTGAAACAGGACAGGGAATGATGAGCTTTCAAGAAGTGTGGAAATAAAACAGAAAAAAAAAACGAGAAAAAGATGAAAAAAAAAAAAGGATTAAGGATTGGTGCGAGGAAGAGAAGGGGAATTGATGGACTTTGAATGAGAGTGACGACAAAATAAGTATTACCAAGAGAGGAAGAATCGGAAGTCTATCAAAAGTCTCGTTTTTCTGTATTTGAGACTATTATATTGGGATTCTAAAAACAATGACTGAATCGGGAAAGATTCCTCAAGTTAATCCTGGAATTAGATCAACTATTTTTCCACCTTAAAGTCAATCCTTACATCACACTTAATTCATTGAAAACTCTTCCAAAGTAAGACGAAAAGCAAAAATCAATGCAAGATGCATGAAACCAAGAGACAGTAAAGTAACAACAACGAAAAGCTTGTTGACTGTTTATGTTATTCAAAAAAAATATCATTCCAAAGAGAAACATAAATATTAACTTGGATGAACATAATTGAAATAGATGCCACACGCAGACAATGACTATTTCATGCCTTACAATAATCAATATATCAAAAAGGAATCATTTTTGAAGTCAACTAACGATTTTGTGCAAACAATTGACACATTATTTTCAAAACATTGAGATTATGATGGTGAGATTATGATAGAGTCAGTATGATGGATTCAAAGGCGTACTATACACAAATACACGTACGGGTGAGCATCAACTCATGAATGAAAAATAATATGCTAAAGATAGCATAAGTATGTTGAAGGTGTATGTTCGATGACAAAGACTTCAAAGCATTTTTCAAATACCGTAATATGACTTTTATTTTCTCTCCCCCAAAAGGTCATCTTGTCATTTAACCAGGTATATTGAGGGTTAGGAATATAGAACACTTGAAAGCATGTAACTATTTCCTCAATTTCTCCAGTGTTAACATAATGTATGACTTGGATGATACACTTTCCGATATGGTTGCTACTAGTAGGCTAAAAGACTGACAGCAGTATGTAGCAATCATTTTGGGTAAAAATGAAATCAATACTCTAGTGTTTTAAATTGATATTAGGCTACAACAGAACTAAAAACCGGGATAGGTTTTTCTGAGATAAAATGAAAATATAAGCATATGGCAATCTTGATCAGACTTGATCAATTCATGGGAAGAGACATATTTATTATGCCTCATAGAAGGTTGGCATATATTTACATTCAAGCTCTTTCTGGTGGGAGGCAGGCGTCCCATGATATTGCTATCCAATGTGAATCTTCTAGTAAAGACCCATAATTATATTCTTCATGGCAGGATTAAAAGAGGCCAAATGATGACGCAAAATCAATGTCAAGTGGAGTGCCCCCGTCTATTCTGTGCTATTTATTCAATCCAACCTACTCGATTAGGTATCTGAGGTTAGAGAAACAACTAATGTAATTTTAGTAGAATCAGAGTTAAGATCGAAATGATTAACACCACAAATATGTACAATCTATGACCAAACGAGGAAAAAATACATGAAGATATCAGAGTTTTGAGAAGTCAGTGGAATGAATAGAGTCCAACATCTGAAAAACACGTATTTAGTAAAAGAGCAAGATGATCTGATTTTGTCAGTGAAGGTAATCGTGATGTAAGTCTAGAAAACTAATTTTATATAAATGATTGGAATATTAAAATGAAAACAAAATTAAAAAAAAACAAAACGTCGCTGCTTATTATCATTTTAACCTCAGAAGAATTTTAGCAAACAATGAAATTCTTCCTAGCACATGCACCCATCCACTCACTCACGCACACGCACACACACAAATCTACGTGCACTTGCGACACACGCACAAATACACACACATACACTACACACTACACAGGATATTTGCTTATTCCCAGAACTCACGTTCGTGAAGATAAGTCAGTTGGAACAAATTCATCATAGATTTCTAAATAAACAGGTCTGATATAAGCATTTCCTTTCTGAAGCCTTATGATCGATTCCCCAATGAAAAAAAAAAATAACAAAAAAACGAGCAAATAATTGAATTCAGATACATGATGTCCACTTGTATGCCTCACTTATTAATGTTAATAAATACTTTCCGAAAATATGCTCAAAGTAGTTGATTTATACTCTGACCCGTGTAAAGATGGGCTATTTCTTGATCCACTTGAAGGTTGTTCAGGGATAATTAACATGTATAAATGGTACCAACTCGAAGGCTAGGAACCAATGGCATAACGTAATGATGTCTCAGTTAGGAAGAAACACAATCATTTTCTACATCGAAATCGCTCAAGGCTCTTACTGATCTACAAACTGAAAGGTTAGAAGAAAAAAAAATTGCCCTCGTAAGTAATGTATTAAACTTATAAAAGTAGTGAATAGATTTAAGTTTAAATTGTTCCTGAAAAATAACAATGGTTAGCAAGTTATTTCTAAGGACGTTGCGAGTACATTTAAAATGCTAATTATGATGTTTGAAATACATCTCCGATAAATGAAGATTATACAATTAAAGTGTTCTGGAATATGTAATTTCATATGGATAGAAAGATAAATAATCAAACAGAACAAAAAATTTCGACATATTAAGATAGATTAATGAATCTCATACATAATGATAAAAAATGAGCAGTGTCCTGTTAAACGAAATAAAGGTTGTTCAGGTGAGAAATACTGATATGAACTATCAAATGCTTTATTGATAACGATGAAGTTGAAAGGTGAATACCAAAAAGAAATGTGCAATTCCCCACTTGTGTATTAGAGTCAGATAGATGAAAGTTTAACAACTGATTTAGAGTTGATGTGAAATGAGGTGACTCCTTTTCCCCTCCACATGACAGAAGAGAGAACATCGACCCCCTTTAGGATTTTTGTTATTTTGGAGAAAAACAATAAAAATAATGATCAAGATATTTATCACCGAAAGATTGGTTCTTTTGCTCGATTCATCAAGGAAGGAACATTTCACTGGAATCTTCCCTCAAAGTTTTCAAACAGCATCGGCGGACATTATCTTTAAGATATAAGAAGTAATTCTGTGGGTTCTTGACAAGTGCGTTATAATGTTATTTAATGTTAATACAGAAAAAGATGCTTATCACAATAACCCAGAGACTGATTTTTAGACAACACCAACCGGCTGATAACATCTATCAGCTGTTATAGATATCTAAAATATTCTTCATTGTCGGATGTTGATTCTTTGTTGTGGAGAACGTTGTATTAAAAAAATATAGATTTTTAATTCATTTTTAAATCATTTTCGACTGACAGATCTTGATAACAATAGCTGTTTGATAACGTTATTTGTAATTCCAATACATGACTCCCCGCTAAATATCCTTGTGATCTTTTTCAAAAGAAATTTTAGATACACCAGGCTGCTCTGTATGTAGATAGACAAGCTTTCATTTCTTTGTTTGCATTGAGTTTCTATTTGTTTTCACCATTTGCAACTTTTGTTACAAGTCTGGTATTTTAATTGCTAACCAGGAATGATGGATAAGATTTTGGTCAATAGAAGTGCATACAGTTGAGTTTTCAATTCTCGAAATTACTTTGTTCTGCAAGAGTTACTTGGGTTAGGTAGGTCAATATGTATGTTTGAGGTATTATCACTGATGATAACTTGCAAGTTAAAAGAACTCAACTGTTGAACACTGTCCAGAAGCTCTTTAAAATCCAACCGTAAATGTTTATCACGATATTCTGACGAAATGATTTGACCCCAATCGGCATCGTCATTTTCATTTGCAGTCTGAGCAGGAAGCTCTTAGCTTCTTTTGTTGGACAAAAACCTTACCCAAACTCCGCCATACTTCTTCATCATAGAAGTCACTGAGCCAATACTTGTTGAAGTTTTCTATGTCGTTATGCGACTGATATCAAGCGAGCTGTATTTCACATATGATATCTGACAATCAAACCCTTGAATCATGCGTTCCAGGGAGACATTATCACGATTGAACCGATCCGTCGCCATTTTTGTTTTTTAATGATTTCAGAAATAGTTTTGTTCTCTTTGCTGATCATTCATTGTATGCTTCATGCAAGAAAAAGAAAACTTATGACATTTAATCTCTACAATCTGTATGACTTGTATATTATCTGTTATTAATCCTAATCTAATCCAATTTCCATTGAAACCTCTAAATCAAAACACATTTTTCTAAAGTTGAATGTCCAATTCGAAAATACATCATCACCTCAATCTATATCGGAATTTCTGAACTGATATGTTCAATTAACTCACTACTAGAATTGATACAATATTCTATAAATAATGATAAAAAGATTTATTTGAATTCATTGATTTCAGGTATAAAACATTCATAATCTTCTATCTTATCAAGTTTTGTCGGAGTGCTGTTGAATTAGGGCAAGCTAAGTGTGTGTAGTAAAATGATTTTTCAAGTGGGACGTATGTATCAAAGAAAAAAATTGAAGGTAACGTATACATTTTTTCCCATCTGCAAGTATTCAAGCTCGAGGGAACCCAGCCCCCGATGGAATATCATCCGTGCTAGCTTTTATACCAGAACCTATACAAAAGAGAGAGAGAGAGAGAGAAAGAGAGAGAGAGAGAGAACAAGCATGGCTCACACTGTCTCTGCTTCCTCCTGAAAACACCACCTGTTCACTGCAAGTAAATCAATTAATGTTGCCTGTTGGCGAATTAAAACTCACAAGACATGAATTGCTGGGTGTGATTTTGTATGAAACTAACATCATAATCAGCAGTAGCCTTTTAGCATCGGACATGGGACTTTACATTCCCTGGGATTCTTCAAACATTTCCATCTTTGGCATTGCGTTGCCAATATTCTCTGAACATTTATATTTCGTCATGCTATATTATATTTTACCATTCAGTTTTGCATATTTTATTAATTTCTGACGGATTATTTGCAAACAGAGGGATTAGAGAACCATATGGAACTCCTTTTGGAAACATATCCGCCTTAAATTTTATGAAACAATTCTTCGTATTTGAAATCGAATCAAGAATTGTCAATGGCATCAAATATGTCCCTTCCCAACGAAAATGACACCAGATTAAGACGCAAACTATATAATTCAAGTATACTAACCAGTAAGTTCACGATTACAATTTTTTAATGGAAACGTAAACAGTTGGATATCTGAGAGGAACAGATCTAGTTGTTTTGGTCCAAAAATCACCTTCATCAACACTACTTTTTCACTGAAACAAAAATTGGTTCCGAGTTGACATGTATTCATCAATCTTCTTTTCCGAAAAGCAATTGTTCATATACTTCCCAAAAAGTTTTTTTTCGGTTGGTAATAGTCAAGTTATCATCTCAAAACCACTTGTGATGAAAAGAACTTACAATTTCAGGTCTCATCCAGAGTAAACTTTCAGGCTGTAACATACATATGTACAATGCAAGTCAATACAAGTGGTCACACGTTTAAAAAAACTTCAAGTTTTATACAATTACATACACACAAGTACTTGTTCTCAAGCACACATACATACCATCGTCATACGTGCCGTGACCCTATCAATGCGTATTAGAGCAATAGCTCTTAGAGCAGACTGGAAAGTTGTAGATTACTTTCTTATCAGTCATATTCAACCTGCCAAATATTAATGAATGGTTACTGCCTAAACCTACAAGCGTCTCCTGAGTTGCATGATATCTTCCGACACCTAGCTGGACAGAAATATAAAAACTGACTGGTTGATGCAAAACAAGTTTTTGGTAAACACGATTGTAGACAAGGACAGTCACACCCCACCAACACGCATGCACGCACACACACACACACACACACATACACACACACATACACACACACACACACACACATATATATATATATATATATATATATATATATAAGAGAGAGAGACAGAGAGAAACAGAGGGATGAAATGTCTGTATGCTCGTACATAATTGTACGGACAAATATATTATAGTATACATGAGAAAGAGCACATTACTGGTATTTTCTCACCACGTTTGACAATTCTTAACTTTTGATTCAAAATTCTAACCATCCCATTTTCTTTCAATCGAACGGTCACAGGTCATTGAAAGGTTATCGACCAGTCTATTTTCAGTATTATCAAAATTGCAAAGATATGACGTCCGGATTAAAATTGAGTGAATGCAGTTGGCAATATATGGTGCCACCAAACCATAATTTGTCAAAGAGTGCAATATAAGCAGAGAAAAATGGAATGATGAACAAAAAAGCTAGTATGAATTAATTATGGATATATCAATGGAGAAGAAATATCGGAAGTAGTATTTTGATATTGATTTTGACTGAAATATCTGACGTGTTTCTCTCCAAGCAATGGACATCCAGAAGAAACGCTTCATTCATCATCATCAGTCTTTTAACATCCGTTGTTGGATATCGGAATTCCTCAGGATTCGCCACGATTCTCTATCACTGGCGTCGCAGAGCCAGTATTTTTTTGTAACCTGTCCAGATCATTCCTCTCTCTTGTGTTCCGTTGGCCTCAGTTTCTTATGTGATTGATTTTTTTCAATAGTGTGAAGGATCCAATAGTAGTCGTGTGAGGTCGCAAAGGAATGAGGTGGAATTCTCTTGGATAGAGTATAATGTTACGTAAAATTGCTTTCGAAACACTTTGAATTGAATCAGTAAAAACCTTTCGGGGATACTACTTATTTTGGCGCATGATGTATTTCGAAAGACAGTTTATCACCCAAGGAATTCCATGGATATATCGAATTTTTTTTTCATAGTTTGTGGAAACAATGATGGTTGTTTGTAGTGAGGAAAAAAACAACTTTAAAATCAGATTGGATATTCTCCTATGAAGGAAAAAGCTGACACATCGAAATATTCTGGGCCTGTAAAGATTTCGTCTTCTTCCAGATACTATACTATTTTGGCATCTATTTTTGTACATAGAAATATAGGCCATGGTTTTGCGTTGTGTGGTGTGTGCGGGTATACGTTGAATTCATTCAGATTCACTGTGTTGGTAAATCTTTTTCATGAGTAAGAATTATTGAAGGAACGCTTTTTACAATGCTTGAAACGTAAGTATATATGGTCCAAATAAGAGGTCATAACACGTGTCATGCATAGTACTTAATCAGTTTATGACATCTGAAGGTTGGATATGAAGTAGCATAGGTGCAACTTCACACTGGTTCATCCTACCGTAAATTGAGATGAAAAGTTTCATATCTAACATTTGAGTACTTTACATGACATATGACTAAGTACCCAAAGAAGATGATTGCAGTTACGTCATGAATACATGATGCATGCGTTTGACCAGAGCATTGCAAAATTTCCACTGTGGAGACACACAACCTCACATTTTTTTCTTTTTGATCGAAAAAATTTGAGCTTTCCTCCACCATATTTCTCGTTAGCTGTCCTCACCTTGTATGAGTCAAAGTTAAGGCGATTAATTCCTACAGTGACAGCTATGGATCACAGTGAGTGTTTGGGTCCAACTTTTCCGAGGCCAGAATTGTAAGAAAAAACAGTAGGCGTGTTACTTAATTGAGTTGTTAAATCACGTTTAGCTCTGATGCTTCTTGACAGAACTATCACTCGCATCATTGTCCCTCACTGGCTAATGTTGGAAATTGTTGCAGGCCAAAAGTTTTATCATTCAGTAATCAGTTGCAAATACTCCAATCGAAATTGCTTTAAGGTGTTTGAAAGCATATGTAATACAGTGAAAACAGTTGCTTGATTATGAAAATATTCATGTTTCATCATTATACCCCTCTTAGAAAAAAACAAAAAAACTAATGTAAATAAATCAAGAAATAGGGACAGTAGAGAGAAATCTTTCATAATTCACTCACCAAATCCTTCAACTTTGCAATTAAGGCCTCTGTGATATCACAATTTTTTTTCTTTCGAGAAGGGCGGGTCTTGCATAATATCAAATATGACAACAAATAAAGTATATATAGGGAAAGATTCAACAAAGATGGGGTTGGAAAGTATTGGTTCAGGTTGTGAGGGTTTTTCAACTCCTCGGCTTCTGAATATCTTAAAATAAGAAAGAATACTCTTTCGGGAAAAGAGAGGGTGAAGAATTCACTAGAAAAAAACATTGGAATAATGACCACAAAAAAAACATAAAAGTGTATCGCCAGAAAGATTGTTTTGAAGCAAAAAAGAATGAGACAATATTAGGAAAACCTATGGGAATATCACATTTATTTTATTTACGATGTTTCATTCAAATTTCTGTGTTAGCTGTGTGTTTATTTGATTGTGCTGGCACAAAAAAGCATGAATAAATTCATGTCTTTTTATACATGCATATGTTTCTGGAGGAATGGCTTTTTGTAAATGTCTGGAAGAACTCTGAATTAATCTAGCAAGAGAGAAGGGATGGACAGAACATTTATCAAAATATTTTCGTTTTGTTCCATGAATATTTCATTAGACAAGGATTAATAAATAACAGACATTTTCCCTACGGCTTTTCTTTTTAAGAAACAGCTTTAGTTGGTGGTAAAAATTGCAGAAACAAATAACAAAATCAACACTCAAATCATATATATATATATATATATATATATATATATATATATATATATATATGCACACACACATATGTGTCTGTGTGTCCTCATATTTACAAATAAAAGCGAAAGATTAAATGCATTAAATTAAAATAAGCGTTTGACATGTTTGTCAAACAAGTTTTAGCAGAAGTGCTAATTGGATTTAAATCTGGAGTGTTTGGTGACCAAAGCATTGTCACACGGTATTCTTGAGGTCCTCAAAAAAATTGCTGTGTAACTTACAGAGTGAGGGAGGACACGTTTTCAAGCTAAAAGTGGCAACTGAAATTGTCGAATGATTTTACCTGGATGGAATGTACCTGGACTTGGATGACAATGAGATATGCAACGAAGTATCAAACCCAAGAATCGTAATCCTCAGTCTTCCCCTACAGAACGTTGTCAGAACAAAGACACAGGCTCAAATGACGTTCTCTTCATCTGCAAGTAGACAAGATATATTAATGAACATATAAATCAGATAATTGATGCGGTACCCAAGGTCTTCATCCAAAAAATAAAATTAATTCCCAAAATGACAGGAAACAGCCGAAAAATGAGATGGCTGAGTTTTTTTTAAGCTCCACTGTGCATTTTTAGATGAAATCAGGATTTTTATTGCTGACATTCAAAGAAGACCGGCTCTCTCCATATATGATGCAAGATAAATTTTAAATACATTTTAGCTCCACGTTCAGTTAAATCAAACTGGATATGTTTTAGGCTGAACCAATAGTTTTTTTTCAACGGATATGTAAGTATTAGCTGAAGTTTGATCTATAAACTTGGCAGTATTTTTTTTCGATCGGCTATGGTCAACAATCCAATATGTCAACCAAACTTGAAGACATTATATGCTCTTTTCTCCGACCCATCTCCCTTAAGGGCAGGTTTGATATTAGTTAGACGTATCACAAACCCAAAATCACCACGAATAATTTATTCTCTCGAACAACTTTCACCCAAAATGTAAAACTCTTAATACAAAGCAATAAAATTATAATTGCGAAATGCAGCACCGGGAACGCACAGCTATTATTAGATCATTAACCTGTCCAATTTTCTTGTAACTATTGAGCTTTATCTACGGGATAGTTTTACGATTATTGAAGTCAAACTCCTTATGATTAAATGAGTTTATAGCTTAACTACATGATAAGCCAAGTTTCTAATACCTCACAGTTGATGACAAGGCAAAATTTAGAAAACAAAATATTTCATCAGTCACTTCCCGATGGAGGTCGATAAATGCTTTCAGAATCGAACTTTTCGTTTTTTTTGTGAAACACCTTTGGTTGTAAATACACTGCTATCTTCATGGCCTGTCAACATTTTTGCTGGTAACTAAGTAAATATGAGTGCAGTCAGGAGTTGTCAGAGGAATAAGGTTGAATTGCCAATTGCCAATTGTGTTAGCCATACAATAAAACATGTAATCATACATCTCTTGAAGTATGTCAGAAATTGTTTTATATATTTGTTAAGTAGCATTTTCCTCCACAGAGAACACAATATATCTGCGCAAAAAGATGCTCAAATTAGTTGCCAGTTAGCAGGGGGATATGATTTCAAAACAGTCATATGTCAGTCAAAGATTACGTAAATATATCGTAAATTTCTGATGGATTCTTTCATTCGATGTTTTTGTTGTTTGGTAATCTTGAAGTTTCTTATTTTGTTCTTTTTCGAATATCCCTTAATCTCCTAGCCAGCAATTTTCAAGATATTTTCGTGTCGGTCGCCAAGGCTCAAAGTCAATTACTGCGGGGATTACACTGTCTATGTACGTTCATGTTATATTTGGACTACCATAACTCGAAATGAATATTGTAAACCTCTAATTAAATGATGCTAATCCCATAGACGCCAAGGAGTTGAATTACAGACGGATTGGAAAGCATATGCCAATATAGCACGGTGGATGGAGATTGAATGAGAATCGGTTCATATACACCTATATTGAGACGAGGTAACTGTTGGTCAATTTCCTTTCCTCTTTACAATTATTTACCTGTTCAATATGTATGGAACGGACCTCTTTGGATCCACCAAAAAATTATGTCAATTCTATTGGATCATGGTTCATTCATTCAGGGAATGTTTTAAAAATCTTCCTAGAACTTTCAGAGATACTGTGTGGACAAACAGACAAACACGACTGAATATTTATTACTAACCTTGATTTGGAAGTGAAAAGAAAAACTTAAAATCAAAACAAAGAATTTCATTTGCATACTTATAATTTCGATTCTGAGGGAAAAAAAAGGTACTTTCGAATGTGACAATTCACTGGTCCCTCCCAAATGTAATACACTTCGATCTTATTAAACAGGCCCCTGGTTGGTTTTTGAACATAGATTGATTCAATGTTGATTAAGTGGATTTCTGTCGCTCAGACTAGCCCTCAATGCCCTGTTTCCGATCTAACCAGCATGGCTTTCAGTTCCAACCATTTTCCATAAATACGACACTTCTTTAATTCAAATCGTTATCCGAACCTGTGTATCACACACATCCAGTCATCTATTCAGCTTTCATCTTTGATTGAAAGTTTAAGATTGGCAATTGGTAGGGCTTGTTGCAAGAGCGACGGACAACCGATTGACATCATCACTCGAAAAACAGATCCCCAGAGATCACGTGTGAAACTGGGACTAACAGAAAACAAGATAGAGCGATGAAATAGACAAATTCAGAAAATACTGGCTCTACGACGCCCATGATAGGGGATCATGGCAAATCCTGGGGAAAGTGTATGTCCAACAACGGCTGTTAAAAAGCTGCTGCTGCTGCTGATGATGATGATGATGATAATGATGATGACGAAACTCAAATAAAATATCCACGATAGGGAATATTTTGCAGACCTTGGTAGAGAAGGAAATGTATTTGTTGAACAGTTGATGTTCCTGTTGTTGTAAGACATTTTCTTACAAGGGAGGATAAGTGAAGACAATCCTAACATTTTTACTCGTTGAATGTATACAGTAGATTTCAGCTTATGAACACCGTCTGCTTGATACACTTGATGCGTCTCCTTCATAGCCCTGCCGACGGCGATGGCCAAAGTATCTTGATACACTTTGGTGATGAAAATTTGATTGGAAATGTTGTGTTTGACCACTGCTTTGACAATGGATGAGCACACACACACACGCACACACACACACACACACACACACACACGTGTATTTTTGGAAAGATAACTTGATAATTGATAATCAGTAGTCAGAGTACCATTTATACCAAGATTCAAGGATCGATAATCAGCAAAATAGGGATGGACGACAATCTCAGGAACTATACATACTTTATAAAAGAAATGTAATGACCTCAAAAATAAAAACAGATATTTTCTGTAAAAACGAGAAACTTCAATGGATGACGTCTATTCGGCCGTACAATATTTATAAAAAAATAGCATGCATTAGGAAAATGTTTCAGTCCTCCTGATACATTTGCACATTCTTTTTTAAAACTGCATGCTGAATATATGTTGATATCATAATCCTTTCTTTCCATGATCTCACCTTGATCTTGTCTAGAAATATTCAGAATAACTGGCCACTTTTTATATTGAACTGTTTTGTTGAAGATCTGTAATTAAAGAGATTAAAAGATCATGAAGTGCCTCGGGATTTGGAGTCACTCAAGATAGAATTGCAATAGAAATTGAATCGCTTTTTACCCTTTTGATACGGTTATTTCAGGCTTTCTAACTTTTCATGATGAAAAACTCAATAAAATAAGAAAAACTACGTAAAAAAATGGTTAATCATTTATCAGGTGATGAAAAAACACTTTCATTTATTTATATGTTTTATTGATAGAACTTTTCCATTGCGTTTTATGTGATATTCCTCAAGGAAGTTTACAACTCTTCGTCTGTTCAAGAGAAATAGGAACTTTACACCTGTATACAATAACTGATACAGAGTCATTATATGAAAAAAAAAAACACTGAAAAAACTTACAAACCATCCAAAAAATATTTCATCTCATTTCCAAATGATTTTCAAGGTAACTATGCATTTGAAAGAAAAACGTACTGTCAATAAATGTCAGAAGTCCATTACATTGATATACAAGTTGTTGTGGGAAATGTACACATTTTTAATATTTCTTAATTTATTTTTTCCACATCATTGTAAGATGTCTTCCTTGCTTATATATTCTTACAAATATGTCACTCTTCCCCGTGGCCAATGTCCAGTTTTATTTTGTCAAGATCTTGAAGGAGTGCTTACAAAAGCTTTCCAAGTAGGTGAATGGTGCAGTGCATTTGCTCTTGCATCAATGATCATGATTTGGTCCCTTGTATTGTGTAGTTGGACTTGTTCATCCACTTCTCCCTATCACATCGCACTCTAAAAGAAAAATGGAACTTTGAACCCTTTCACTGCTGGTAAAGCTCATATACAAAAGTGAGTCCGGTGTGGCATCACAAAACAATGATAGAGGATACAGGAAAGGGATTTCATAACCTATTCACCTTAATGATAACTTTCACACCATGTATGGTTTCGACTAGTCCATGGTATTACCTACAACGAATGTTATTGGAAGAATCAAAAGCTATTTCTCATAGTCCAGATCGTGCTTGGATTTCGACCTGACACTGGACGCCATTTTAGCTTCTTACCTTTCTTTTCGTACAGATGGATAAATAGCCCAAATTTACCCCTAGGAAAGCGAGAAATGTCAGCTGACCTATCTCTTTTCTATTCCCTCCACTGGTGGGACACACAGCTCCCTATAATGTTTTATCTTACCACGTGTACAGGTGCAGACATACAGTTTCATCAGTTCTTTTAAGCTTCAATGCTGGAGTCTTACTTGAACGAATTGCATATTTAAACATTAATCCTCTGTATTTAGTGCTTTTCCAACATCCAATTCTTGCCTAATTCCTATGCTGGAGTCAAGAAAACGATTTGCTTGCTCAGTTGTCACGTGCTCCAACTCTCTACAAAATCATAAGTCTGCCATTTACATGAAAAGTGTGGCAATATTCATGGAATAGAATAACAAGCATACAAACACACACACACACACACACACACACACACACACACACACACACACAAACACGGGGATAGTTAGATAGATAGATAGATAGATAGATAGATAGAGAGAGAGAGAGAGAGAGAGAGAGAGAGAGAAAGAAAGAAATGCAGAACCAGACATATATATAAATATTCATGCCTGAGAGAAATATTTTTTCACAAGACATTACAGAACTAAAATCTCAGTTTTGGTTGGGATGTTTAATCAATATCTCAATTTACTTCCAGGGCAAAACAAATTGATGATTCAAGTCTCATCATTTAACCAAGACTTTGCTTCGGTAGTTGTGTCTTTACACAATGTCACTTGGTTAGGCTGGACATATTGATTGGAATTAGAAGATAAGGCAAGTGAACAACCATTGGTTAAATGCATGCTGTTTTTTTAGGGAGCCCTAACAGTTATGTGCTAAAATACTCACGTATTGCTCTGAAGGCCTATTTATCGTGAAAAAAAAATATTTGGAATCGTGTTGCTGAACATGTTTGAAATCGTCTTACATTAGCAAATACAGACTTAAAAAAGTGATTTTCCTGAATGTCGGAGAGATTTTCAGGTTAGACCAAAATAAAATTATTTGGTGGAAATACTGTAAGCCATATGGAAGTTAAAATAACTCTAAGTACCAATCAAAAAGGTAAAATCATGAAAACGAATTTCGCTTGTTGTACCGTTACGGTTTTGCTTTGACTACTCAAGAATGGTTCTGATAGATATTTCATCATTGGATAAAGGCGTGTAGTGCACATAAAATCGGTTGCCAGAGCCTTGAAGTTCCCCTGGTTCAATTTTTCTTTATTTTCAGACAATACAAATAAAAAATTATGAGAACGTACAGTGAATCTTTCGAATATACTGTACATGTATGTATCGTATTACACACATTGTTATTATATCAATCAATTAATGTATTTACTCCAATCTGTTCTCATTTCTGTCCTAACATTGATTCTCTGTTCATTTCGTCTGCTATTTTTTGCTTCCATTTTTTGCGTTCATTATTCACTAAAGCCCAAATCTCTGCAAGTAGACCCATCATTCTTCCAAAATGATTTGCTTTATCCGAGATTATGAACAGCTTTTTTATCGTAATGCTTATCTTACAGATATCTGCACTTGTGTACTATAGATGTTCTTTTTGTTAGAAATGGTTAAATCTCATGTGCCACTTAAGCGAATTCATTCTTTTGTTTGTAAAGCTTTAAAGGTGATAGAACAACTCCATTACACACGCATGCAACTGCAACAGCTAAGAAATAAGATTATGAAAAGCCGGCGTCAAAAGGAGAAGAGTAGGAAAATGACTCGAAGCTAAAAGTGGAAATATAAATGCCATTAACAAAATGTATTACGAGAAGAAAGTCCAAGGGGGAATGCCATGAAAAGAGAGTTTGGGTGAGAGAAAGGATCAAATAATCAAAAACTGTTGCTGTTATACCGACTAGAGGAAACCGATTCAAAAAAAGGAAAAATATCATTAGAATGATCCACGACAGATATATAGTCCGTCTTATTTATTCTCAAAGTATGAAGCTAACCCCAGGAATTTCAGGGAACAAAAATACAATTTGCAAAGTAATGGTTGCGAGAAATACACTCAAACTGAGAAAGGGGTCCTTCCTCTGATTTAGTCGGATCTTTCTCTTCCGCAGTGATAACTATCAGAAAATACTGGCCTCATAGCGCAATTACTACGACTTGAGCAAAGTTTTGTTTGTGGTTCCTTCCATGAAAACTCATTGATAAAGCTTTTTTGGCTAATGCACCCTTAGGTAACAAAGGAATCATAAAAGCTTCATCATGCTGAACGTCATCCAAAAGGCCAGGGGAAAAAAAACACTCCATCTTGTAACTGCAGACCAATGTCAATGTGGAAAACTCTAACTGGACGGATATAGTTACTATTCAAGTATTGATAAAAAGAAGAGGATGCTAAATTGAGCAACAAAATGGTGCAAGCGAGGACCAATAATGATCATGTAGCCTGAAAATTAAGCCAATTATCTATAAAGCAACATCTTCATTGATGTACTTTTGTTGATGTAAATAAATTTCGAAAATGTCTGGGAGAGGGAGAAAGGAAAAGAGAGAGAGAGGGACAGAGAGAGAGAGAGGGTGATGATAGTAGGGAGCAAGTAACCTCTTGGATATATATATATATATATATATATATATATATATATATATATATATATATATATATATATATATATATATATGAAAGAACAAAATTGTATTACTCCATCACACACACACACAAGTATATGCATATCAATTTTTATATCCAGTACTTTTGGAATCGTTCCTTTTCATCTGATTTGTGAGTTTATAACCATTCCTCATCTTGAAAATAGCTGCTTTGAAATTCAAGCTGGAAATGCTTGTTTTTATTTCGGTGGCAAACCCGATTGGTAAATGATGTTGATCCACTTTCTCATAAGTTCGTCAATAATACCAGCCATTGGCACTCAAGGATCATCTACCAGAGGTATTATATCGAAGGGTATTACAGTGTGAAACAATCATTACAAATATAAATTTATGTTGAAGAAAAAAAAGAATCTTTAGATATTCAAATGTTTGATATGTTTATGTGCTCCAGGCTGAGTGATCAATTTTCTGAGTAACTTCAATTGGTCCTTTTGAGTCGAGTATAACAAAAATCAACGCCTCCATATATATTCCGTCGGATTATACACCCATTTCCTTAATGATGTATATGTCTCTGTTGAGAAATGCCCAAGTTGAGGAGAGCGGAGATAAAGTTACTTTGGCATCCAACTTTCTGCTGGGCTGTTTAGCTCATTGGTTAGGAGCAATAGTTCATTGAAGCAGTTATCCTATCTCATCAGTTTTTGGTATGATACCTGCTGCAGCTCCCATTCTCTTCATCAGTTTTTATGTTTACGCTGTTTTGGGCAAGTGACCTATTATCCGTGTCATCACAGTTGGCTGTTTCAAAGATTTTCAAATTGAATAATGCATATGTATATATGGGACAGTTGATGATGGTAAAAAAAAAAACAACTCATAAATATCTTCGGAATCAAAGAGGAGGGAGTTTTTATAGAGGATTGTTACACTATTGCTAATTATAGATTCTTTTTCTATCGTGAAACGACTGGCTGCTTCCTAGAAATACTTCGTACAAGCTTCTCTTTTTTTTAAATATATTCTCTCTTACAAAGTGTTGTCAAATGATACTTATTATATATATATATGTATGTATTATATATATATATATATATATATATATATATATATATATATATATATATATATGTTCAATCATTTAGTCTGATTCAAAACACTATATCAAAACATGCCTGATATTTTCAGTTCGATCACATAAACGTTTCATCCGACGATTTATAATATTTTTATTTGATCCCTATGTATTAGAAACCACCATCCACATCGTTTCTCTTACATCTAGTATTCGTTTATTCATTTATTCAGATCATCTTTATAGAAGCAGATACCATTGACATTTAATTGCTGTGAATTCTGTCTAATTACACTGTTGACATATAATCACTTCCCTTTGTATCAAAGCAGTCAAGTGGTTGAGTCGAAGGTGGGTTGTCTTGTTTTTCCTTTTCAAAATATTTCAATCAACGCACAATCTTTGCAAACATTGGATTCGACATAAAAGTGGAGTCCATTTAGGGCGATATTGAGATATATGCTTACATTATTTACGAAGTAGATCTGATTGGAACATTGTTGTACAAATTCAGATTTATTCAACAAGTATTGGTTGAACAATGAGGAATTGTATGAATAAAAGTCTATTATTTGCTTAGAGTCTGTCATGGAAAACATTGAAATGCCTCAAACACTTTGGAATATAAATGAGTTGAAGCCAAGAAGTATCAACCTTTTTTGAATATCTCGTCGGCTAATCTCATAACTTTGATGCAGCTTTGAATCCAATTAGAAGGGATGATACACTGCATGCAAGAACAAGCTATCCTTTTGGGTCATGACCAATTAGAAATAAGAGATCCTTGAATGAGGTTGTTTGACACTGTGACTATTACAATCATCAAACCATCTTCTCATCTCCTGCAGTTTTGGGGGGATGGAAAACATCTTATCGTCCAATCTAAACCAGATTTGGCTTTTCAAAAAGACATTTTGATCAGAACATGCAATTAGTTCGTTGATGCTGGTCCAAAAAAGAGCGCCAGCCCGAGTGTCTCAGAAACCAAAGGATAGACCTCATAAAGGACTATGACACTATTGCTAAAAAAAACGGCATTTTTTCATCGTCAAGTGGGTGGCCGTTTCGTGGAAATACTTCCTACAAGCCTCTTATTTTCTATATACAGCAAGGCGTAGCCAGGTGGTACGTGGTAATATATATCAATATAAGTAACTGGTTTATTTAGTCTATATATCCCAGAAATGGCGGAATAATGATAAAAAAAGATATCCATACCCACAATAATGAGCTAATTGAGGAATGTCTTCTTAAAATCTCTTTTGGCATTTTTGATAGATGATAAGCAAAGTCTGCTTGATTGTAGATCAACATGTTTCTCAACGCAGATAAATATAGATATGGAAAATTGTGTTTTTGTTTGACAAAGCTAACAAAATACTTTCTAGACCTCTTTAGGATTAGAAAAGAAACTTTAGATCTATCAATCGTTACTTTTTCATTTTTGATTTCGACGATGTTGCTTTCGGCTGAAAGATTTTTGGTTAGCATTGAATAGCTTGTAAGATCTCAACCAAAACCACAATTGGATTGCCTCTGTGTACAGCTTACATTTCTCAAGTGCTTGACCAGAATCATCGTCTAGTTAGATCAGTGCATGAACAGCTGTAGGTCCAGCAATATTCTATGAGTAGAGAATTGATTCAGATTAGACCGCCAGGAAAATAGCATTCATCGTACGATGGTCGATTAATTCCTCCGTTGAAATAGTTCAACCATCTTTTCCCAGCGAGTCGGATTACTTGATTCTTAACACTCTCGCTATAAACGTCGAAATGTTGGATGCAATTATTTGAAGGTTTGTGAAGAGTCACATCATGGATTGGGTTACGTTCCATCTATCTTTGGCAATTGACCCACGTTAATTTTATTCTATCCTTTCGGCTTGAATCTTCTATTTAAGAAGTGGATTTCGATGACATGTTTCTTTTCACAATACCTGCCCAGCCTCGTGTTATTTAGGCAAATTACTGTACCGTTTCGTATATATTTGGATCAGCCTACGGCTCATACGATTTGCTATAAAACGGCTGTAATCGTAGGGAAAATGGAGGCTAGAGAGTAGATGACTGGCGTAAATGAATTGAGTTGAGTCAGATGCACAGAAGAAAATGAACACTGAGAGACAAAGGTTGGTAGGTCTTATGGAAGAAGAAATTGATGTAAGTAGAGGCATGGATGCGAGAGAGTCAAGCAATTGCAAGATAGAAGAAAAATAGAAGGAATATTAAGAAAGAATGAGAATGAGGAGGAATGGCCCAAAGAGATGGGGAGAATGAAAGAATCTACGGGATGATGGAAACGAAAGGAAAAAAGTACAAAAAGAGAAAGAGACAAAAGGGTGAGGAGAGAAAACTGGATGAAATACGATGTGGAAGTTATTTCATTAGCTCAAAGAAAAAATGATCGAAAAATAATTGGAACGAATGAAAGACGGAAGAACAATGTGGCCATTAGAGAAAAATGTAGGCAGATACAGAAAGAGAGGAAAGGAGTAATGAAAAAATGAATGGAAGCTCTTTTCATGAGGAAGATAGAAAGAAACTGGAGAAGGGATAAATGAAACCAAATCACGAATGAAAACTACATTATACATCAAAATAAGATCGAAAAAAATATACAAAAAAAAAAAAGAAAGGAAGTAACAAAATATATTTAAAAAATAGCACGGAAACCATCCTGGAAAAAAAAGAAACAGAAAAAATCCTTATAAAATGCAAATAGCTGAAAGAAGGGTTACATATTTGAAGTGTTAGATACATACATAAATTCATAGATATGAATACACAAAGAGATACATACGTAGATGGATGGTCCAAGGAAAGATATGAAATCACTAAAAATTGAGCTTATAGTGCAGACTAAATACGTCTGCAGATATTTCCTTTTTAATGATTCAAAACAGCCTTCATAAATTTGATAATTTTGTTTACGTTTACCTTACGATACTTCAATTCAATGTGTCCCTAGCAAAAGTTGATTTTCCTTGATGAAAATTTGCTTTGAGGAAAAACATTTAGTGAAATGAAAGTAAAAAAAAAAAACAATAACTTGGTAATATTTCAAATAAAACTATTGGCAGTGCTGTTTACTGTGTGCTTAGTTTCTCAAATTTGTTTAGAATTTGATTGATTCTGGGTTGACTTCATTCTGTTATTCTCCCGGTTTTTTATGAATTGGGAGGAGGTTATTATTTTGAATATCTTTACGTTTCATTTTGCTCTTTCTAAAATCGATGTAACCAAATTATCCACACCAATGTCACAATCTAATAAATTTTTCAAATGTTCTGTTCATCAAAATCGATTACTTTTTTGAAATATATATATATATATATATATGTACGTATGTATATGTGTGTGTGTATATATACATATATATGTGTATATATATATATGTATATGTATTTATATATATGTACGTATGTATATATATATGTATGTATGTATATATATATATATATACATATATATATATATATATATACGTGTGTGTGTGTGCGTGTGTTTGCGTGCGCGTGTGTGCGTTTGTGTGTTTGAGTGTGTAAAATTCAGAAAGTATTGCAGCTCTAACACAAAACATCAAAAACGTTTCCAGATGATTGATTTTGAACAATATAATTTAGGTAATTCAATCGATTATGATATAGTGCTGACATCAATCTTTGCTCACCGAGCTCCTGAGTCTGGTCTTTTCTGGAAGTGTACATTTGAATCGATGAAGCTACAGTATTCTTCAAATCAGAGCAAGAACGGTCCGACAATGAAAATATATTCAAATCAATCAGAACTCACTAAACCAAGCAATGCAGTAATAATCAGACGATTGGAAGATTTGAAGAAAGATGCACAAAATTTAAAAAAATAACTAGGGGGTACAATACCATCCTAAAATATTGAAATTATATACAGAGAGAGAGAGAGAGAGAGAGAGAGTGAGAGAGAGAGAGAGACAGACAGACAGACAGACGGACAGACGAACGGACGGACAGACAAAGAGACAGAGAGACGGAGAGAGAGAGAGAGAGAGAGAGAGAGAGATAGAGAGAGACGGGGGAGTGAGGGGGAAGGGAAAAACAGATTGGTAGATAGAGTTAGACCTTTTTTTTCCATTTCCCAGCTGTCGGAATAGGTTGAACATATTGATTACTCGTAGATGCATCCAGGAGTTGTTCATATAGTTGCTAAGAGAAACTGGGAACTTTTTTAGATGGAGGGTGTGACCTTCAAGAATAAGTCGGTGGAGAAAAAAAGTTTCAGGAATGACTTTCAACCTTGAATGGCACACGTGTCACGTGAGTCTTCTGGCATTATCCATTCCCGGTATATCCGGGAGTCATTGCTGTGAAATTACGATATAGAATTCAGGCAAGTGAGAGAAAAAAAATCAAAAATGGATAAATATAAATGAACAGACGCGAATGTCCTTTGGGGTTCGTATCTTGTGTGGGTTTAGTGTAATTAGAAATCGATTGCTCTTCTTGATGACCCAAGAGACTAGGGGGAGTGCAACAAGGAGGTCGAATGGAGAATAGATGGAGAGAGAAATATCGACATATAGAGTTACTATTTTCAAAATAAAATGGAAGTTCACTTGAAAGGATTGCCTGACTCATAAGAAAGTAATGATAAAAAAAATCTGAAAGCTAGTAGCATTACAGAGCAGGTCATCTTCCCTTACTAATCAAAGAATATCGTACATCATCAAGAGTAGGAACTTGAAAATCCTGATAAAAAACTTGATAGAAATATCCTGAGCAAGAATCGATAGGATGCTTCACTGTGAAAAGATATTTAGTAACCTGGGCAAAGTCATCATTGGGATAAGCATCAAATATACTGCACTCTAACCTTACGTAGAAAAGAGTAATGATCACAAATAAAAGTAAACAAGTATACAGTAGATGATAAATTCATCGTTCGAAAAGAAGTATTACCGAAATTATGATCAAATACTACAATTTATTGAAGGATTCCGAATAATACAAACCTATACTAGCGCTTATATATCAATTATTGCACTGCAGCAGAAAACAGCCTAATATAACTCCTTACATTTGAGGAAAAAAGTTCATCAGATCGATTCAATGATGTCTTCCCTGTGCTTTGGAGCTGAGAATCCTCACAAAACTGCCAAAATGAGCTAAATCAAGATCGGATATTCATCAATAATTCTGTAGTTATCATGAGATAATTCATTTGCTGACTATCAATATGCTAAATGCCAAAGGAAAATTACAAGTGTACTTTGCCGGTCTTTCTTAAATATCCGTTTACATCAGGAGACAATGATTGTCACGATTCCGTCATTTAACCCCTTTGCATTTCATTAAATCTTCTTTTTCGAGTCCTGAATCGTGTATCGATCTTTTCTCATCTCTATTTTATTAAACACGTTTGGTACATGCTCTTATTATGACTAAAATCTTTTTCCCGGTCTTATCAACCTCATTTTTCCATTTTCTCTCGATATTTTCGAATATATTATGTCCTCTTAATCTTATCATCTACTTCACTTACGGTCACATCACCTACTTCTGAAACGAAATATATTCGCCTTTCTACCCTCATTTTCTTTGTCCCTCCAATGTAGATATCGATCATCAAATCTTTTTACTGTTATTTGAGAACTCAAGTGCCAACATCGATCACCCTCCTATGATTTGTGACACCCAATTTTCAATCTCCTCACCGTCCCTCACGTCGTCACTGTTTTTTTTTTTCTAAAAATATGACATCGACCAGTTGACTCCTAATAGGTAGGAAAACGAAAAAACAAATAAATTAATATTTTTTCTGTCTCACAGCTATGCATAAATATCAGGGTGGACTTGGCTCTTCAGCCTTGATAAGCAAACAGAGTGAAAGGTACAAAACTATAAATTCAGTCCTACCCCCTAATTTATCGTCACGAATTGATAACTGTGAAAAGGGGAAGGGAACACGTCCCTCAAAATATGCACTCAAAACGGTTTTGATGATTTGTCGGGTCTAACAAGCTGGAAATGAATAATATGATTGCTCAAATTAGATGAGGGATAATTGGATCAATGGTCTTCTGTGTTAAACCCAGTAATTCTGAAGTGGTATCATTGCCTCTCCACAGAACCAAATGGTGAAGGAAAATGGTAACTGTACACCATTTCTAATTCATTAGCTGTGATGCAAACCAGTCAGTATTATTCAGGGAAACCGGTGGGACATACGTTACTCTAGTTTGTACATGGTGCTGCCAAAGTTGGGACATTTTTTATGGATTATGTTGGTCAAAAACGTAAATAATATATATATATATATATATATATATATATATATATATATATATATATATATATATATATATATATATATGTCTATTCCCAGGGATATCTGCTTACGGATCCAGTGAATTGTACAACTTTTATAAACCCTTCGCATTCCATTATAATCTTCCCATCTTATGCGGAATCTAGGCTATATCTCATATGAAAATATTCACCCTGTTATATATATCTTTCGGCTTTTCTCTCAGGGCAATTTAAAAAATACTCACTGCACCAAGGAAAGTTAATGAAAATATATAAGGTAAGAGAGGATTTGAAGAGAGATATGTGAGGATCTTTTTGGTGAATTATCGATTTGAAAATTCGGGACGCTAGTCAATTATAGTGAGGGAATCGAATATATTCCAAGGAAAGCAGAAATGCTGGTACCCAGGTCTATGATTACATTCGATATCTGACCCCTGAACAACACCAGAATACTGAATTCTCTGAAATATTCATATGTATACCACAAAATATGAATTGTTAGAGACCTTATTTTTTCTATCAAATCATTCCCACGAATTCCAATATTACGAAGTCTTGTTCATAGTTCAGTAATGATCACCAAGCACTTCCTAAAGTCCATTATTTCTGTATTAAGGTTGATTTTCATTGAAACTGAAAATTGTTACAGGTACCACTTCAAGCAAACGTTAAGAGTACTTTTCCATTGGAAATTATGGAGGGTGTAATTTCGGTTCGTCTTTGATGCACGTCTGGTTTTGTACAGGATGATATCAAGATTGAAAAATCCGTCTCACTCTGTCAGTAGAAAGATTCACATCCGTTCAACAGCCAGTAATCATCGTCGTAATCTGTTCATTTCTAGCAGTATACTCCTATATCGTTGACTGTTCATATATATATATATATATATATATATATATATATATATATATATATATATATATATATATATATATATCAACCAACAAGTGCACGTTTGTTTGTGTGTGTGGGCTTGCATTTCTTTGCATTTGGTTGGATGTTCGTGGGGTTGTGTGTGTGTGTGTGTGTGTGTGTGTATGCGAATGAAAGGTTGCTTGCATTTATGTATTAATCATACTCTCTCCACACCGACCAAAAATTAATTTAGTTATGTAATTATGTATTATGACGTGTCTATGTATGGTTCATTGCTTTAGATTTTCTTTTTTTGAATTACGATCGATTTTACTCGAATCTTTGAATCTGCATATACCAAATCATTGGATAAATACTTCTCATTCCCTTCAAGAGGAAAGTCCAACTGCAACACACATGGATATCTTCTCTTTGTCCAGGATAAAAACCTCGAAAACTCCCTATCATTTGCCTGATACTCAAGCATAGACTTATTCCAGTTGGATGCATTATTTGACGATTTTCAACTAACTTTTACTGACAACATCGATTGAAACTGAAACTGCCTGAGCCAAACGCGCTACAGTCAAGCTTATCCATAATGGAATTTAATTATTCGTCTCTATCATCTATATGTCGATGTACATTGCTTATATGACGATGAAAAAAAGTTGTCACAAGCAAGATTATTTAGTTGTGGAAAGTTTGTTTTGTCATCATTGGGAACACCTAACTCTGAGCAATACAAAAATCAATTCACTATTGAACGTTTCGTTACACTTCCAGATAATGCGTACACTGAAATAATCATATATATATATATATATATATGTATATATATACAGACACACATATATATTCATACACACACACACACGCACACACACACACACACATATATATATATATATATATATATATATATATA
Organism: Thysanoteuthis rhombus; assembly: GCA_963457665.1. NCBI lineage: Eukaryota > Metazoa > Mollusca > Cephalopoda > Oegopsida > Thysanoteuthidae > Thysanoteuthis > Thysanoteuthis major. Next base: position 14,838,611 of record OY735220.1, read on the forward strand.
TATATATATATATATATATATATATATATATATATATATATATATATATATGTATGAGACCTTCTTATAAGTGAACTGCTACTTTTATGTCGTGAAAAAATATGTTTAAAACTGTGATGAAATTCATAATTATTACTACATTGGATAACTTTTTCTCCGTCTGTTTTTTTTTTCCAATCATCACTAATCCTTCGATCAGAAGTTCATATGATTCAAAATCCATGTTAGAAATCATAGACAGTGGTCAGCATCGTCCAAAACAAACTATCAGAACTTGCCTTGTCATATATAGATATCCATTATGTGAACAGGCTGCGCCAAATTAGACAGACAGATAGACAGTTAAAAAAAGAAAATATTTACCCCCTAATCATTAAAGAAAGATATTCTTTTCTGGGTGTTTCTTTCTCAATTTGGGAGTAGAGCAGTGTCCATGTTTTAATTCATTTGTATGATGCGAATCCTAACAAGCTCATGCAAGAAAAAAAACGACTGCTATGTTCCCCTTCACTATATCACATTCCACCAAATAATTTTTGGGATACCACAAGGAAGAACTAGTAGCATTGGATTCATTTTTGGACACTTTGGGTGGAATTATTAGTTTTGATCAAGAGGCCGGAATTTTTACCATTTGGTTCACTGTGCAATGTTCATTATATATAATTATTCAGTAAGACAATTTCTACTTATAAATCAAAATAAGTGATGATATTAAACAACATAACACAAACTGGTGCGCTTGGAAAATGTCTTTTTTCTATTACAAGTCGAAATAGAGCAAGGTTGTAACGGATAGCGTTATGTTCACTTTACTGCGGGCATAACAACTAGGATAACAGATTACAAGAAATGGAATCCAGTCAGCAAATGTTTTCGAACAGATGAAAAGCTAAATAAATCCTCTCAATCGATGAGCAAGTAGAAAAAAATACCACTGCTCAATGAACAAGCACGTCATCAAAACTTCTTTTATAAAAATATCAAATTTCAGAGATTCGTTCCTATTCATAGAGGTCAATGTGTGTAAGAGTATTTTCATGAAAGGACAATATGATTGTGTATCTAAAAATATGTACATGTATTTATGTCATTATTCCAAAGAAATCGAGTCTGGGATGCTGCAGTGTTTGGGTATTTCCTGGAACATTGACGCAAGAAGTTCTTTTTCTCCAAATCTTGTTTATGCTGTGTTCTTATTTTCTTGTCCAAAATATACCAATGGAATCCTTGACTTTGGAACAAATAAAAGAGGGTCATGTCAATCTAGACAGAGATCAACCGATGAACAAGCAACAAACATTATCGGTTGATGTATCACAAACTATAGCCCAGTCTCCGTTAATTCACTTGTCTACAAAAGCTCCATTAATTCGTCTTGCTTTTGATTTTTCATGCGACAAAGGAAAGAAAAAGGAAGTGAAAAACCAACCACTCGCATTATAGGCCAGTTTATAACAAATGACACAAAGGAAGGTGAAAATAAGAAGCCACGGCTCGTGAGAGCAGAATAATTCTTCAGTTTTCCTTCAGTACAAATTTTGAAGATCGAAGATGAATCATCTTCATGAAATATTCTTTCTTAATTTTTTGTTATGTTGATCACAAAAGTACCCACAAATAACCGACAGGCTTTATTTCACGTAGACATTACATCTGATGCGGGATGCAAGACGTATCTTATCCATAATTAACCTTGCGAATATCCTCTAAAAAAACATAATTGGACTTGGGGACACATATTGATAACCACTGAAAAGAGGATATTTTACAACACTATGGCATGCCTAAAACTCCAAAATACTGATGCCTATATATGGTATCTTATATGTATATTGAAATTCGGTCAATCGGATGTGACAAGGACTCGAAACAAAATAGAAATTAGTTTATATTTGGTCAAATTGAATAAACTGAAAGAAAGATATATAACAATTGCTAGTAACATTTACGTTCCGTCTATAGAAGGCGTTAGATAACAACAGACAAGACAACATGATACAAGCATAGACACGAGTTGGAAAAGTTTGCAAGAAATCTTATATATATATATATATATATATATATATATATATATATATATATATATATATATATATATATATATATATATATATATATATATATATATATGTGTGTGTGTGTGTATATATATATATATATATATATATATATATATATATATATCAACACGTTAGTAATCTCAGTTCCCTAGTACAGATGATGAAATGGCCTCATAGGAAGATTTCTTACAAACTTTTCCAACTTGTGTTTATACTTGTATCATGTTGTTTTGTCTGTTGTTATCTAACGCTTTCTATAGACAGAACGTAAATGTTAATAGCAATTATTAAATTATATATATATAGATATATACATGGGAAATTTACATTCAAAATGTGTGATACATCCCATTAACAATAATTCATAAACTTATGTATATAATTCCATGGAAAAGTGTATTCTATTAAAATTTTTATTTTAAATCAGTGACCATGTTTTCACACGCACACACACACACACACACACACACACACACAGACACACATATATATATATATATACATATATATATATATATATATATATATATATATATATATATATATATATATATATATATATATACATATATATATATATATATAAGTAGGTTCTCACATTTCAACAATAAGGGTTGAATAAATCTGTGAAGAAAAGAAGACGAACTTTGAGTCAGGATTTTGAAGGTACGATGATTCTTGGTAAGCGACTGAGCTTATCAAAAATTAATTTACCGCAAAATATAGTTGAACCAGTCCAGGCTGGAAGAATAGTTTCAAATTAAAAATCACTTGATGGATGTTTAAAATTCCGTAACATTACAATTAGTTGTTGAAGTTCTCCCAACTTTCATCGTGTAAACAAGTGGCAGACATGTTTGTCCTTCAGTTTTCACAGAAAAGTCGTAAACGTCAACTTTATCATTTTTTCCTCAATTAAGCAGAGAAAATGTGTTTTTTCTGCTACAAACAATGAATATCTGCAGAACAACATTTTGAATATTTTAAATGCATTTGAAGAATCGGGTATTGAAGGATATCGAACAGTTATTCGGGAATGTGCATTACAAGGTCTCACGTATGTTGATATTTTCCCATGTGCGTGTCTATCTGTAAGCAGATGTCTTTTTCTCTCTGTTTTCTCTCTCTTTGTCTCTTTTTATTGTATGCATATTTACGTATATATATATGTGTATGCTTGAGTACATATGTATACGAGCACACGTATATATGAAAATTGACTTTGGGAATCCGTTCATGCAATCATGTGTATTAGAATGTGTCTGCTTATATGCAAGCATTTGCTTACGACCTCATGTATATGTGTGTCTATATTTGAGTGTGTTTGCATATGTGTTGCATGTAAAACAATTGAGCCTTGCTTCATGCATAATCATAATCTCTCAACGAAATTTGAATTTAAAACCCAAGGCTCTAATTTGATCCAATCTGAATTTGATCCAATCACCATCTGACACTAGCGTTTTCTGTCCTCTGCGTTTTTCATTTTAGAAACAAAAAACTGGAAAATAAAAACAATTCCCCCCTAAATTATTAGTCATCATCATCAGCATTAGCAGCAGTAGCGACAACGATAGCTTTTTGGTGTCTGTTGTTAGAAATGGACCTTTCCTGGGATTTGTCAGAACCCAACATTATGAATGTTGTCGAGCCATACCTTCCTTCATTTGTCTAGCTGGTCATAACATCCTACTTACTATACCATATGATCTTGGATCCAAATTGATATTCATGATGACTGACGTTCTTGCAATATGTTTTGCCCATTGCAATTGACTTTTCAATAGTTCCCATAATACTGTGTGTCCTAAATCATCAAAATTACAATATGAAGAATTATATAAGTGAAACGTTTGTAATAGATATCATTGTCAATCTAAGTGTGAAAAACGTTTGCAATGAGCTTTAGATCAAGAAATTGTTTGTCCTTCAAAAGCACTATTTTTAAAAATGTGGTTGTATTTAAGTTTTATAAGAACTGGGTAAGGGGGAACACGAGTGTAGAACTACTCCAGAGTGAGATAAAAAAATTAGAAGTAAGAAAGAATTAAAGGACATTCAAGGCAGGAAAAAATATTCGAAAGAAGAAATTGAAGGGAATTAGTAAAAAGAAAAAGAATGGATGGAAACGCTGAAATATCAGGAGCAAACCAAAGTTTCCTTACCAGGGAGGGACAGGTTAGAAGATGTTCAGTATGTGAAATGACCCCATAAATAATTCAATAAACTATTTTCAAGAATATTATGAATCTGAATGAAGTGAAACTGTTTTAACAACAGTTGAGCGTTTTTATTGCAGCAGAGTTTGAACAGATATCAGTGGTCTTCCAACAGAATTCTGGCACGAAATTTTTTCAGCAAAATATATCTTTCCCAAATACAGGGAGCAGATGAGCAGTTCCCTTAATTATCATGAACTGCACGAATGCCTCTGTATATGTGTGCTTAGGGGGGAGGTGACAAAAATACAGGGATTCCTTTGGCTTTGCACAAAGTCACATTAGTGGTACAAAAATGGTTAGTTGATTAGGAGCTTTCCTTCGATCCACAGCCACAATAGTGAGCGTTAGATTTTTCGCATCAGCTGTTCACTAAACTTCTAAAATGTAGGTTTAGCATCTAATACATGCTCTGGCATGAGGTTACAATAATGGGGCATTATTTTATGTGATTATATACACAAACTGTGGTCTGTTGGTATAGATCACGAACAATCGCTATCCAGTAGGTACCCGCTTACAATTTAACAATCTTAGCAAACTCTTACGAAGAAAGTACTTAGTGGAGTTGACATCATCATCATCATTATTATCATTATCATTATACTATTATTATTATTATTATTATTATTATTATTATTATTATTAGGAATCTCACACCAGTTGCCTGGTGGTAACCGCTGGAGTTTGAGTGACAGCAAGTCTCCTCAAGTCTCCAGCCCTCCTCTCCTAGTACTCATAGGTCGCAGTAATTCTACGATTCACAGTTTCACACCGGTTGCCCAGTGGTTATCGCTGAAGGCTGAGTGACAATAAGTCTCCTCAGGTCTTCAGCTAACGTCTCCTCTCTCTTTCGCATATCATGACAGAGCTACGATTCGTTGCAGTCCTTATATCTCTAGCACCTTCCTCAGTATCCGTGCAGTTCCCAGCAGTGCTGTGGTCTGTACGGTCTCTATCCTCCTCCTAATCCCGATCTCCTCCAGTCTCTCCCTCAGCGTTTTGGGGACAGTTCCTAGTGCTCCCACTATGACCGGTACTACCCTAGTTTTTATGTTCCACATTTTCTTTAACTCCCTTGCTAGGTCCTGGTATTTTTCCCTTTTTTCACCCTCCTTCTTTTTTACTCTATGGTCTGCAGGTACAGCTACGTCTACTATTTGGCAGGCCTTCTTTTTTTTGTATACTATTACTAAGTCCGGCCTTCTTGCCTGGATGAGGTGGTCAGTTTGGATGTCAAAGTCCCACAGTAGTTTGTGGTTGTCATTCTCCAAAACTGCCTCTGGCTTGTGCTGATACCACTTTTCCCCATGGTTGAATCCCATTTGTTTACTTAGTTCCCAGTGTATCATCGTTGCTACTCTATCGTGTCTATGCTTATTATTATTATTATTATTATTATTATTATTATTATTATTATTATTATTATTATTATTATTATTATTATCATTATTATTATTTCTATTATTATTATTGTCATTATCATTACTATTATTATTATTATTATTATTATTATTATTATCATTATTATTATTATTATTATTATTATTATTATTATTATTATTATTATTATTATCAATAAGTTTTGACGGTCATAAGGGTACGAACCATACTTTTTCCATCAGTGTGTCAGGTGTACTTTTATTAGGAATTCATGAGATCATTGCAAGCGGGATATTTAGGAACCATTAATTCGTATCTTTTTTCCCTCGAATTTATGTTTAGCACGGTAACCTATCTTGTACCAGTCTCCACACCTGGTTTTCACATGTTTCAACAGGAAGTACCACTTTACACTGGGGAAGATCAGAAAGCAGAGGGAGGTACGATCAATAGCTTTTAGTTTTCTGATCGTGTCTTTTGATACAATGTTAAGTGTCTTCAGACCAGTTGAATAAGAATCTTTGAAGAGAGATAAATGAAAAGTGGGATACAATCAGAGCTAAAAGTGGGCGGTTGTTAAAGTAAAAAAAAATAAATAAATAAAGATGAATTGACAGATGAGTGGAGGGGAAAGTGAAGAAAGAAAGATTTGAATGAGGAGAATGAAATATCGAAAGAAAGGAAGAAAGAAAAAAGAAAGAAAGAAACAATGAAAGAAAGAAAGAAAGAAAAAAACTGTTAAATAAAAATGAAAGGGAACAGAACAAAGAAAGAAAGGAAGAAAGAGGGAAAGAAAGTCAGAATAAAAGAAAGAAAAAAAGAACGTGGGCAATCTAAAACTTGTGTGATATATCGATAAAGTGAACTTAATAATTAAAGATTAAATAGTGTATAGAATAAGAGAGAAATATCGAATAAAATTGTTCGAGTAGCCAACAATGAAAACAAATGAAATATATTTAATGGAATTACGCCATATTTGCACCATAGCTCTCAAGTCATCTCCAACCCATCCCTCAAATTCAATATCCACTGTGATCCTCCCTCTAAAGCGATATTTCGTACGGCAATTATTCACCACTTAATGTCATCGTCTCAGTTACAACGGAATTCCAGTTCCAATACAGTGATTCATTATGAAACACTTGAGAATAACCAGGAGAAATAGATTTTTTCCGAACAACTTCTTCGGGTTGAGACAATAACATAGTTTAATGTGGAAAATTTGTAAAAATTGCCCTTAAAGAAAAAAAAAAACAGGTTGAATCCTAAATCCTCGAAGAGAATTGCGCTCAATGAAGTAGAAGCCTGTCAACTCAACCTATTCGGGGTCCCTTCTCACCCGTTCCACAGCGTCAAGCACAATGTACCTCCACAATCATTCTTTTAATATTCTTCATTTCCTAATCAGTGTAATTCCTAAGATGACACTTTTAGAAATCCTATGGGACAGAAATGTTCAATGGCAGTCGCAGTGATATTGAATAGAAAAGGGCGATAATAATTATTATCGATCATTTTGATAGTATTGGCATTAGACCTTTTAACCTTCTTCTTTCCATTATTGGTCAATTTTTTTCTCTCCGTAATTTTGAAGACCTTTCTGATATCAGTCATTTTTCTGAGTGCAGAAAAATTCAATAATGGAATATCTTTCTAATCGCTGGTAAAACCATTGAAATGCATTCTTGCAGATGTGACTCTGTCAAGAAATTTAAGTTGAAAAAGATCGAAAATACAAACCAAGACCTAATACTGATTTTTGAAATTGGAAAGGTAACAGATAATAAAAAATAAAAAAAACTGCTGACAAAGATTGTAGATTTCAGTACGTGGCTCTCAAGACTATTGCAGTTCTAGTATTTGCAAAGATACTAAGAAATGTGCAGAAGATGCAATGGAGATTTATTATGGTTTGGCATCACAAAATTAAAAGAAATAATTAGAAAAAGGGCATTGCATAAATTGGAAAGTTTTGCAGTAAAATAGATCTTTGGGGAATGCTACCGGGTAAAACGTTGGCAAAAAGCTCAATCTGGACTATTGATGAAATATTAGTAAAATCAGCCTGGATATTGCAGAATGCACTGGAAAATTGCCAAGACTTGTTGTCATTTAATCCTTAGCCAAGGCCACCAAGATCCAAATGACATGAAATATCCATGTGTGAATGATAATTTTATTCGAACTAATTGCTTTAAATGTGTAGGTCGTGAGAGAAAGTGCATAATATTCTATTTTCAGTCAGAGAAATAGTTGATTTGACAGTGCTAAGGTCAAAATTGGTTGATTTTGCTTTTCTGGAAATTTTCCAAAAAATGAGCGTTTCCCCACCGATGGAGTTGAATCAGAAATGAATGAAATTAAAACAGTGTGTCTGCGATTTAATAGTCCATCTCTTATACTGTTCCATTTACTATTGTACAAATAAACTGTTATATTATTTTGGGACCTAAATTACTCAACTCATTTTGAATATTTAGCAGATCCAAATCAGAGGAATCACCATTCTTCTAAACTTGACTATATCATCTCCCATAGATATGGATGATATCAAAACACAAAGCTGGAGAAATATACCACTACGCTTACTTATGACAGCGATTCTCCATGGAGTCTTCAAAAGACATCGAGCAAAGAATCACGCTATGTTGGCAAACTTTCGAAGGGGAAAGCAGGACTTACAAAAAATGAAAATTCCACGAGTTTTACCAAAGGAAAATGAATCCTACTGATTGTCATTTATGAACTTGAAACATGGAACTTGACCAAAAGATTGACCCTCACAATGAGAATCACCAGAAAAAGACAGGATTCTGAGCTAAAATGGAATCACTTAAAAAAAACTCAAATGGCAATGGTCACGACGTGTTGTAAAATTGTCTGAAAACTGTTACACATTAGAACTCACAACGTGGGTTCCCAGAGACATCTTGGAAACTTTTGACTGACAAAAAGTAAGGTTGAGTGACAAACTAGATAAATTCAGGAAATATTGGTTCTGCCTTGTCTCTTGTCGAAAGGTCTTGTGAATCTTGGGGAAGGTTTTCGTCCAACAACGGATGTAAAAAAAAAAAATATTATTGCGATGATTAAATGAAATATCCGTACAACATTCCCAGAAACTTGGAAATCAAAATTGAAGAATAATGTCTGGTAGCAAGAGTTTTAGAAAAAATATTGTGTACCAGAATTCAAGAACATCTTTTATCATGTAAATTGCACCGGTATCCTCACAGAAGGACCTCATATAATCATTTGTGGGGATGCGATTCTTGCAAACCATATATTATAGATCGAGTCCAATCTTCATTTCTTGCCCTGTACTAAACACGTTTATATTCAACTCATATATATTCATATGCTTTTTACGCCGTAAAACAATGGTTAATACACTGATCCGGCAAAGATTTTGCTTGACAAGTGGGTTCAAATCTCAATCAGTAACTTACACTTATATTTTATTGTCATAATGGGGTCAAGTTTGCCGTTGACATTTCTCCTCATGGACTGGACGCCAATGATCGGGGGAGAAGCTTACCATGCTCCTCTGCAATGTGATCACAATAGGGTCACACTCATAAATGATCACCGGATCATATTTTGGATTAAAACTTCAGCCATGGAAAAAAATATGCAGTCGATGGAAAGTGAGACATCACATATCATGCCTCAGCAATTTGAAGTAACATTTTTGCCTCATCTAATTAGATAAAACTCTTTTTTTTCTTCAAAGAGAACTGAATTTGTGAATGAACAGTAAAGTAATGATAAATGCCAAGTCTCACGATCAGGATTCATTTTTTTTTATTTTTCTGATATCATCTTACCAGGAATTGGAAAATGTCAATTTCAACACATCGGCTGTTCGAATGTTATACTCTTTTTAGATAGCTAGAGAATCATAAGATTACGACCAGATACGGGAATACATACGTGCACACGCGTGCACGCGCACAAACACACACACATACACACACATATGTCATTATTATTATCATTATTATTATCATTATTATTATTATTATTATTATTATTATTATTATTATTATTATTATCATCATCATTATTATTATTATCATTATTATGCAATGATAATTTTGAACCGACACTCAATTTTAAACGTTGACAAAATACTGTCTGTGTTGATCAGCGTGAATAGATAAACACATAAGAAATTGGATGCTTCAGTAATCAACCCAGCAAATGATGCTGAACGCAATGTTGCTCTGAGCTTCTCCAAGTTGCTGTAAACCATTTGCCTTCTCGGTTGAGTCAAAAATATGAACACAGACACACACACACACACACACACACACACAAACCCATCCTTTTTTCGGGCCTGTTCTCCAGGATCAAAATGTAGAATCTGTTCCACGGCATAGACCAAGGAGTCGGTACTGACACTTGCCTGTTGCATGGGCCGGAGAGGGTGTGTGTCAGAGACCGAGTGTGCCAGTGCAAGCGTTAGCCAATGAGATTTAACTGAGGATGCATTTGCTAAGCGCATTGGGGAGCCTTTGGACTCGTCCTTAGGCTCTCTCATTATTTTTTAGCCCAGCTGCGGGGTCCCTGTTTCCCCGGGGCAGCACCGCTCCATTGCACTTAAAAGAGCGGCTCCCTTGGTGGATGCTTTCGCGGGTGACGGTGTCTAGCCATTACGATGACCTTTTGAACGGTAACTGCGTCGGCTGGAGCCATTTTTGGAAGTGTTGCTCCTATTTCTTCCCACGTTCAGCCCGACCTTGTGTCACATATTGCTAGGGTGGGACAGTGATTAAATAGCGCGCGCACGTGCACACACACACACACACACATATATACGTTCATGTACATGCCATAAGAGTTTTTAATAGCTGTACAATGTAATTCAGTTTCCAAGGAAACTATATGATTAAACTGGACCCCTACTTTTCTATCAGAAGAGTTTGGACGTTTCTATTCAAGAGATTTAGTTGCAGTTGTAAGGGAACAAAGTAGTAAAAATTATATTCTTGTAAGTAAAAAATATTTTTCATGAAAGTGTTACCGAATAAAAGTTATTTTTCAAAGTTATCTGTCATCATAGAAGCTGATTTTTTTTTTCGAGAAAAAGTTCGCTTTTATACACATCAGTTTTTTCTATGTATCTGTTGTAAACATTGTTTGGTCATTTCTTGGAGTACTCGTGTTTAATTTAATTTTCTGATTATGCACGAATGCTGTTTCAAAAAAAAAAAAATGTATATCAATGTGTTCCGGTGTTATACATCGTTATATGAAAAAAAAATTTGATGATAGATTTCTTATTCCGATCATTCTTGTATGGTGGTTTTCATGCATCAATTGATTTCTATTTAGATATCCTCTTTGAAAAAATAGTGGTATAAACATGAGACCAAGTTATTTCACCAAATTATTCTTGAACAAAAACAGCAAAATCTAAATAGATATACCTATTTCTTTAGAATCAGATGTTATTTTCATGAATACATTCAAGGCTTCATTTCGTTTTTCACAACTTCTTAAATCTGTGGCATGATTTCATATCATATTTTCTTACCTTTTTATACCAAATCAACGGTGTAAAGGCTTTCTAGGGTAAAGGTTGTAAATGACAATGTTCTTATAATTAATTCGGTACGTTTCGATGCATTTTGACGCGTAAGAGTCATCTTCTTGGATGAATATTTGCCGTGGTACATAGAACATTTACATATTTGAAGTCGATGTAAACAGCAAAACCTTTAGTGAGCCGCTGGAAAATTTTTCGCTGGGTAAAATTGACTGCCACACGTCAAAATGCACCTGAATATGCCAATGGAACCTGAAGAAGAATTTTCAGATGTAAACCCTGCCTCTTTCTAGAATTCCTAACACCATCATTCTGCCAGATCAGTTCGCATCCACAATACAAACATATATATATATATATGGTGGTTCCACATGGTACATTTTAATTCACACTCACACAACACGCACCACTGATGATGGGAGAAATCCCGAAACATGTATGGACTATTGACATATAAGGATTAATAAACCTTACCACCAAAAACTTCACTCCCGAGTCTGTCTCACTCTCTAAAGTACACATTATATATATATATATATATATATATATATATATATATATATATATATATATATATATATATATATATATATACCAACCAAAAATTTACATCTGAAATAAGAATTGTCTGTAGAATTATAGTGTTTGGGATACGTGAAGAAGTCAAAGTTTGGACAGGCCAAACAATATTTTCATATATCTGGTATTATATCTTTTAAATGATATAGACCATTAATCTACTGATCACTTTTTTTATTAGGGACAACATAAGCAGAAAAGATGATTGAAAAAAGAAGCTGAGTCAATGGTGATTATGAATCAACAAAACGATTTGACGGTTTGCTCTCAATCAATAACCAGAAAAACACATTTTGAGACGATCATCAAGCTTTTTTGATACTCTTTGTACAAAAGTAATTCAGTATCAAGTTTCAGCAATTATTTTTTTGTATGAGTTATATTCGAAAAGTGGAAATCTACGATTGGCCAGGAGCAGTTTCACCATAATCATCATACGATACATAAACTGCCTTTTAACGTATTTTGTTGGACATAACCCTTCCTCAAAGTCTACCAGATCTTTCTATGATAGGCATCATCGAGTTTATACATCTTTACTTGTCCAGTTTGTTACGCCTATTTTTGCTGCTCACAGTTTTGCATATATCTCCAAAGAGAGAGAGAGAGAGAGAGAGAGAGAGAGAGAGAGAGAGAGAGAGAGAGAGAGAGAGAGAGAGAGAGAGACGGACAAACAAAGAGAGAGAGACGCACACAGACAGACGGACAGACAGACAGACAGACAGAGATGGGGAAGAAAGTGAGGGAGAGAGAAAGGATATAGAAATTCACAACTACTCTTCCATCCCCCCTCTCTCCCTCTATCTATCTCTTTCTATATGTATTATTGAACATACACATACATATACATATATCTATTAATATCTATCTATTTATTTATCTATCTACATATATACATACATATATATATATATATACATATTTATATATATTTATATATATATATATATATATATATATATATATATATATATATATATATATATATCGATTATCTATTGCATATTTAAAATCATGCAGCATTTATACATTTAAAAGATTTAACGTTGAGAAAAGTTTCAGGAGATAAAACAAAATAAGAAACAAATATTGTCATTAAGTCTCGAAACGGCTTCTTTCGAGCAGAAAGAATCGGAAAACGAATTGCCTTGAAGATTTCCAGAAAAGAAGTGAGGTCTTGAGGTGATGCAAGTTAACAATCACATGATGTTTCGATGATATTAGGATTGGCTTAATCACCAGAATTGATTGACATCGTTGCAGAGATGTTCAGATATTGAAACACTCCTTAATCAATTATGTGTTTATACATCTATCTATCTATCTATCTATCTATCTATCTATCTATCTATCTATCCATATATATATATATATATATATATGTACGTATGTATATATATATATATATATATATATATACCCACATTTCATTCATTTGCTTATTCAAATATTTAATTATACTTACGAGCATTTGAGTTGGTGTGTGTGTGTGTGTGTGTGTGTGTGTGTGTGTGTATGCTTTGTACATCTACATGTTTATATATATATATATATATATATATATATGTGCGTGTGTGTGTGTGCGCGTGTGTGTGTAGTGGATGTGAAGTGATACAAGAGATTGTTGATGATTTAAACAAAGAAAAAGTATGGGTAAATGCGGACATTACTTTTTGAACATTTTATCATTGCGTAAGAATGTCTCCGTTTATATTGATGGGTGCCAGTCATATTCCTCAAAAACAAACAATACAAAGAAAACAGTTCGTGCTGTTTACATATTAGGAGTTGACAAAAAGATTGGGGATGTTGTTGTTGGGTTCGGTGGTTTAGCAGCATTGGAAAGGGATTTGTCTGTATCTGCGTACGTGAGAGTTTTATTTAGTCTGAGATAAGAATTACATCGATAGAACACATTACATCACTATCATACATGGACTCAGCTAACTACCAACAGTCCATTGGAGAAATAGTGCGAGTACATACCGCCTGTTTCAAGAAAGAAAAAAGATATTTCACTCATCAGCAACCAGGAAGTTAGAAAAAAACAAAATGCATCTTCCCACCATGTGTCGGGATACATCAAAACATACCCACATAATAGTTTTTTTTTCCGAAAAGTAACATGTTTTCTTTCAACTCTTCCTTTCTCTACTCCTAATCATCATGAGAATCGCTCATCCACACACATCTATCTATCTGTCTATATATCTATATGTATCCGTCTCTCTCTCTCTCTCTCTCTCTCTCTCTCTCTCTCTCTCTCTATATATATATATATATATATATATATATATATAATTATGTATATATATAATATATATACATATATATATATATATATATATATAAATGTATATATGTATGTATATGTATATGTATATATATATGTATGTATATGTATACATATACATAACATATACACACACTGTGTTATTATGAATATTTATGTCTATTGATAGATAGGTTTCATACGTGATTGAGCATTACACTTCCAATACCAAAGCTGGTGTTTTTTGTGTGATTGCATTCCCATTAATTGAACTAAATCAGCTTTGCAATCCTATTAATTGAATGAAATCGGCAATTATCGTTTATGAAATTCCTGGTGGTACGTGTCAATTGTTTCAGGAATGAAGACAAAATGGTTAATCCCATAACAAAGGAACGAGGAGAGAACGAGGAAGATATAGGAAAAATGAAAGGAATAAAGAATTAGGAGAAAGAAAGCGAGAAAATAGGAAGAAGAATGCTAGAGCAGAAAAAAACAAGGGGAGAATAAACGATTAAGTAACGAAAGAGAGAGGAGAAAAAGATAGGGAGGAATAGAGGGGAGGAGGATATGAAGGAAGGAAAAAGATGAAATAAATAAAAAAAGGAAAAAAGCGTAGATAGAAAACTGCAATGAAGAGAATTAAAAAAATTGAAGAAGGAAGAACAGGAGGAAAAGAGAAAGAGGGAAGGATAGCAAGAATGGTAGACAGAGAAAATTCAGAAAAATCATGAAAAGGAATGAAAAGAAAGGAAAGATGAAAGAAGAAGGAGAGACTGTGAGAGACGGATACAAAAATACAGAAAGGGGTATGTTGGGGGGGGGGGCAATGGACAGACAAAAGAAAGGACAAAACAGAGCGAGGGAGGAAGAAATATAAAATGCTGAGAATAATGATATAATTAAAATCAAAACAGATTTGCGTGTTTACATGCGTATCAGTTGAGTAAATGGTTTCTCATTTATCAGTAAAATATATGAAAATTGATTGCGCTAGTATATAATCAAACATCTACGGATTGCTATAATATTTATGGTGAAGAGCTTGCTAAAATCAACGTTTATTGTTGGACCAGAGAAGTCAATCAGCTCTCAGGTAACTTTCTACGAATTACATTTTCTGGGAAGGAACAAAAATGATGGAAATGGCTTTACTAAACCTTTTTTTTTTATTCGAAATCGATGTCACCTAAAGTCAAATAGATTTTAATTAACTGATGATATTTTTTTTTGTTTTTTTTTTAAATTAAAGCTTTGACTTGAAAGAATCTTATGTAGTTTTTCTTCCTTTGAATGGTAAAAAAAAAATTATGTTTCCTCTGCCTGAAGAAAGATAAAAACACATCAATAACTAATTATTCTGTAAGGCTGTTGCCAATCAAAATTAGAGAGAAGCTGGTTAACTAATGAAACACCAAATGATGTGTTCATTTACAAGAGTAGGGATGAAAAGTATCCTTAAAGAGTCTATTCCATTTATTAGTTTCTCCCCACCTTCTCTCTCTCATTTTCTGTCTCTTCCACCTTCTCTGTCTGCTTGACCGGTCCTTTTCCTTCTCTTTTTCTGTCCCTGTCCGTCCATTCTTCCCTTTTTTTTCTTTTACCCCTTTCTCACTTCTCTGTCTGTCTTTCTTTCTCACTCTCTCTCTCTTTCTCTCTTGTTCTCTCTCTCTCCCTCTCTCTTTCTCTCTCCCATTCGTGTAATAATTACTTGTATAACATGGCATCAGTCAGTAGGCCTCGGATATGAGGCATTCTCATCGAAAATCGTCTTCGTGCAACGAATATATTGTACCAAGCTGATTCAACACATGGGTGAAACACTAACGATTACATTGTCTTTAATTACTGAACATCCTCATTTCCCCTTAAATACTGCAAGGTCATAGCGCAGCACAACACCAATAAAATGATGATGCCAATACATATTGTATTATTGACATTTTTTGAACCTTTTTAATTCGATCCTACATCATTTCTTCCCATCCTTACTTCAAAATCGCCATATCTGATATGGGTTGTTCTCTAAATTGATGAATATGTAGTCCAAAATTAAGATCAAACAATTATATTTATTTCTTTCAGATTAATTGTTCGATCCGACCACTCCCACTAATAGCTGAATCTAACCAAACTCCATCAGTGATCAGTAACTCCTCTTTTTGATTAGATATAATTTGACACAATTAAGTAAACTGTAATTCCCTCAGCATCACAAGAGACACGTTCTTTACTTATAGCATCACTGTGCAACCTCTGCTATTCAATATTTCGAATTTACGACTTGTTACAGAATAGCTTGAGTCTGAGCTCACCATACTTGATGGCAGCACATAAATAGTTCAACTACATACAAATGGCTACCGTCCGGTTATATCCCGTGTGTTAATGTAATGTTCATATACACGCCAACCACTGACCCATAACAAATAACCTTTAGTAACAATAAAATGCTGTGACAGTTACTGCTAACCTTGACGGAAACAAACCCTAATATATCCTAACTAAGAAATAAGGTTTGAAATAGACGGCAGTTGTACTCAAATACCTTATCCCTTTCAGAGATTAGATTTTCCTCCCGATCAATTTCGACAAACGTTTTGCCTTACGTTTGAATACTGAATACCACGTTCGAGGGCATCCGTAGCTTTTTCAAATTCCATTTAACACGCTGAAATCAAGCAGCGATAAACGTTGCTGTAAACTACATCAAAGAATCTGGGAATACGATGAGAAACAAAGTAAGTGGACGTTGGTCGCTTTTTCACTTGACACCATTTCTCCTCTAAACAATTTCTGAGGAATACCCAAATTTGGGATAACAGGACACACACACAAACACACACACACACACATACACACACACACACACACACACACACACACACACACACACACATATATATATATATACGTATGTATGTATGTATGTATGTATGTATGTCTCTATATATATATTAAGACGATGACACGTGCAAAATTACTGGAAACATATCTCTGCACCAGAAATTTGATCATAGAATAACAAATGCATTCTTCATTTGATGATGACCAGGATTCCTCGAAAACTGGACACAGGATGAATGTGGAACTTCGACTGCAACACATTAGCTAAAATTAATAAATAGAGCCCTGCCCTCGAGAAACGACGTTGACGTACTATATGTAAACAGAAACCCATTAGCTTCGAAGATAATTTTGAATTTGCGACAAAGATATCCTAGGACAACACAAGGGAAACCAAAGGAATATTGATCAAAGATCTGCAAATATACATACATATATACATACATATATATATATATATATATATATATATATATATATATATATATATATATATATACGTATACATATAAGTACACACAATAATAAGTCAGATAAGAAATAAGTATTAATTTTACCCCAGGCTTTCTCTGGCAAATCTTTTTGTGTTCATCGGAATTTATAGAACATACGTCTTTTTTGATGTTGTTACAATGATATGACCATTGAGCATCTAAATATTAACAGCTATGTAATAGCAACCTTAAGAAAGTACATCACGTACTGAAAGGGGAGAAAGCTCATGTGAAAATGAACGTGACAAAAACTATCTCTCTCTCTGTCTCTCTCTCTGTCTCTGTCTCTGTCTCTCTCTCTCTCTCTCTCTCTCTCTATATATATATATATATATATATATATATATATATGCAATCCATAGTATAATCAATTGGAGCTTACCTTTAGGTATATTTCATCAATATGATTATCGATTTCATTCTTAGATAACTTGGATATCAATTTAATAATTTTGCCGATATATTGAATTAGGCTTTTGATGAAAGCGGGTGATATTCCAGGTTGTGACTCGTCGGATATATATTTCAATGTTTATTGATATATTTCACTTGTTTGGTTGTTTTGCGTGATGTAAGTCTTTATTTGCTTACCTTACATTTTCCGTCTCCTGTTGATAATCCAAGGAAATGTATAGTTATTTCTTACCTGTGTTTAACTTCATTTTAAGAAAAAAATGTGATATATATTCACGTTTCCTGTTTTGGAGTCGATGCCAATTCATTTGCATTACATAATCACGTATATCTTGATAGATGCATTCAAAGACAAGTGCCTGTGTAAAAAAAAAAAAAACGTCGATGTAATTGAAACGAGTCCTTTTTAAAATCTATCACCCGATCTTGTTCTGAATTGAAAAAAAAGGCTAAATTTCGTAGAATCATTTTCCTTTTTTGAAAAAAGAACCTGGAGTAGATGTTGAATTAATGCAGGGTCGATTGTTGTAGAGTTAATCCGGAAATCATTTCATGCTCAACGTCAGCGATCAAAGGCAATTATCGATGGCTTGACGCCATTGCTAATATGTACTTCATTTAGCATTCGTTGTGGCAATCAGTAATCTTTTCCAAAAGAGAATTTTGAATATCAGTCATGGAGTACAAACAGAGACGGGAAGAAACAGACTATACAAATAACTTAAGAAAATGGTAAAACTAAGAATCAACAGAACGTATTCATGTCTTTGAATAAGCACGAGTCTCTCATTTTTCTAATATCCCGGGAAAAAAATGAGTAAAAATTATACCACAGCTTCATTCTTGTCTCGTCATAAGATCCAGTAATTACCAGTAGTCTATACAGAAAAAAAAAGTTTCGATGACTAATGACCGAATCAGGCTGGGGAGTTGGCAGTCAGGCTACAAGATACTATAAACAGTCTGTTTAATGAACAAGTGGCTTCTGAAGAAACGACATTATTGTTATAGCTAGGGAAGTGGGTAGTCATCCATTCCTATTCGTGATTAGAAAGTACAGCATAATCCTTGTGCAATAATCATCAAAATAGATCCGAGTACACTGATTGATTCTGAACTGCTGTCGTTAAAAGACAGCTGGATATTAATTATTTCTTTAGTCCCAGCGGACAGGAGATCTAAAAAACAGCGGATCAATGTTTCTTGATAATGTGAAGAGATTGTTCTGTTGTTAAGCGCATCAGACAGATCAACTGACACAGCTCTTCGAAGCTATTTCCAAACATTTTTGTTACATTTGATATGCGAAGTTGGATAATATATTATAAAGAAAACAAAATAAGATTAATATTTCATGAGAATATGATGCATTTGAAGCGATTAACTTTTTTATTAAGATCTTCAGATGATCCCATATCATCTATGTTGAATTCTCTAGATTTACTAGTCACAAAAGCAGTAATATTCATTGTGCTTCCCTAATTTTTCAATGTTTTATCATATATATATATATATATATATATATATATATATATATATATATATATATATATATATATATATATATAGATATGTATATATGCAATGTTTGAAAAGTTTCAAGTGAATATAGAAGATGTTGCTAATATTATATCTTGATTATCTAGTTCTGAAAAGCATTTCTTTCAGTCCATGTGTGACTCATTTTCAGAATTTTTTGACCCGTCTATTTGACTGGAGGTGTCGTGAAAGTGTTGCTGTTGAAGCATTTGTGTTTTATGGAATGCAAGAGCTATACTTTGTGTGCACTTGGCTATTGCTGTAGATAATCATTCATCTTTGAGAAGGACTTGAGCCTTCCGTCCAGGTCTATCATTGGTATCCATTTTCGCAGAAGCTAGCGTACTGTTGAGCAGCGTGACCTAATTTGGACTTATTTGATTAGCACAATTATTGTTAATAGCTCCAAGATATCTAAGAATAACAAAGTATATCTTTGTCTGTATTAAATCCCGTACATGAAAAATGCAGAACATAATTAATCATTCAACTCATCTCATGATTTTATCTAATAGGATAAGAACAACAACTAGAATTACACCGTTCTTTGGGCTTGTTTTTTTTTCTTAGTTTTTAATTTATATCGTGATATATGGATGTCAAATAGATTTCTATGACGATAGATACACTTTGTACAACTGTCCAGAACAAAGATCTACATGAAAACAATCCCATGATAAATATATTAACATTACCAGTGGTCAGGTATATTCTCCAACTAATAACAACTCGATAATTTGTTTCATCGATGTTTCATCATTTGATCATGATATGGCATCGATTGTGATTATTTATTAGAATAGGATGAATCGATAGTTTTGTTGTTGTTGTAATATTATCAATATAATTATTATTATTATTATTATTATTATTATTATTATTATCATTATTATTATTATTATTATCATCATCATAATTATTACTACTATTATCATTACGTCTACTATTTGGCAGGCCTTCCTTTTTTTATCTACTATTACTAAGTCCGGTCTTCTTGCCTGGGTGAGGTGGTCAGTTTGGATGTCAAAGTCCTAGAGTAGTTTGTGTTTGTCATTCTCCAAAACTGCCTCTGGCTTGTGCTGATACCCCTTTTCCACATGGTTGAATCCCATCTGTTTGCTTAGTTCCCAGTGTATCATCGTTGCTACTCTATCGTGTCTATGCTTATACTCCTTCTGGGCGAGTTGACAACATTCACTAGTTATGTGGTTTACTGTCTCATCTTTTTCACCGCACATGCGGCATTTGCTGTTTGTCTGTGTATGCTTTTGTTTTGAGCTGCCATGATGAGCGATTCTGTTTCTCTCTTAAGGTTCCCTTTCCGTAACCACGTCCATGATTTCTGCTACATCTTGTATCCGTCTTTCAAACTCGCCGTACAATTTTATCCCTTCCCATCTTTCTTTTCTTGTTTGCTGTACTGTTCCATTGTTTTCTACTTTATTGCTCGTTGCACTATCTCTCGCGCTCTTTATGATTTCTTCACTATTTGTTTGCACATATCTTTCTAGGACTACTTTAGCTCTCTGGACATAATCTTCAATGCTGATGAGCCTATTATTATTATTATTATTATTATTATTATTATTATTATTATTATTATTATTATTATAACAATAATAATAATAATAATAATAATAATAATAATAATGATAATAATAATAATAATAATATATTGAATTTATTTCCTGTGTATCTGATGTACTGGATTTGGGAAGGTAAGGGAGCTTAAGTTTATGCAGAGAATCGTCGAATATTTGCATGCAAAACAATAGAATCGGACACAGAATGAGAAAATGTGAAAATGAATACTTCTTCGAGGAAGAGAGCAAATAAAAAGGAATACACTTTCGAAAAGAAGAAGGTAGATTAATAGAAATCCACGACGAAATTCGGAATGGGGAGCATGAATAAAATTGAAAAAGGAAAAAGAAAAATCTTAAATTACTCAAAGAACGAAATGGAAGATTGAAATGAATAATGAATTAAAAGAAATACACAATCAACAAGATAAACAATTCAATTGGAAATCTCACCTGATCATGAATCCAATATCTGATGCAAAACCAAATCCATGATTTCTGCAAGTAAAAAAACCCAACCACTCAAAAGAAAAAAAAAGAGAGAAAAGATAGAATATCAGGTTTTTTAATTGATGAATACTATCATTTTTTAATATTAAACTTTAATGCCCTGAGATACAATGTTGATGCATTGAAACGACGGGAATAATTCATGATCCTTCTTTCTGGTGTATTTGCCTTTCGTGTATGTGCGTGTTCCTTAGGGTTGGTTCATCGAGATTATTTTATCTTTTGAGGCCAAATCTCAAATAGCTGCACTACTCTTCCATGCATTGGAACAGGAAAGACAAACACTTGATACGTTAGAATGAATGAAACAATGAATATTAAAGAAAATATAGAGAGAAAGAGGGAATGATAAAAATAGAAATGAATTGATGAAAAAAAATAAATGGAAAAACACTGGAGATGCAAATATGCGATGGTTGGAGTTGTAGAAGGGTAAACACAATGAGAATTAACAGTAAAAAAAGTTACGTTAGACCAATAGCTATAGTGCAGATAAAAGAAGAAACACTTTTCAACGGTTTGTTCTGAACTATCCTATCGAAGTCTCCGTTTTGCTTCTGTACACCATTTTGCACATTTTCCAGTACATTATCATATAGTGCTTTCTACTATTCTGTTTCGGTTGATTCAAGCTAAAATATCATCGTCACCGTTCCCTGGATATATTAGAAAGAGGAGATACTCAATATTCCCAAAATTAAAAAAAAAGTTTATTGCTTTATTTACGATTCAAATTTTAATTTGTTTATCCATTTATTCATTTTTTTATTTAACAATTATTCAATGTTGACATATCTTTCTGTCGCTAAAGTATAATGTGAAATTTCGGTCGATGACGTTGTTTAAATCAAAAACTTAACTCACAACTGGGATATTGAGACGTGAACTCACACACACACACACAAACACGCACGTGCACACACACACAAACATGCCCATGCGCACACACACACATACAAACACGTGCACGCACACACACACACACATGCACACACACACACACACACACACACATATATATATCGTAAATGATACAATAATAGGGTTGGTATTATTACATTTGATTATTTTATTGTTTTCATTTTTTTTAAATTGTTGACGGTTTATTTTTTGACCACTAAATTGAAGTTAGAAAGATGGATAGATACACAAAATCGGATTCAAACAGAAGAATTCAAAAAAAAAAAAAAAAGGAAAAGAGAACAACAAAGCAGAAGACTGATATGGAATGAGCTTTTAATTTGACTCCATTTTTTTCAAAACTTTCAATGACATAAGCGATAAATGTCAAAACAGACCTCTCCACTCTTTTTTTTTATTCCCCTTATTTTCAATCCTGGTATCTTCATATTCAACCTTTTTGGGGGATTTGAGTCGCCATGAAGAATGGAATCGTTTTAACACTAGACGGTCTCTTCAGGGTTTTTCTCTTCACAATTAGTCTTTGTCATCTATCAACTTCATCCAAATGGGTTTCCTTGATTGCCCGCTTGAATTTGCAAGCATCTCATGGAACGCACTATCAAACTAGGCAGAAACAGATATCACCCATAATAACTGAAGTTCATCCTAAACACTAAAACTCAGTCATATGACAGACAACATTCTATGATGATCATATGTTCCGTATATGCCGTTCACCTGATTTTTTGTTTCAATCTCCCATGGGAGGCTAATGTCTCGATGCAATCAAATGAATTGGCTTTTATGTCTAGACTGATCTATTATACGTGGACATTGCTTTCTACTTACATTCTCGAAAATATTTCTATTCAAATGTGTTTTGCTTTGTCAGCATTATAAATGGAGAGAGTTGTTTGCTTTTATACGTGATTGAGATTTTGCTTTGTCCAATTCTTTATACATTCGACTCTTTAATGAGTGTATTTCCCGATATTTGCCAGTTCTTAGGATGTCCGACATTGGAATAGTTGAATTACTGTATGTATATAACCAATGTTTTGTTTTTATATCACGGCATTTCCTGATCAAAACTGTGACGTCACAACCTACAACATTTACTTTTCGTGCCAAAGTTGCATACAAAAGGAAGTACAGCTGAGTAAATATGTTTCAAACCAATTTGAACTGATACCAAAGACCCGTTGAGACAATATAATAATAAATGAAGACAAAAGAATGCAAAAGTTGTGATGAAACCCGGCAAGAATAAAAACATCAGTATAAATAACGGATTTGAAATTTATGTTTGATAACTTATATATAAAGTATACGATTGATAAAGTGAAAAATGCACGCATGATTCCTTTTTTTTCCGTATTGTTAATCTTCCACCCTAAAAAAGTTTTATCTCAGCCAGCAACGGATACATTACTATTTGAGATGATTGACTCAAATGTAATAAAAACTGAGCATATCAAAGCCTCTATTCGGTGGTTGGCCGAGTTTTAACAGTCACATAACTCACTTAATGGACAATGAACTCATTCATTCATGAACAGAATTTGAAGATCAAATGGAAACATTTCTTACAAAGACTGAAGGGCAGGTTATGTAAGGCTGCAGATTTGTGATCATGCAATTGTTTTTGTTTTAATGAGAGTAAAATGAAGTTCAATAATTATTGTCATACAGGCAGTTTGTGTGATAGTTGAATGAGACATCAAAAGAAATAGAATATATGATTAAATTCACTTATATTCATCAGATGGTCAAAACGAAAAAACACTACTGGTCTACAAACATTTCCAGTAATGTTCTTTATGCTCTCGTGGACATAGGTAGATGAGTCATTATTTGATAAGTCAAGTACCTCTCAATTAATAGAATTATAATAAGCTCACATTCTCTTTTATCTTCTCTCAATGTTTTGATTGTACATCTACATAATAAAATTATTTCTCTGTCTATCTTTTCTTAAAACTATTTAGTCCGCTCTTCCCCATTGAGTGGTTAGTCTGAACGTTGATTGTAAATTAACATATTCTTTTGGAAGAGACATAGCTGGCGTTCTCATCAAAAACTAACCATTTTCTTCAGAATTAATTTCTACATTTATGATTAAATTGAATGCAACTGCATATACTTCATTCATCACTTTTGTTCTTATACAATATATAAAACATGATGCCGATAAGTTTTAACGTGTATAATGTTTTATGCACATGAGCAATTATCATTTCAAAATATTTATATTTCCGAAGGATAGAAGCAAATAGTGGAGCTCCGAATTTTTTTTTATCAACTTGATCTATCTATCTATCTATCTATCTATCTATCTATCTATCTATCTATCTATATATATATATATATATATATATATATAGAGAGAGAGAGAGAGAGAGAGAGAGAGATAGATAGATAGATACATAGATGGATAGATAGATAGATCGAGAGAAATGGAAAGAGAGAGGGGATGTTTATGTGTAAAAAAGTTTTTACCAAAATATTAACACATCTCAATTCTCAGCAGGTTTATTTTGACACAATTGTCTAAGATATTATTAAAACTAAGAGACACTCATATTAAAGACCAGATTTAGTTTTTAAAAAGGCACCAACGAATAAAAATAGATCCACAGTATATCGTCATTTGAAACAATGCAAACTATTTTGAAAATCATTGCTGGAAATATCAAAGCAATAGCTCCGATGTATGAATCGTAATCATCACTGTAACAGTATGTACATTGATATGGACGAATGGACCAAAGGAAAATAAGATAAAAACATACTTTTATGAAATGCTTGATCGATTGATGATGATACTATCAGTTTGGTCCATTTTTTTTATTGAAATATTTTCCCACCTGTTTTTTTTTCAGTTATGAGAATCTTGTATTATGTGTTCGACCAAATATTTTCATTTTTCGTTCAAGTTCGTTTGTTCATTAGTTCGCTTGTTTTCTTAGTCACATTTGATTTCTCAATCCTTTCTTTCTGGAGTCTTCGCTAATTGTGATCTTCACAAATTTCTCTGTTTCCCCAAATCCTGCAATGCACACAAGAAGAACTATGACTGACGAAGCCTTTCCCAGCAATTACTCCCATTTATGTAATTGTTTTGAGAATGCAAATATTCGATTGGTTTCACGAATCTTGAAACAATAGAATCGAAGGACATTCACAAGGGGTGTATCGTGCATTTGACTGGTTTCAGAAATGTTGGTATTGAAGAAAGATGCGTCTTTGAAGAATATCGATGATAAATCGAATCATATTCTGAGAAAAAAGCGCTTATTTAACGATCGGTCGTGTGTTTGTTTTATTCCACTGTTATTTTTGCGTCTTGAACATTGGGGATTTTATGAAACAATTATTTTCAGTCATTTTGCCAAATTTTTAAATTAATAAACTGAACATGGCCAAAAAACGTTCCATACGTATATCTGTATGTCAGTCCGTCTCTTCTTCTTCGTAAATCACTATCTTGCATGCAGGAAACTGGAATCCTGCATACATTACACTATTTAATATTTGAAGACATTGTACAATTTCGTTTTCGCTGATTTCCCCCATGACTACACATTTGAACTGGATCTCATTCCTTGATTTTTTACTTCAAAGATTCTTATCCAATTGATTCATTTGTTGCTCTGTCGATTCTTTTCATAACTGCTGGTCAGACAGTTTAAAGTAAGCAGATACTTAATTCTATCCTCATGTGATCAATATTTTCATCCTTTGAAAAAAAATACACGATCAGAAATCTTGACGCATCATATCAACCTAAACAGTCGATGTTAATGTTGTATGGGCATTCAGATGGGGTATTTTTGTACAGCATTAATCCCCCACCCCCGAAGAATACATGAAAATTATTTTCATCCAAGTCAATTTAAGTTCAACATAAATGACAACGCCAATATACACCAGCAATTTCTGTTAGTAATCTGCAACTGCTGGATGTAGTTCTGCAATTTTAACACTTGGGACATGTTAGTTAACAAGTACTAATTCCAAAATTCCAACACATCTATACGTTGTTCATTGAAATTTGTTCTTTTTTTTTGCTTTGAACATATTTTTAGGCCAATGAATTTTACAGCTTTCCTCCAGGGTCAAATTTTTTTAAATCTCTATATTATGGTCCATTATCTTTAACCTTGTTTTGGTTATCAGCTAATTGGTTTTTGGTCTCCCTGTAGTGTCAGAACTTCTTTGACGCGGGATCTTTATAATAATATTGAAACTCTGATTCCAACCTTATCACCGCGTCTCAAATTCTCAAAATGTTTTGAGTTTTTGAATAACAATCTCAGGCCAATCCATCATTATGTTGCCCTTTATTATTTTACACATAGAAAATTGTCTTTATTTTATGGATTTTTCCATCTACTATCGCCAACGTCTTCCGTTTTTTACCACAGTTTTCCAGGAAGCCTGTGGCTTCTTCAGTCTTTCTGATTGTACGTTTCAACCTGCCTTTAAAATACAACTGCACCAGCTGTAAAGAACTTCATATTAGTTCACTTTCGGGGAAGGCTGAAAGATTTATCGGCTGTTACTTTATGCTATAGTACTGGGCAAGATTTACACGTGTATCAAAAAGCTGCCTGGATAAATTTCGTTTATGTGTCTTTGTATATTTCTTCTGTGTAGATTTATTATCCCTCACCTTCAAAGAGATAGGCATGTTCATCTACAACATACAATTTTGAAAAAAAAGCAAACTTATAACACGCCATGTCTGGGGCAGAACAAAAACAATGAATCTTTATTCACAGGGAAATTCAAAGAGTGGGCAGCAAAGAAGAAAGAAGAAAACAAATTCCTCGCTCAAAGACGTAATGTCTAGACAGAAACTAATATCAGAAGAAATCATTCCGTTGTAGTTATCGACTACATTGACTTTGGGAAAGATTTATTGAGTTCAGATCAGTTCTGAGTAAACGTTTTTCTTGTTTCTTTGTCTCTGATAAAAAATACAATAGTGTTCGTGTACATACAGGTATAGGATTATTTTCTGACTTTCTTCTCTTGCAATTTTTTTGACTTTACACAAAACAGTAAACAGCAAAATTAATATCAAGCGTTTGCTTTGCATCGAGCTTCCGTAACGGCAGTACAAATTCACTATATTTTCCCCTAGACATCAATGTGCGTGCCATTATTACTGACGAAAACATCATCATCATCATTATCATCATCATCATCATCATCATCATCATCATCATCATTGTTTGAGTCTCGGAACGCTGGAGGCATTTCCCTTGAAATTAATCGTAGATACTGCTTGGATTCATGATATTTCCCGATGATGGATAAGTTCATCTTTCCCCCTCAAATAACGAAATTTCGATCCGCTTTTTAATGAATTCCCGAACAAATTAGATTAATAAAATGCATAGTTCCAGGATTTCAGTTTCAGGATATACTAATGAAAACCCATCACGGCTTGAATGCCCTGACAATTACAAGAATCGTCTGAATAGTTAATAGCAATATGAAAGTAACTCAATGTGACACCTATAAAGTCAAGATGATGTTCAGCTCGAAACAGATCCAGACAAATAGAAATGATCTGACTCATTTCAAAATGTATTGATCATAATGAATTTAACTACTGAATTTCAAAAGGATTACATACTGGAATTCCTCGCAGTCATTGCTGGGAAGTAAAGCAACAAAAGGATAAATTGATTGTTTTCATACTTCCTCTGATCAAAAATTGAAACCCATTCTCGAAAATATTCAACGGTGCGAGTAAGATTTTGAGATTATGATCACTTAGTTCCTTTTGTTCACCCAGTCGGAATGTTGACATTTTACGAAAAAAAATTGAAAATTATGTTTTCCACTGCACATTTATGGAAAAAAAAAATCCATGTTATTGTTCACGTCATGCAAAAACCGGTAAGAAATTTCAAATGGCCAAAATGTGCTCACTTTCAATACGCAGGCATTTTAGCATGGAACATTACTGTTCTATATAGTTATTTTGATTGATTAAACTTTTGGACTAATTCTATTGTAAAACTTGTTTCTATTTATAATGTGAAAAAAAGCTACAAGTAAGAATTTCCTCTTCTTGGAAGAAGAGTTTGCTTTCCAAAAGGTATGATTGTGCAAAATTTTTTTTCCATCGCTGTTTTGATCAAAATGACTCTTGATTAAATCAAAACTACTCACTTAATTGTTGAAAAATAAATTATAGTTCTGCAATTTCATCCATTATATGATGTAATATATGTATACATATATATATATATATATATATATATATATATATATATATATGTATATATACATACATATATATATATATATATATATACATATATATATATGTATATATATATATATAGAGAGAGAGAGAGAGAGTGAGAGAGACTGACAGACGGTCAGACAGCTGGATAGATTGATAGATAGATGGATAGATAGATAGATGCAGATATAGCTTTATAGGAAAAAAGGTAGGTAAATTCCACCTTCAGTGTTCAGTAAACAAAAATTTAGGTGTAAAGAGAAAATTCAGACTTTTAACCCTCTGTTTTGATGCATTATAGAAACGCCTCATCCTGTTCCACGCGTATTTTCAGGAGGCTATTTTTCATACTCGATTTTTTGGGACATGTCTTGACGTTACGAGCCCACCCAATCTTTTTTTCTTCTTTCCATTCTCCAAAATCAATCATTTTTGAGCAACAAGCATGTTTTGGTAGACTAGCAAAAAATACCTGATTGTCATTTCGTGTTACAAATTCTAGCCAATCAGCTTTCTTTTTTCAGGTTTCCTAATCAATGAAGCATAAGCAATCGATCTGTAATTTTGATGTGCCTTAGCAGGGAACCTCAGTGTCCAACAGTCCCTCTCCGAATCAGGATGTAGATTATACAATTAAATGGCACAAACATATCGAAGTGATATTCAAGTCAATGATCCAAAAAATAAAATAAAAATGTCATGCAGCTTATAGGAAGCAGCTGTGAATATTCCATCGATTTATTGACTCGGACTGTGGAACTTATTGGATCTAGTTTTCAATAATGTATGTGAATTAAGTTGGAATGTCACAAAACATTCCTTATTTTCTGAGTTAGTTGGTGGCAGAAAATTTATAGTCGCTGGTATACTAGCTTCGACAATCACCCTTGGAACATACGGCAAACGAGGAAAACTGTTTTAATATGAACAATTCAATACAGGTTGGAAGCCAATATTCAAACGAGATAGAGGCAGCTATACTGTGTCCAAGGCGAGCTTCTCATTCCATGTAATGACACTTTTTATTTTACGTTATGGAACTAACGGTATGAACGGAATTTATCCTTAATAAGTCGTCTACGACAGAATACGTTCTTATATCTTCTTTAGAACAGAGGAAACCAATTATTCTGCACGTCTAATGCATAGAAAATATGGCTTTACTCAATAGCCCATGTGTGTGCATGTATCTGTGTGTGTATGTGATTTTGTTTGTGTGTTCATTTGTGGGTTGTATATGCTTGTACTTACATGTACACATGCATGTCACTGTTTGTATTATTTCTCTGAATTTGTAATAAACAGTAAATATAAAAATTCAACAATGATATATGGGCATCGGATATCAGACGTCCCCAGTTGCAACCAATGAAACAGCTAAGCAATAACCCGGTAATACCAATATACAGCTATTTGGAAATTTTTCCTTCAACTAGTCACATCCAATAAGAACACGTTTGCCTCATGACTGAAAACTACGTTTCATAATAAAAATATAAGATCATCATTTTTTTTGTGTGTCATCTGGATTTATTCATTTTCATTCCTTACTTTAACATTTAAAGAATAGATGCAAAATGAACTCAAGCAGAAACATAGTTACTTTTACTGATGCTTTGAAAAAAAATTGTAATGATCTTTGACCGCAAACACTAAAAGTGTTTTGAAAAAGGAGTCAGTATGATAGATTCATTTTGGTATCAACCAGGTAATTTACTAAAGTACGTTTTGCAGTTAAAACATTATGATTTTTTGACAACCTGAATAAGGAACACCTTTCTTTTTACTATATCAAAGGTATGGTTTGTCTAGTACTTGATAATTACAAACAAGAAAACATAAAATGAATTTTAATGAAGAAACCCTTGACGTCTAAAAAGCAACATATATACATACGTAAGCACGAACAAAGATACATAGATAGTTGAATAGATAAGATTAGTCAGTCAAGAGAATTAACGTATGACCAACGTCCTTTTGCAGCATGCGCTCTCAGACGTGAAGATTTGAAACATTGTAAAGAAGGGATAATCAATGAATATTCGACTTCCTATGAATTTTTGTTTTAGTCCAATTTTTTGGAAATAGAGGCCCAACACTGTTGGACTCAACATAGGGAATCAATTTAGCATAAACTTACAAAACTAATGGTATTATTTATCAGAAAGCAGGAAGAAAAAATATTTTTCACGATAAAGTGTAATTAAAAGAAGAAAATCATCCAGCCTATGTCAACATTTCAAGTTGATATTTCCATGAAAATAATTGGATAAATATGTACTCAAAATACCTTACAAATAAGAAAAACATGTCAAATTATCCTCCTCTGTAGAAGTAGTATTTTGTGTATTTTTTGGCCGGGACATATCATTAGTTTTCTTTCTTATGACGGAAGCAATATCTAATATAACGTTAGTACACCATTCCTTGAATGTCCGGAAAATGCTCATGTATTCATTGATACAGAAGGATACATTTACTGCAAGAAAGTTTGAAGCAGAAAAAGCAATGCACAACCGTAGTACTAAAAATAGTTCTAAACTTTTACCCCACAACCTGAGAGTATAACGTACGTTGGATAATCTAAAACTGTATACAACTGAAGAGCAATTACAATCCAGATCATTATTCGTGGCAATTATTGTGAGCATTCCCAGACCCAAATTCATAGTGTTATTTTAGGCTGTGTTGTAAAAGTTCAGTGTGTGGGGAAATAGAGAAAACAGGGCTGATATATTGTTGCACATGATCTCCATTCTACTAGAGTTCATGTGTTGGCTGACTTTCCTGTTTTCTTCGTTTAGTTCATCCACCATTAGTTTAAGATAGTGTAGGTTCTCTGCAAAAAAGATGATGTTGTCTGCAAAAAGTTTGATGTCGTCAGCAAATCTGCCGTCTATTTTGATTCTTCTATTCGATCAGTTTTCGGAAGATCATCTCGAAGTAGGCTGTGAGGAGTTTGTGTTACTGTTTTGGGGAGCTGCAAGGGTTAAGAGTATGTATATATCCTAATGCAAGAGTTGCTTTGAATGCATATATGTTGCAGAACTGTGACGAATGCAGTATTAATACCTTGTAGGATGATGGCCTTCATGTCCATGTGAATTTCCATAGGGGCGAATGCCTGGTTTCTTTCTGGTTTTTACTCTATTTTACACACAAATTGACAAGAATATCTAGCTTTCCTTGACGATTTTACAAGATTTTTGAGTAGGTCGACAATGACATCATCTGGTCCGGGGGCTTTACCTTATTTTTTGTCGTCTGATTGGTCGTTTTACCTCCCGTAGTATAACTTCAAGGAAGCTCTCGAACTGATTGTCTGCGTCTTGCATATCCTGTTTGTTGTTTTGTAGTTCATGTCTTGAAAAGAAAAGTTCTTCATAGAATTCTTGGGTGCGTCCAACAGTTCTGTCTCCGTCTGTTGTTATGTTTCCGCCCTCTTCAAGTCTGCTGGTAATTTGTGCCTGTCCTTTGTTAAGAGCTTCGTTTATTTCTTTGAAATTCCGACGTTTTTCGAAAGTGAATTCGATAATTGCTGTCGTATACTTCCTTTTGTCATCCGTAAGTTACTATCTCTTGATAAAAATAATTGCAGTAAGCCCAATCAATCACTTAGCTCGTATCCAACCAATAAAAAACAACATGGCACACAAGCAATTGGAATTATAGCAGTGAGTAACCTAGAACGAAATCATCCACAAGAGGGTAACAATTCTTCTAGTGAGTTATTTATCTTAGTTAATATATTCAATATGATTTGCAGCGTCATTGAAGCTTATTGTTCTAATATATCATAATATTTTGTTTCAGTCGACAGGTTTCGAGTGGTAAAATTCTTTACTCACTTGAACAAACTGGTTCTGCGTTGAAATATCAAAAATGCAAAAGAATATCAAATTTTAAGAACAATCATCAACAAGTCTTTTCTTATTGGTTTCAAAACACTATTTTAGCACAGTTCAGAAATTCTGTAGTTTTCGCTATTTTTCTTTCTTTCTCGGGAAAGATAAAATGTTGGATAAGTCGACTGAATAATTGAAGCGTCATTAAGTGAAAAATCCGACCATTTTTGCCTCCTAAATTTTCGTGAACTCAATTTGGTTGATAGCCCTATGCATAATATTGCATGAATTCAATACACTATCAATAGATATCTAGTAATCCGACTGAAGAGAATCAATGAAAAGAAATATTAATTGACATTGTGAGAGGAGAGAGAATCAGGCAGAAAGCGACTTTTGATGAAAGTTGTGTCTGCCATCGATTCTCTTTGACTCTTTTTCCATACAACGATCACTACTTGCCTTTCAGTGACAATTAACACTTCAAGAAATTGCGTTTCCCCTTATTCTAATTCAATCTTTCAGAAACCTCTTCAATTTGATTATTTTGCGTGGCCAGCAGATTGCAATTTGGTGTTTTTCGCATGAGAACCTCTGGTCCCAAATTCGAGCAATCATCTAAGTGCTAAGAAATACATCTGATCTTAGCGAAAGAACATTGTTGAAACATTTGTTTTCTATTGCTAGCAACTATTTCTCAATCTTTTTTGGGATATTTTTCTACATTATAGACCTGTCTACTGTTTTTGGATGAAATATGGCATTCCCGCTTTTCGAATGAAGATATTCATATTTTTTTTGTATCAAGATTATTCATTTTATATTTTTTGTCTTTTTAGCATTTTTCTGTTTTCATTACATTGTAAATGAAGATGAATCGGCTCATATTTGTTATTTTCGGCATCCTTTGGTCAGTATTTTCCCTAGCAGTTCAGTAATGTCTGATGTTCTGGAATGACAATATTTCATGGATTATTCAGATGAGTATCTCTATTTTTTTCGTTTCAAAACGTTTCATATTCATCGGAAACACGATATTTAGAGAAATGAGCATATGTGTATGAAGAAAAAAACGGACAGACAGACATACTGAGACCAGGAAGATCGATAGACAAAACTTGATAAATATCTATTCCAAACTTCGTTGGGGGAGCTGATAACATGAAATGTCACATTTCATTCAAATCTCTCAATGTAATCTCTTAATAAATCTACTTGACACTTTCCCCAGACAAATGATAGAAAAACACCTTATTCCCCATGGAAAAAACAGACTAAAGATTTTGAAAATATGCCATTCAAAATTAATCTGGAGATAGAAATTGATCAAAATATAACAGAAGAACAGTTCCCAACGAAATTATTTGAAAATGGACGAAGCAGTTGACGGAATAACAGCATTAAAAGTAAAATCTGATACGATTGATAATTTGCTAGTTCTTTTTAGTTCAGCATTAACTAAGGCGAAACTGTAATTGCAGTTATCAGTTTCAATACAATAGGGAACACTGAAACCTCTTGTGAAAAATTCTACGAAAGAAGAAATCAAGCTGATAATTACCCCATAATGGCAAGAAATCAAGCCGATAAAAACCCCATAATGGCAAGCTCTCAGCAAAGAAAGCCCTGCCTTCGAAAACAAAACGATCCAAAAAAATCTTAAAAAGAAGAGTTAACAAGCGATGCATCCTCCCGATAGTCACTCATGGAGATTAAACAGGGGTCAGAAACATCGAAGAATCCATTAGAAAAATCAAATGGCAGTGGGCTGGTCATGTTACAAGAATGAAAGACAACCATGGACATAACGACTTACAAAACAGATCTGCAGAGATCACATGCAAAACCGACGCCACCAGAATACAAGATGGGGAGATGAACCAAACAAAGAAAATACCGGCTCTGCAACGCCCATCGTAGAGAAATATGGCAGATTCTTGGGAAGGTCTATGTACAATGACGGCCGTTAAAAGACTGATGATGATAGGTTGCTAGAGTTACAACAATTCAGCATTTTTAGTATGCCCTGTAATACCTTCAAACCAATTTAACCTGATACACTGTTATGCAACTTGTAATTGTGCATTTTGCAAAGGCCTTCGTTCTCAATTGGCAATTAAGAATCCTGTTACTATACCTATGAAATATATTTTCTACAAAAAACAGTAATGAAATGCAGCACTTTACAGATTATTTTGGAATCAAGAACAAAAAAGTGTTGATACCATAGTTAAATGGTCAACCACTAAAGTCCCAATGATAGTCCCGATGATAAGTGCTTTTAAGCCTGGGAATAATCGACTGTTTTTATGGTTGAAAAAGAGACGAAGTTGCTCATTTGAAGATTTTGAACGTTAAAATCAAAACCGTTTATACAGAGTATAGTTCTTATAAAGGATGATCATCAATCCAATTAATGGATTCATTTACTTATTCATGCTTTATAGCAATATCGTATTAGATATTACTCAAGTTTTGAATTCCAGTAAGAAATATTTTTTGAGATATCATTTCAATTTCATCATTATATAAAACATAATATATTTCCATCACAGTTCTAATTGTTTATATTAATTGTATTAAGATTGATGTACATACTTTTTTATCTAGTGACAAATATATGAGAAGGGTGTAAAATTGGAAAAAAAAATATCTCCTTCATCTTCCATAAGTGATTAAATATAACTTCAAGATTGTGAGCGTTGTGTCACAATAATGACAGGTAATGCTTTTAGCAAAACCTAATTGAGAATGTTGAGATAATGGGTTATGTTTGTTCTTGTGACAGAGATCCTGTGATAAACAGTAATGAAAAAATTTTAATTACCTTGTCAAAATGGAAATTTTCATTGTAATTGGAATAATACCAAATAATTTTCAACGATCTAGATTAATGGTTCAACCATATATATATATATATATATATATATATATATATATATATATATATATATATATATATACATATATGTGTGTGTGTGTGTGTGTGTGTGTATGTGTGTGTGTATATATATATATATATATATATATATATATATATATATATATATATATATATAAGTTTGTATGGATGATGTGAAGTTTTCAAACAGAAAGAATGCTGTTTACTCAGTCGATGCAAAAGGAGAGAATGTGATTATTGTGAATATTCCCGTGTCGGGCTCCTTACTAAGGGTAGGACACGAATGTTTTGATCCGTGTAAATGAGGGTAATATTTGGTTTTAACTAAGACTGATTTGTGAGCGGCAGGGCCAGGAGATACATCTCCCTCCTCCCTGTGTTCCTTGGTTTGCCTCAGATTAGAAAGACAGGTAGTGTGGTCATTTCTCAGGGAGAAATAAGATTTTTTCTTTTTTTTTTTTAGTATAGGATTGAGAGATGGCGTATAACATTTGATGGATAAGTATTTGTATACGTGAGACGGGTTGGAAGTATTTTTTCTTATTAGTCTTTTTGGTTAATTTTCGTCTCGAAGGGGTGTTGTATGTGTGCTCGTATTGTTTTGCAAATCTTTTCTGGTTGGTAGCCAATCCCTTGAATGCTTGTGTTTTAATACATTGTATATGTATGACTCCGTTTTAGAAAATGACTTTAGGGTTAGCATTCTGAAAGTGAAAACACCGCCGTGTTGTTGTATTGGAAGATTAGGGCTGCTTCGAAGCACCTGCGTGTCAAAGAGTTGTGAATTTCATTGATGATATTGGTTTGGTCGAAATTGAAGTTGTGATAGAGTATGATCCTCTTCGACTTGGAGATTTGTCCTCTCATCCATGTCTGGAAGCGCCCTCACTTTAATAAAGATGATAAATAATTAAAATAAATAAATGTAACTCCTATCTCATGATTTTTCTCTTCACCTTCCAATTTTCATTTTCATCTTATAAATATATATGTATATATATATATATATATATATATATATATATATAGATATATATATATATATATATATATATATATATATATATATATATATATATATATATATATATATATATATATATATATATATATATATATATATAATACCACCATCTTTTTCTTTGTCGATGCACTTATCCCCATATCATCTGAATTAATCACATATTAACGTCGTCAAATAAAGTCCTTTGATGAAACTCCCACCAATGATAAAGTTTTTACCTCAGTTTTATCGCTCTATCTTGCATCATTAATCTTACAAGAAGGCTGGGAAATGCTGTTGGGCTCTTGTTGAATTCTCAGCTGTGCTTCTTCCTTCTCCGATCAAGAGAGTTAGTTAAAATATGTTAGATTCCTGATGATCTGACTTCTCTTGCAAGTTTGAACAATGGATGCTATTATTTGATATAAACACAGATTTTCCCATATGCTCATTACAACAGGTTCCTCATTCTGATATTTGAAACAGGGAGAGATTGTCGTTAAAAATCTGATTTAGTTAGGATCATGCTATATTATAACAGCAGGTTCAAGCGAAATCATCACATATTCATTGATTTTGTTGTGTAAAGATCAATAGCAATCAATGGTCCCTCATACGTTTCATGTATTTGTGTTACAATCAGTGAGCAGCAGATTAGGGTTGTTGGCTTCTTTATAAGAGGATCCAAAATAATTTCTCCCCTCTTTTTATAACATACATTCCATTCTAGCGTGATGGACTTCGTGTTTTTTTCTTAGAATTAAATTTTAGAATCTCAGCATTTTCATTATTTCCCTCTTCATTCATAAGATTGTGTTATTGGAGCACCAATATATTCATTTTGTTCTTTTACTTAAGATAATTTTCCAGTCATTTCTTGAAATATTTTCTTTTCCATCTTTTGTTATCGCAAAGGTTTACTTACTGTTTCCTCATATTTTGGCGTTTTTTCTTTTTTTTTTGTTTTTTGTTTCTATCTAATCTAATTTCGTCTTCTCCCATCTGGCTCCTTTTCACTCGTCATTTTAACTCAAACATACATTCATCATAAGTTTCTTTCATTTCATTCGATCGATCATGTCTTCTCAATTCTAAACAGTTCTTGGCTCAACGGAATGATTATTCTCATTGGTAAAGATCATCTGTATTTGTTCACTTGTGAATTCGTGCTATTTCCCAGTTTCTTGTAGAAATATGATATACTTGAATTTACTTTCCTTTTTCTTTTTGATTTGATTTCATCCTACTTCTTGCCAAAATTTTGAAGTTCGGACTATAATTATAATTGTGAAACATTACCTTTCTAAACTTGACTTTCAAACCATTAGTTCCATTGGATCATCAGTTACAAGATTCTACGATAAAAGTTTCAATGTGATTGATTAAGAATACTGATCAGTTTTGATTGCCGGTCGCATTATTCTTTTCAAAATGATTTTGATTCAGTTATGCCGTAGAACTAACTGGCCTTCATAGATAGATTGATAGATGGATAGATAGATAGAGAAGAGAAAGAGAGAGCGAGAGAGAGAGAGAGAGAGAGAGAGCGAGAGAGAGAAAAGTGGAT
This sequence comes from Thysanoteuthis rhombus, assembly GCA_963457665.1. Taxonomy (NCBI): domain Eukaryota; kingdom Metazoa; phylum Mollusca; class Cephalopoda; order Oegopsida; family Thysanoteuthidae; genus Thysanoteuthis; species Thysanoteuthis major. The sequence continues at coordinate 14,876,553 of OY735220.1, forward strand.
GGATTGATAAGTGGAAAAATGGACCCACATCTCGATTATGAAGTCATCTAAATTTACTGATGTGATTGGTAAGTTACCTTTGGAATATCAGAGAAAATCACGGATACATTGTTGTAAATAATTGTTTAATATGCGTAGAAAAAAAAAAGCACTCAGTAAAGAGAGTTATTTTCAAACACTTTGCAAGATATTGATGGTATGATTATTTTGATCAGATATTTGTATACTCCCATCGCAACTGCGCACGCGCGCACACATACACACACACACATACATCCATCATCCACACGTACACAGACATGGTACACACACACATACGCACATAATCTAACTCAAATGCACTAATAAACACAATACATTCACAGATATAGACATCTAATTTTGCTGGGATAGGTACATATACACACTCAACGAGTGCACCCAACAAACATGACCGATGCATTCCTGCATTTCAGCATCTACAGAATCTGATTCATTCTATTTTCATTCATATTTTTGCACACTCCCAGACCTACCGACACAGATCTAAAACACTAATATGATCATACAAGTTCACAACCATACATATAAGTAGACATACATTTCCATTTTAAGGATTTTTCTTTTTCTCTTCTATATCATTTTATTATTTTCTCTCCTTCTGTTCCCCTCTGTCTCTTTTTTTCTCTCACTCTATATCCCCTTCTCTCACCCTCTCTTTTTGGTCATTTGCATTGGTTTCCCGTCTCGTATTCCCTGCCCTTTGAATACCGACCTTTTCAAATTCTTCCTTTTATCTTCTATCTTATTACGTATTTTGTTCCTGATCTTAATGTCCCAACCTGAAGCCATGTTTCTTTGCTCAATGATCCATTTTATCTTCAAGGAAGTCCAAACGACTCAAGCAGATGATAATGTCCATATTTGATGCCGATAGCTGCACAGCATTTCCAACAATTTAAAAAAAAAAAAAAAAAAATTTTACGTTTGAGTCAAGTCAGAACCAAATGCTTTTGGTCTCTTGGGGAAAATTAGAAAACAACATAAATAATTCTTGTAGAATAGAAATCATCCAACCAAAAGGATATTTTTACTCTGAAACCATTCTCTGTCGCTCTTCCTCTTCAACATTTTTTTTTGGGGGGGGGGTATTTTTCTCTCTTACAATGTATTATCATATGTGTAGTTAAAATCTACGGCTTATATCAAACTTTCCAAATAGGGATGGATTTATCTCCACCAACTATTGACTTCGATTCTCACGTAGTGTCATACCATCGTCGTATTTTTTCTCTGGTTATTCTCTTTCCTGTATCAAGACCTTCAATGACCGATTATATGTATTATCAAAGGTCATATTAGGCACTGATCAATGAACTGGGCCATTTGACCTGTTTTCTTTCAAAGCCATGCCATTAAACGTTTTAAAGATCGATGGGAACACTGGCAAATAGTAACCGTAAAACTATTAATTGGTCAAATATTGATTTGATTGAACAAAAGTCCAACTACTTAAATTGTAACTTTAAATCGATTTATAGTAATTCACCCCATGAAAACTTCTTGAAAATATTTTGATCGGTTTATAGGAATGTTGGATGAACAGGGGTTTGTTTACAGAGGATGTACCTATAATAACTTGATGTTTTTAATGCTTTACTTTTTGGCAAATATTGGCAATTATTGGCCACTGAATTATTCAATATTCTAAAAATATCTATCTTTCAACTTTATTCTTACATCTCACTCATCCATCCAAAAATTTTTTATCTATTTCGCTGATTTTATTTCAAAGTACAACCTTCCGCTTAAAAACGATTGGGTTTGCTCCAAATTTCGAGTTCATTTAACTTTATGGCATTTCTATTCCGATTTTTTCAGTTTTGGTGTCTGTCATTTATTTTTCTTCTTTTGATTAATAAAAGCTTGGCCGAACGATATTTTTTTTCCTTTTACGAACTGTCTCTCTCATCGATTTGTCAATTTCTTCTCATTTATAATATTCCACCGACTGACGTTGATGGAGAATAAGTCAACCGGATTATAACTTTGCCAAACAAAATGACTTTTGATTCTACTAAAACTTCTCTTTTTACCATCTTCACGAATGTTATAGTCCATAGAGTCTGATTTGATTTTTGTTTTCATTCAGACTTCTTGTGTAAGACTTTATGAATATATCTAATTTTAACTGGTGTTAGAATCGGATTATTGGCATAGGTTCTATATTTGTTGGATTTTAAACATTGTCCACGAGTGGGTTTCTTTTGAGATAATATAGGTCCCCTTGATATTGCAGAACTCTCCTCAGTATTGCTGTTGAATCTAGTAATGAATCCTTTGGGATTATTTTAATTTTGCCTCAAGTGTCAAATTTTTAGAGTCTCCTTTCAATCATCTTTATACAATGGCATCCCCTGAGAACTGACAAAAAATATTGAAGGGATATGGATAGATAAATAAATAGATCAATAGATGGAGGGAGAAAGAAAGAGAGATAGAGAAAGAGATAGGGAAAGAGAAAGAGAGAGGAGGAGAGAGAGAGAGTTTGGAGAAAAATAACAGGGTAACTAATTCATCATTTAGTCAAAGACAGTTTTTCAAAACATCCAATTTTTTAAAGAAAGAAATTCCAAATTGATTCCGGTCACACAGCTGGCTAAAATCTGTATCGCAATTAAATGGCTTTATATTCCCAACGGTGTGTGTGTGTGTGCGTGTGTGTGCGTGTATGTACATACATATTTATATAGGTCAAGGGATAACCTACGTAAGTACACCATCTGTATTAAGAAAAAAAGATTCTTATTCAGTACTGAATAAATGACATAAAACGTACGACAAGATGTATATAAGGAAATCATTGCTTAAAGGGGTTCGTGTTTGATCAACATAGCTGAACGGGCATGTTGATATAACTGTTCTGCGATTAGGTGTCAAAAATGGTTACATGGTGAAAAGCTGGTGAACCCAACAGGAAATTCGTACATTTCCCTAATACATCAAAGTATGTGTGGTACATAAAACAGAAAATTACGATACAGTAATATATGTTAGAGAATAAGTGACTAAAATGACACAATTTTAATTTATTTCATGTACATAGTGTTCAAAGCAGTGGAGTTTTTCAAATATATATATACATATATATATGTATATATGTATATATGTGTATATATATATATATATATATATATAAATTTTAAAAAAATATATGAATATATATATATATATATAACTGTGTCATCCACAGACAGTTGTTCTGATGTAATGAATCTCTTCAGTGTGGCTAGAGACTTTCCGTTATCCCATCCAGTACTGCGAGGCAGGGTCAGAACCTTCACTTCAGACTTGGAGGCCAATATCCTACCCCTGGGCAACTTAGTAGAGAATATAGAAGTCATATATTGAGAATCAACATTATAATCTCAATCGGTTGTTTGACATAAAGTTAATTACGTCTGTTTAGTTTCATACAAGAATTTTAGTACTGAGATGAAGTCTTTACGTATCAAATTGAGGCAAGTCTCATTTTCATTTCATCATTTTTTGTTTCACCAACACTCCACTTTAGGTAGAATATCCTCCGATTTTTCAAGTAAGAAGCAAAAAGAAAAAAATCTTAGAATACACTTATCTTTCAATAAGAATACACAAACTCTATCGCAGGATTTTCGTCTATCATAGCAAACGATTTGACGGAGCAGCTGCAAGAATTTGAGTTAAAAGACAAATCATTGCCTAATAATGAAGTCAAATATTTTATTTTTATCCTGAAGAAATATTTTACCTTTTTTTATGTAGCAAATATTCATATAATTCTTGAATCTATCTTATCATCGCATTGATGAATCCTGAAATATTCCTATTCAGGCATCTATACATCTATACATCATTTTCTGTGTTCTCATGATTACGTGAAGGCTGTTGGCACTGACCATAGGAGTCAGTTGTAAAGCTTTTAAAAAACAATTTGATTCCTTATAGCATAAAATCGTCGCAAAGTGACAGGTCATGCTCACTAAAACTACAGCATTTTATACGAGCACGTATACGTGGAAAAAAAAACGAATAGAAAGATGAATAGATATATACAGAGAAAGAAATAGGGAGAGGGAGTGAAGGAGAAATCTTCCCACAAGAAAAGTATTTTGTTATCATTAGAAACTTCTCATATGATCTTATTCTGATTGCGTATGGATTCATGAAATCAGGCTCCCAACAAAGATTTGGATTCAAATAAAAGATAATAATGTTTCGGATAAACAAAAAAAGGGGGGGGTAGGCCAAATATAAAATCACCCGTTCATCAAATGGAGCGGAGAAAAACCTCTTTTCAACGGGAAGAGGAGAAAAGGTGAATAGCTTTATCAGCCGAGAAGAAAAAAAAAGGTACTTTCACTTTTTTTTTTGCTGGGATAAAACAAATGAGAGGCGAATTTTTTTTGTTTTGTTTCCTATTCACAAATACCACTCTTTTTTCATCCCGAGCTTTCTTGCTCAATTCAACTCCCTAAGCAGAATAAGGATCGAATTCGAGAAGAAAACCTGAAAGAAGATCCATAGAATGCACAATGGAACTCAAATCTAAAAATGTTTATAAAAACACTTAAGGTGTCTCTGTTGGGGTTCAGGGAAATTATGACGTCACTTGAAAAGCATAAAAAAACTCAGCATGGCATCACCAAAGATATCATAGCCATTGCTTCGATTAGAGCTGATAAGAAATACGATGATAAAGAAATGGAAGGTGAGTGTTTAAAAATATAGTTTCATTAAAGTGATTAAACGTCCAATTCAGTCATTGGTTGTCCTGTGATTATGAAAGTGTATAATACTGTGAAAGTCAATTTCACTTGAAAAAAATCTCTTAAAAACAGATGGGAGACAATTCCAGGTGAGACGTACGTTCAATTGAAACAATTTTTTTGAAAGACACCATCATTATCTATCTATTAGCGTCCTTCTTTGGACAGAAACTTTTCCTAAATCTACCAAATGTCTGTATCATTGGCACTGCAGATTCTACCATTCAAGAATTCGTCCAATTCAAGCCATATTATGCTGCAAATAACAGTTTTACATGTGATCTCTTGGGATCCATGTAATTTGTCGTAATGTTTTGCAATTGTCAGACATTCGTAGAACAAGACCAACCCATTAACGTTAAAGTTTTCTAATGGTGTTTATTATATTTTGAATTATGTGCTCTTTGTATTGTAATGTGCTGTCTTACAATATACCCATTTGAAGTTGAACCTGATTATCCATTGTACAACTTGCATGTTTCTTAGTTTGAGGGTCAATCATTCTTTGAGGTCCCATGTTTCAGCTACATGTAGGGAAGATGCATCGGCTGTATACAATTCTCTTTAGGACTAATGGGATGTTTCCCAAAAAATAATTTATTATATGTGATCTCCCATTTGTATTTAACTACCTTCATTCCCGTTAAAATGTCTCAAAAAGATTCTATCTTACGTATTTTTCCATTTAAATCCTTTTAGTTTCTGTAACAAGAAAAATCCAATTATCGAAGAAAACATTGAATGTAAGATAATAACAATTTTTTTCGGAAACCTTTTAACAGAAATTTAGGTAGATAGATACAAGTTGAGGATCACATGAGATAAAATAAATTGTAGGAGAGGCATTTAAATACTAATGGGATATTTATTTAGGATAATATCTTTCCCTCTTGAAAACAATTTATAAAAATAAATGCATTTCAATAAAATGGAAGATAATTTGGGAGAAATGCATTGAAAAAACAAACAATTTCTATGCGGAGAAAAACTTTGAACAGATTTTACGTCTATCGCTTTTAATAGCATTCCGGTTAAAACAAGCGTCAAACATCAGCGGTCGATTCTCGTTTAGAGCCTTCAATTTCTCAAGTTACCAACATTGTGATCCAGAAATCGAAATAAAGTGACTGTAAGAGTGAAAAAGTGAAAAAAAAAAAGGCTATGTGTTCGAGTTATGGTGGTAATTTCGCTGAAGGAAGAAAAGGGCAAAAATGTCAATGGAGTGTCACGTTAGCTCGGGCCCTGGGAGGGTAGCATGCTGGCCAATAACTTATCCAACCGAGAGTCGAAAGCTAAAGTGACTCATTGAAATTATTCTTGAAATTACTTCAAAACAAACTACGATTCTATTAACTCGAGGACGCAATGTTAACTTTTCCTTCTAGCATGTATCCATATTTTTTCGAGGCAAAATTAAATTTTATATCTTTTGACACTTTTGCCTCATTTATGATAACACATCTGAATACTCTTAAGAGGTCATTTGTTGTCAACTTCATAGGGCTTGGCTGCTATGCTAACATTGAAATCTGTAAATATCTGTCCAGCAATAACTGATGTTTCCCTAAAAAAAAAATTATTGCTGATTATTAAAACGCATTCCCTGTCTTGATTCTATGATGTTACAAGTTTCCAACGAGAAAAATTACAAAATCAGAATTTGTTTTCTATGATTTGGGATTTCTCAGATTTTTAATTTTTCTGCTCACATACACGATTGAAAATCAAAATCAGGACGATTCTTCCACATATTAAGAGATCAAAATAGGTGAGAATTATTTTTTGAATCGTCGTGCGTGAAATATGGATGGACATTTTTTGCTCTTTCTGGATGAAAATGGAGGGGGGATTCTTTTATCCTACATTCAGGGATCAAGATAGCGGGAAATTTTCCTGTCGCTTTTAAGGGTAAATATGCGATGGGATCCCTTTCATTAGTATTAAAGGTCACAATGGAATGGAAATTTCTGCCATTTTGATGCAAAGCTAGAATCTTTCAACAATTATCTCCATTGCACCGTCGTTGCATATACAAGCACAATATATGTAATAGGTATGAATTAATTCCACAGAAATTTTGTGGTGAGGTAGGTAACGGTCAAATATTGATGTAAATTTGATATAATTTTGTTAGGAGAAAAACAGATAGTATTTCATTGAGCCCCATCTCATTGCAAAATTCATTTTTTTTCTGGTCAGTGGAAAACTGTTTTAACATAATCTGCAGATTTCAAAAACTTGTTAGTTGAGTCGCTTAAAAATCTGAATGTTTAGAGTTCGACTCAAGAGTCCTGTTCGTTTCATTTTATTGAAAATTACCTTTTAACTACTTCTTCTCGTCTTTGCACAGTCTAGTTCATTACTCTCTCCCTTCTGGTGAAGCAGGCATCTCTCAAAGTTTATCCAAAGTGTCAGTTGATCGTCAAAGGGAGATTCTGAGTCTCCCATTTTGTTACTGTTGAAACCGTAGAGAATGTTGCCAGTATTCTCTTTGAATGAAATCTAGTGACCCGAGCTGATCTGATGCCAGACTTAAACCAAAGTCCCCCCCCAAAAAACATGTCTGCCATTAAAACTGCTCATTAGCTTTTGACCCACTGGTAGCTCTTCTATGCATCTATTATCTCTCTTCACAAAGAACAATGGCATTTGCTACATTCTTTCTATAATCTTGGAATATAATGATATCATTTTCCAATATGAAAAACTTTTTCCCCCAAATCAGCCCCCGCTTTTGCATAATGATAAGATGAGAGTTGAGATCCGTAACTTACCTTTCCTGAAATTTCATATCCATGCAAATATTGTAACCGACAAAGGTCTTCTTTGTTTTTCAACTCCTCAGTTCCACCCTTACTTTCGGAGTAACTGCTTCTGCAGTTGTTTCAACCGTCTCAGAATGTCATACTTGAATTCTTTTGCCGATGAGAAAATGAACAATATATATCATTTCCTTCCGGTAATCATCCAGGTTTTTTGGTTAAATCCCAAATATATATTCCTGGCGTCCAATCCTTTTTGTGAATAATTGCCTAACGCTCTATTTCCTAAATTTTCATTATTCAATTTGTTTTCAAGAGAATGTTTCAATTCTCAAAGGGATCCTAAGTTTTATTTTCATTCTTTTGCCTTGTGTTTGAGTATTCGATTTTTCGTTCTATTGTTTTTTCCTGCATTTATTCTTTCTATCAACTTGTTAATTTTTTTTTCGGCTGTTTGTCTCTTATTTTTCTAGTCAAAGTTTCATGTTTTTCTTCAAATATTTTTTCTTTTCTCTAGCTCATTCATTAATCTCCCTCTCCTCAATATAATATACTTTTTTCTCTTTTCATCTCTTCACTCCCTTCTTTGAACGAGCTCAAATAAATCATCAATTGAATCCCAAACCCTAAACTGTATATCTTGCAGGGATCAAAACATCATAAAATTATGTCGTACAGAGATTAGAAAGATATTTGTCAAGAATGGTTTATGTTATCAGGTTCCATAATCATTTACTAACTTCAGATACAAAAATGATATTCAAATGGTAGGTTTTGTGCAATTATCCTTTAATATACAGACGGCAGAAAAATCGAATAAAAAATAATTATAATTCAAAGTAACAGTGCACTTGACTAAAAAAAAAGAAAAAAACAACTCAAAAGCGCTCCTCATTGGATCACAGTGTATTATATAAGTGGTCTACCTGCGGTTATGGAATGAGAAACAAAGGAACAAAAACACTGTACATCATTTTGATATTTTCTTCTCCCTTGATTCAATTCAACTTCATATCCTGAGAATGAAAGAATCCTCTAGACACTCACACTGAATCCATACAATATTCCCTGTAGATCAAATCTTTCTGTTGAGGTTTCGAAAAAAAGCTAAAAATGATGAAATTTTCTGAGAATAGCAACATTTTCCTGATGTACACAGGACGAATTCTTAGGGCTGAATGTTTTATTCATATTACAGCTACATTTCCCAAGGTGAAGGCTCGATCAATTTTTTATGTCGATCCATCTCTATTGAAAATGATAGTCTTCAAAATGAAACGCATGGGTTGATGTAAAAAAATACAAATGTGGAAAAAACAGCAAAGGGTAAATTTTACTTCTTGTATTTCCATTAACTGGTTGATCTAGTGAAGGACCTAATCATGATCTCCATTATATACACTTGCATCCGTACATAGATGCATACACTATAACATATTCCATACATATATATATATATATATATATATATATATATATATATATATATAATTGTGTCATCCACAGACCACTGTCTCTGGCTATAGATTTTCCATTAACTTACCCAGTACTGTGAGGCAGGATTGAAACCTTTGCTTCAGATCAAGAGACCGATATCCCACCCCTGAGCTGTGGATAGTCAGTGAGACTGGATTTAGGCAATTTATTTATTTACACATAAATCCCCCATCCACCAGAGTGCTTTATTCCTATCGATTGGGATTCTGAATTTATCAGCGATTTCCTTTGCATTATGCCAAAGTTACAAAGCACCATTGTTACTGCAACCTTCCATTTTAAAAGAGACCTCTTTTGAAATTTCGGTTCCCTCCCTTGTTGTGTGTTTTTAATTTTGTCTGGATTTTGAACGTCTGTGTGTGTAGTCAGTATTAGGGGCTCACATAATTTTGGGATATGATGTTTTGTTAGAAAATCAATGGTTGAAGATAGCAGGAGTACAGTCGATTGAATAAGATCAAAGAAGTTAGATTCCACACAAGCAAAGTGAGTTTCTATTTGGTCGGGTTCAAGCGACACTGGTTTATGTTGGTAGGGTCTCCGGATGATAAAAATAAGTAGATAGTTCATCCTATTCCAAATTTTTTTTTTTGCACTTAGTAATCTCTGGATGACAAGGAAATAAATGATAAACTATTAAAAAACGAAAATGTTACCATATTTATGTAAAGATAAATCAATTTATATTCAGTCAAAGTGTCTTAAATATTTATAGAGTTCTTAACCATCAGGGAAGATTGAAGGAATCGTCCCATTTTCAATCACTAATTGTTTGTCTCTTTCTGCCTAACGGCTTCCTATACAATTAATTGTTGTGTTTAGGGGGGGGGGTTCTTTTTTTCAATTTGATTTTACGTTTTGAATTAACCTATTCATTAAACTGTTTATAATTTTTTTTTTTACGAAGATTATATCAGACAACCACCGAGGTGGTTACTTAGCAATTCTTTTATATTCCCTTGCTTGCGTGAAAAGCTTGATAGTTACGTCAAGGTAGTGTCATTGTATATTTGCTTGGATTTCCTTTTCGCTTGACATCCCCCACAGTACAGTCTACCTCCCAAAACATAGATATATCAGTGTTTTACGGTGTTGTCTTCTAGATCACTTGATTATTATATAAACGTTGTTCTCTGTGAATAAACACAGGATGGTAGGTTTGCGAAAAATGTTCACAACAGCTGGAGATAAAAGACAGAAGTAATGCAAAGGCCAAGCTAAAAGAGATACCAATCGATAAAGTCTTGTGGAGGCAACCATGGGGAGAATATCCCAACAGATGTCAAAAATCTGTCCATAAAAACTAATTATTAATAGTCAAATTCTTGTTAGTTTCTTTCCAATTCTGTTCTAAAACGCTTTTGAAAATTCAATCAGGGGAATTTGACGTTATATTCTGTGGAAGAATATAGTTTCTGTTCTTCTTGCTCATAGGTCAGACAATAAATCTAAATAGAAATAAATATTTCAAATGACCATCTGAAGTAAAAATGAAGAAGAAAAACTGGATTTCCCCTTTGAAAAGGTTCAGGTTGACTGCAAAGTTCATGACTAGTACTCCAGTCGTGAATGATTAATCACACAGGGACGTCACTAGAAATTTTGGTGTATGGGGGCTTGGCCCAGTGTCCCCCATCGACTGCCTAGGTATTGGTTCTCATCCTCAGAATATCACAATCCTGGGGTTCTGCGAGGGTATTACTCGGATTTGTTTGGCAGATTTTGCATGAAAATATTTTGTAACTTTCTTTTGAAATACAGTTTTTGATTGAATATTTTAGTAACATGTGTATTAAGTAATTTCGGTTATATATCGCGATTGTGCGAATCTGATAGCATCATAGAAATATAGAGAATACTTCTGACAACAACATTGTCACTAGGACGAATTAATGAAGATAAATTCAAATATAACTCCGAGGTGGAAATGTTTTTATTTTCATTTTTTATATACGTATATTTGAAAGATTAACCTCCGGCAATATTAAAATGTGATGATGACTATCAATTTTGTTGAATTTACTATAGATTAGAAGTAGATAACCACAATTTAATTGTCCTCGAACATCAGTTAAAGCAAAAAACGTCTGTTTTCAGTATGCAACGGAGCCTACATTAATACCTATCCGACCGAATATATTTGCACGTAAGACTGACTCGTCCGTACGGTGAAGGATAGATTTTTCCCCAGAACAATGTGATCATGATATCTCGTTCCTTTGTAGGCTATTGTCTCCCACTCTCAATTATCTTCCATCTTTAATTATTTTATTCATCATTCTTCCCTAATTTATTTATCCTCTGCTCTTTCAAAATTTATCATTCCTCTCTTTATTTTTCTTCTTTCCAAGCCTCCGTGTATAGTTATTGCTGTCCTGTCTCTCTGTCTCTCCTATCTCCATTTTGTACATTTTTATCAGCGTCTCTCCTTTTCTTTCAAATTCAATTTTGTATATATCTATCAGCGCTCTGACAAAAGCAAGCAAACAAGTTATATCATCATCCGAGTTCTCGTATGAACATGATCAGATGACAATCATTTTCAATGTAACAACCATCTAGACTAAATCATTCCCCTCGGGCTGAGAAAAAAAAAAGAAAAAGAACAAACGAAACCTTCGGTGATTAAATAAGTCTGTTTTACACTGTAATAACCTTTCCTAAACTGAACACCTGTCTGAATATCCTATTAGCTCGATTTTAGCAAAACAAAAACTGCTAGGACTTTGGTCTTGACATTGAGCGAGCAACAACTGATATAAAATTGATCTTTTTATGCGTGAAAAACAATAAGCATCGTGTGGTTAATGTTGGACAGAGCCACAGGGTTATTACATGGATTTATTATCGGTATGATTAGATATTTCTGCCTTTGACTGTAGCAGATCAGCAATTGGACACTCGTAGATTTCTTGTTATTGATTAAAAACGGCAATTGAGTCTTCACTGCAGAATGTCAATTAATTGATTATTACCAAAATAAAAACTACCATCCGACCTGTACACACATATTTCTTCAGTTTCGAAGACTCTCTACGTAATTATTTAGATATATATGTATGCATATCAAGAACCTCGAGTCATCAGTGTGTTTATAGAATGAAATTTAATACGTTTTGTGTCTGGAAGTAACTATTCTGTTTTGGGGACAAATTTGCAAAAAAGTTTTTAGAGTGGAAATAAATTCCAATGGAAGTTTTTGCTAAGTTGTTCTCTGAATTAGTGTCTAACAGTGTTCACGCTTTTTGATGAAAATTCCTATCCTTTTTTCGTGATCAGTACCCATTGAGAAGTGGAAGAAGTAGGTAAGTATTAGATCACTTTTCTTTTTTTAAATGATCCTCTCCAACACAGCTTGTGGGCAAAAGGCGCTGAATAACCAAACTTGCCCAACTATGATATTTCTGTTCATATCTACTTCTCTATACTCATCTATAGTCTGATGAAGCAAAAGGCAGTGTTCCTACTAGCATTGAACCAAGTTTGGTCCAAAGTTGTTTGCTATTTCTTTCAATTGATAACTCAATTCTCCTCTTGAGATGAATCTCTTATGTAATTAATCTTTTTATCACTCTTTGTTGTAATCAGGTAAGGCTCTTTATTCAATATATTCACAAATTTGATTCTGTTCTTTTTTTACTCTGATGGTGTCTTGCAGAATTGCAAACCGACCAGAAGCAGCTAAGAGGGTCATCAAAGATTTGATAAATAATTGCCCTGTTAGGTGAAATGCTGAAGCTGCTTAATGTGATCACAACTGAGTAATAACATAGGGCAAAGAAATTTTCCCGTAAGAAACTTCTCTCTTGTTTATATAAAACGGTACTATCAACTGATGAATTAGATTATAATAACAAATTGATATCAATATTTGTGATTTTGATAAGTAGTTCCCTTGGTATATTAATATCCCGTAACCCCCCCACGAGCACACACACACACACACACACACACACACATACACACACACACACACATACACACACACTCACATTTTTTAACAGTGATTTGTCCTTAAAAGTCTGAATGATCTGTTAAAATGTTACCAATATACATCTTTCAATGATCATTGCCGATTATGTTTGCCTGGATATCTTGATGACTAAGATACAAAATATACAATTTCCTTCAATAAAGTATTTTAGATATCTTTTGAAAATGGTTATAATATCATGCAAAAATGCTTAATTTTTTTTCAAAATTCAAATTGAATAATTCAATCTCAGGATTATATTTTATGTTTAAACTATAAAAATTGATATGTATCCATCTGGAAATCCAATTTTGATCCAACCACTTGTACTTATGCTTTTGTGAATCAATTAGTCAGTAGAGATGAACATTCAGGATCATGGTAGAGTTCCTAGAAGTTCCTATTCACAAAATTAACTACTCTTCATTTCCTTCTCGAAAACTCAATCGGTTCTGTAAAATGATTTCATCGCATACTAGCTAGTTGTAATCTCCCAGTCCTTCACTTGACCCCATAATGTCCAATAAATTGAATAAGAAACACTTGATAACAAGTGGGAAAGACTCCTGTATCACAGCCACGGATTCTGGCAGGGGCAACGTGATTTTAATTTCAATGATCATCTGAACAAAACAAGTTTGGAACTTTACACTTGCTGAATTTCAAATATTGACATTTGCATGTGACTGTAAAAAGATCACTATGTCAAATAAATGCGTAGATAAAAACAGATTTCCTTGAATTCACCTCATTTATAATTAAGTTGATGATATTGAAGGAATATAATTAAATAGCAATTGGATCATAAAACAATTCAGTGAGCTACCCCTTTCCACAAAAGACGAAAAAAAACAAATACAAAATTAGGGAGAACAAAATAGCACGAGTTTTACACTATGAATCGTACAAACTATGTCATTCAAAACTGAGGGAATCGGTATGAGTATAAGCTATTTGATAAAAAAATCACTCTAAGATTTCAAGCAATAATCTGATTTAAGCAAAAGAAAACTTCAACTGGTTTTGAGTACGGGATATGCAAGATATTGCCGTTAGCAGTTAATAGACCGAAAAAAGACGAGACTGAAAAAAATGAAGACATTCCACGGCTTTGCCAGAGAACTCGAAAGTTTGATTACCGTTTAAATATGGATCGTTTTGATATCAATGTCATGATATGAGAGGAAAGGGGAAAACAAAAGAAATAGGAAATAGAAATAAGAAAACAACGATTAAAAGTGAGGAAAAAGAATTAGAAATAATAAGAAAATATATGAGAGAGAGAGAGAAATGCAGAAATGAGTTGAAGAATATTTTTAAAAAAGAAACGGTAAAAAAAATATTGATAAACGATAGAAAAAAACGGGTGTAGAAAGAGGAACTGGTCGAGTGGAAAAAGAAATGTAAAGAGAACTGATTAACGGCCCAAAAGAATTGTGACATTGGAATCACTCTGTCATGCATCACACTCTTGTAGGGAGGATCGCATCCTCCAGACAAAAGCCGAATAAGAATAGGCTCGAGAAATTGATATTGCATCCATTAGTGTCATTCCATCTCTGGACCAATCGATATGCACTCGTCTTGTCCATCAAATAGGTCCAAGATGTTCACTTAACCATTTGCACAGTCGATAAAATTGTGATTCACCCGACTGTTCTTTCATCGACTCAGAATCTCTACTTAAGACCAAAAATTCGGCATAGCATAAGAAGCGACGAACCGAATCTGATGTCTTCTCTGAATGATACTTTACCACCATTTAGTCAGGTTATTGAGCATATATGGTTCACCTCACAAAAAGGATTCCACCCTTCCCTTATCAAAAGATATTTATGAGTTATTTACCTCTTTACTCTTTTTGTGAACATCCGATTTCCCTCTTCTTTTCTGTGGACATATTGCACACACTTCCTTATTTTCCTTCTTTTGTTGTTTCTTTCTTTAATTTTTGCTTTGGTCTTCTTTTTTTCCTTTCTCCCTTCTTTTCTTTGCTATGTTCATTCATGTAATGTGTATGTGTTATATTTTATTTTTCTGCATCTTGATGAGAGCAAATCCCTCTGAACTATTAGTAAAACAATGCATGATTGTATTACTATAAAATACAGTGACATATGTAATTTACTTCCATTGTACTAAATCTTCAACACTGTCTTTCCAAGGATGGCTGAATTGGTGCTTCATGCGTCACAACTTCAAACAGGAACAATGTTTTATTCCTTGAATGACAATAAAGATCCGCATTCACATTTCCTTTACTTTTTTCTCATAACTTACCACATTTTTTCTCCACCTTCCTTGCTGTGTTTTCAAAGATAAACTTTTTCTCTTAAAAAATACCCAATCATCCAACATGTTATGAAATGTTGAAAACAGCAACACCGCTTATCATGGAAATCCATTTCAAAAAGATTTGGATCTGCATATCAGAAAAATTTTACCCACGTAGGCATGCGCACAAGTACGATTATGTGTATGCACACGGCAACAAACACATTCACATAAAAACTCACACACACACATGCAAACTCACGCACGCACACACACACACACACACACACACACATATATGCACATATTCCGTCCAAAAGTAGTGTAGATAAACACAAGCTGTCTCCATGTTCAACTTCTGGAATACTATATATGTACAGATCATCTGCTTCCATATTTATGCAAGTTCGTTCCTCTGCATGTGTTTCTGTGCATGGGTGTTTCATAGCTGTTTAGTATATTCGATATGGTTTGGTCACCTATGACACTACCTTTCTGTGCTTGTAAGCAAACAAACACGGGGAACCTTTTCAAACGCTAGTTTTTGTATCAGAGGCCATCCACCAATCTTCCCGGAACATCATCAATTTGGAAGCACACACTCAGTAACTACATACAGGCGATAGGTGTCCAATCCTAACGTCATCATCACAGACAGTGACTGATTTTGGTGGGGCTTCTGGGTAACCCTGTTTTGGAGGGCATCGTTCATACCCAATTCTTTGGAGAAAGTAAATCAAGAGTAGCTGAAAGCTGACGATGCTTCATCAAATTAAGAAACAAAAAGATATGATACTAAAATTGAAGCAAACAAACGAATATTGTCAGAAGCTGTAATGCTTTTGACTTACCATAGACATAGCAACACGCTATGAAACTTGCTTTACAGATGTGGATCAAACAACGAAAGGTCCAACAGATTTCATAATGTTTCAAGTTCAAAGGGACAAGAAAGTGGAGCAGGTGTTAATTTTGACATAAGTACCGATTAGCTTGAACATTTAGGGCACTCATACGACAATTATGAACTCATTTTGGAGTTAAGGTTACTTATATCTTTTGAACGACATGCAATAACTACTCTCATTGTGCGTGGCTCAACTCTGCAGTCTTGTAAATATCTTTGCGTTGCAATCTCAACTGTTCAAGAGCATAAAACACTATTTCGGCTATTTGAATTTATTAGTTAAGAGGCGGTGCAGTATATGGGATATCGGTCTCGCAATGGAAACGGAAATAGCAATAAGTAACTTTATTTAAACTCAGCCTGTCACATTGATTAGTCATCTTTCATCAAGAACTGAAACAAATGGTCACATGGTTCCATCTAAGATCAACACATAGCCATATGATAAGTCCAAGAACTCATATCCGGAATGTCCTTAATTTACATGAGCTTCATAGAATGACCACACGATTGTACGAGTTGAATTTAACTTTAAAGTCTTAGATAAATTTCACACAATTTGAACCAAAAATTTCAAAAGCATCATTGTAAAAACGTAGCGGCACTGGATATTTTTGAAACTGTATTCAATATGTTTGCTGATAATATTTATGAACTGTACTTTTACAAGAATTGGGGCCAGGTGCATTCCTTTGGAGTTGATATTCTTAATTTCAAGAAAATTGATGGACTTGTTTGACAACAAACGATCCTGTTATCAACTGGCTCCACCTGTCTCTATTTAATCTGCATCTAAGGTTGATTTGCTGTGGAAAACTCCTAAATAAATTGCACAAAACAAGACAAGAAAAGTTGCAAATGAGATAGAGTGTCAAGTGCTTCTGCAAAGGTTCAAAGTGCTTTCGATGGAAAAGGTCCCCAAACCCGTTTTTGTCTCCTACGACACGTCTTTGCCCGACAATTATCGCGTATAGTTTCTTTATAGATGAAAGATGGAAAAACTCTACTTAGCAACCAGCTATCATTATGTAGTGCTGGATGACACACTTCATTGAATTATTTTTCAATCAGTGGTTGATGAAACGATTTTTGATGACATACTCCAATCAGATTTACTTCTCTTTTAGATAATGTTCTTAGAAACAATTAATTCAGACAAGGCACCAATATCATATAGGATATTGGTAGTATTTTTGAAGGCTGAAAGGGCTGGGTTACATACATACTATGCTTCGTTTAATAGAGTTTTGAGGGAACTGATATACCACATGACTGGATTGATGGTGATTTGGTCAATAAACACACAGGTAAAGAGGTTTGCAATGATTCATGTGGTATCTCTTTCTTCCAATGAGTTAGTAATGTCCTGTAAAAGCCCATAATAGATTGTTCAGATGCAGATATTTGCTTTTTGATCCTAACAGAATCATAGTTTGGTTTAAAGGCGTCGAGTAGAGTAATGGATGTACAGCAGTTACAACTGCCAGTGTCTCTCCATCTGTGTTCTATTGATTGGACGAAAGCCTTTGATACCGTTAATAGCAGGGCTCTGTGGACAGTTTTTGCCTGAGCTGACCTATCCTCTAAAATTTGAAATTTGATTTCGCAGCTCGTCCCCTCTTCCCAATATACTCTGTCTTCTCACCTTTATTTAAGTTTGTGATAGAGGTAGAAGCTCGAGGCGTTTAGTCAACTAATTCTATTTTATTTAAATACCAAATTGCAGTTCATGTTCCAAGTTACACTTTATTGTTATATTACTTCTTACATCTTCTGATCATTATTATCTCCGAGTTCCAAGTCATAAATCCTACGCCCGTAAAGACACGTGCGTGTGAGACCCGTTCGCAATTTTTTTAACAGGACACTTATATACGCTGACACAAATGCTCTTTTATTAAGGGCTCCAAAAAAGTATTCTCTTTAAGTGCTGTGTACATTGTAATTCGTTGATAAACCCACTTCAGAAAGGGAATCTCCAAGATGTCAACATTCTATTGGATACTTCATCCATGTAATCTTGTACTCAACTAAAATAATCGTAAATAAGCGTGCTTCAAAGTTGAGAAATGGTCAGTAAACCAGTGCTGCAAAGCCTTACCGGCGTAGTAAACACACTGGATACTCAATACTTGCAAAAGTAAGATCAATTTAAGTACATCATTACAACTGCTGTATGTTTCGTCGTACTTTGGTGCCAAAGTTGTATAATATTATTCTTAAAGGAAATGATATCAATATATTTTTGGAAGCCCTGACACGGCGTAGGGGTTGATAAGTTCGTCCCACGGATAAACATTATGGAAAGATTCTTATTCTCATAGCATACTCCTTACATGCAACCTTGATTCGAACTTTCTTTCAATACGTGTGGTGATACAGAGATATTTTCAACGATATTGACTTCCATACTCTTTGGGTTCCAAATACTGAGAATATGATATGTTTAGGCCATCTCACCATTGAGTGATTCGTTTTCAAACGGGTCTTGTAAATCTTCACTACTGTAGAGTCTTCAATCCTCACTGGGTACCCGATACTCTTAGTCCTCTGCCATTAAAACTTATTTTCAGAAGTGGAAAAACTGCAAAAAGAATCTAAAAAACAACAACATTATAGCTACCTTGGGAGTAGACTTTTGGGTTATACTCTATACACTTGAAATTTTGAAAGTGACTCTCATTACAAATAAATACATATCCAGTTCTCTTGATTTTTTCTCCGTGATAAAGGCTAATTTACTTATTATACAATCCTCAATTATCGACCTTCAACATGGAATTCAAGCTACATTCATAAATGGTTTGTCTCTCACTGAATGCCGCTAGATATAAAGAATACAGAAAAAAAGTGTATAACCCAAATATTCCATGTGAGGACTTGCTTTTTATTGGGATTATCAACAGTCAAGATCATTATTTTCATTTAAACCCAAACATGAATGGAAGAAATGTACTGCATTAGTCTGTATTGGTTTCTCGGTGGAGAGTCTGTTTTTAAATGACCATCTTGTTTTTGTTTTCCAAGCAATCTGTTTAGCTCACATGATTTGATTACAGGCGGTCATTTTGTGAAATGAAGGATTCGGAAGAGAGCAGGGGGTTAACTAATTCAATCAATAGGCTGATTGGTCAAAACACAACGGACATATTCAGAGCCCGCACCATTCAGAGCAGAAAGGGGTATAAGTGTATTAGAACATTTCCTTACTTAGCAAATGACAGATTCGCTCGATTACTTTCCTGATACAATTCCCATCTCTTCGAACCTGACTCTCCGTTTCCCTCCTCTCTTCTATATAAACTTATAGCTGCATTCGGTTGCTATCTGATGGTTCTCAAAACTTGATAAATCCATCGACTTAGGTTTCTCAAATACTACTACTAGATTTTTGTTTTTTTTTAACCAATTCCACTCACTTTTTAATTAACTTTTTTTTATTGTCGCAAACAACGGTTAATGACACGTCCCTCAAAGATGAGCACTTGATGGTTAAGCTTCGAGGGAAGCTGCGTCTATTTCGCACTTTTTGCTCACAGACAACACTCACTTTCTGACTATACAGCATGAATCATTGAATAAAATTCAAGTAGTGAAAATATTTGGATACAGATTTAAATGATTTAAGAATTTCCTGAGGTTTGGTCGGAAATATCTTTGTTTAGGAGCCTTCATATTGACATCAGGATGTTCTCTGTACGTACCATTCTTATAAAATGTAGCTATGCTTTTCGACGGGGTATCCCAAGTTTCTATGCCAACAATATTCTCAGGAGGATGCTGCCAATGAAGGTATTACGTCCGTTTTGATATAGTATAATAATGAACCAACATTTCATCTTTCATTTAAGGACTGCAGTTTTGAGAATAGAATCTTTGACACTAAAACTTGGGATTTCGTTATCTGAATTTTTTTTATATATTCTAAGCTGTCTGAGGATGTCGAGCTCCGATTTTAGCAACCTTCCTTCCATTGTTTTTCTCTTTATATACTCACAATGTAAAGGTATTGAACATTTGATCGTCAGATTTTCATTCGATTTTAACAACTAGTCTTATTCCCCAAAGCACCAGCATTTATATACCTTTCCAAACTCATAAGTCACATGTTGATCTTGTTATACAATCTTGTTATAAAGCATTTATTTTCCGATGTACAAGTAAACAGTCTGTTTACATCGATTTTCCACCGTGGAAGTATTAACCATACCCACCGGACATCGCAAATAAAACAGAACCTACAATAAAGATGGTGGAATTGATTATTTGTCAGAGAAAGGACCGGTCGGGTGGGAGCTCTTGTCTGAGGCATAATACATATTATCGACATAACTTTTATTCCATATCTTATTCGGGGAGAACGTGATCTACACTTGCAAAAACTGTAATTCTTATTCCTTTGCTATGACATTAGTTTCATCTCTGATTTTCATTTGAAAAAAGAAATAAATACTTATTTAAAATTGTCGTGTATTGTAATCTACTGTTGGAAAATCTTATCAGTACATACAAATGTTTTGTAAGGTATCCCCGCCTACGGATCGCTATATTCACAGGAAATTGCTTCTGTCATGAAGATAAATTCGTTTCCGGTTTTCAATTGTTTCTTTCATCGAATAAAAAGAAAGAGAGAGGAAGAAAGAAAGAAGGAAGAAAAAAAAGAAGGAAGAAAAAAAGAAAGAAAGAAAGCAAGAAAGAAAGAAAGAGAGAAAACAACAGAAGTGTCTTTAGTGGAGAAAAGAAAAAAATTCTCCCACAAGTAGACTACAAAATATGTCTCATACGATATGAACAGCATCTCTGCTTCACTGATAAAAATGGAAAGTAAAAAACGAAGAAAATAAGATCAACAAATACAAGGGTACGCAATATTGTCTTCCTATCCTATTCTACATGTTTATTACCATTTTGGGCTGTTTTCAGATTAAACTAACTTTTTTGGGGGGGGGGGTACATTTGCTCGTGGAATAGAGACAAATACACTGATTTTGGGTTCTTTACGTGAATGTCAGGAGTAAGATTATGTGAACTTGTGTCATTCGAACAGAAATATCCAATTCAGTAAGGTTTTAGAACTGTTGTTAAAGATGGAAAATATACATAATGCTTTAAAACGAATTATAATTTTTCACCCGAAAAAGATGAAAGAACAAAAGCTGTAAGCAAACAGAATTCTCCCCCCCAAAATTTGTTTCTTTTTTTTGCAATAAGATAAGCTTTTCCAAAACTCTGGGGTGAGCGGTCGACAAACAATCAGATTAGAAGCAGTTGACTGTGATTTACTGTTTAGGTTATCTCTTATTTTCGAAAGCAGATTTTGAAAGAGAAATAATCGAATGACTGAAGGAAATGAGGAACAACCGATGGAACACGGAGAAAAATATAACATCATTCGATAGAAAGACGGATTGAATTAAACGAACGTAGACATTCCAGAAAAAAATGAAATATGGAAAAGGGAGTTCTAAAGACGGAAGACGGAAATAAAAAGAAAATTAAGAAACAGACACCGTGTGAATGGATGAAGGGACAAAATTGCCGCGAATTGACGAAACGGGCTAAAGAAGAAGAAGAAGAAGAAGAAGAAGAAGAAGAAGAAGAAGAAGAAGAAGAAGAAGAAGAAGAAGAAGAAGAAGAAGAAGAAGAAGAAGAAGAAGAAGAAAAAGAAGAAGAAGAAGAAGAAGAAGAAGAAGAAGAAGAAAAAGAAGAAGAAGAAGAAGAAGAAGAAGAAGAAGAAGAAGGAGAAGGAGAAGGAGAAGAAGAAGAAGAAGAAGGAGAAGGAGAAGAAGAAGAAGAAGAAGAAGAAGAAGAAGAAGAAGAAGAAGAAGAAGAAGAAGAAGAAGAAATCAGAATTTAAGAAAATGGAACCAAAACATGAGAAAAAAAGTAACGCGGAAAAATAGATGAACAAAAATGCTAAGAAAGCCGAAGAACAAGCACGAACATAAAATAAGTTACAGAAAGATAACGGTGTTGAGAGTCAAGAGGAAAAGGGAGGGTAACTTTCAAGCGAACTTGAATTGTTTAAACAAAGGCTTAAATGCATCAACCCCTTTCCAGGTTCTTTTGATATTCAATCTTATCTTCCGATGCTTCGATTTTTCAGTTTACGTTATTGCTTTGCGGAATTTTGCTTGTGATTGTCCAACAACGCATTATTCCCCTTCAGAAACATCCCCCAGAAGAAATAAAACAAGGAGAGAAAATCATGGGTGATAATAGGGGCAAAATAGAGTTCATAATGATATCAGATGCTTCGTTTTCCTTGACAAATGTTCAATGAAAGAAACGTAACTTCCTTATTGAACTGATTCCAATTGACCTTTTATTGTAAAATTTTGGTCCTGAATAATCTTTTGGAATGGAATATTTGTAAGATTTTATTTCAATTTTTGTTAACTTGGCACTTGATAACAATTGAGCATTCAAATCCCCATATTTCGGTTCGCAAACCAATGTGCAATCTACACATCGAAATAATCAGTGGAATTACATGGATACATATGATTAACAAACTCTCTTTGGAAAATGAGAATGGAGAATGTATTGGATATCATACACAATCATGAGTGATACCCACATATAATAAATAATTACGCATGGACTCTAACATATCCACCCCCTTTCATAATCTTTGAAACACCCTCAGGTTTATTTAATTCAATTTTCATAACGTATTTTCAAACAATTTTTCAACTTTATAAAGCATTGAGTTTTTTTTTTTAACTGCAGGGAAAATGGATTCGATCAGTAAAGTATAAGAAGAAATGAAAGCCATTTTCTTTTTCTCCCTTAGCAAGACCGTTCAACATTTGTATTTTGTTCTTTTTGTCTTTTTTGTTGAGTGACAGCAAGTCTCCTCAAGTCTCAAGCCATGCTCTCGACATTTTCATAGACAACAGTAATACTGCCGTTTACAGTTTCACTCCAGCTTCTTAGTGGTCATCACTTAAGACTGAGTGACAGTAAATATCCTAAGATCATCAGCCTGCATCTCATCTCTCCCTTGCGTATCACACCCGTGCTGTTTTCCCTCCTTCAGTTGGGCCACTGCTAGCATTTAGTGTCGTAAACCTTATATTTCTAGTACTTTCCTCAGTATTGGTGCAGTTCCAGGCAGTGCTGTGGTTTGTAATGCCCCAATCCTTTTTTTTCGTCCAGACGTCCTCCAGTCTTGCTTTTAGTATCTTTCGGACGGATTTCAGTGTGTCTATTATTAGTAGTACTATCTTGACTTTCATGTTCCAGATTTTTTTTCAGTTCTTTTGCCAGATTTTTTCGCTCTACTGCCTCTTTACTCTATGGAATGCAGGCACAACCACATCTACTATCAGACAGCTTTTTCTTCTTCTTGTCTACGATTACCAGATCCAGTATTCTTGCCTGGATGAGATGGTTCGTTTTGATGTCAAAGTCTCAAAGTATTATGTGGTTTCCATTTTCCAAGGCTATCTGTGGTTTGTGTTGATAGCATTCATCCATATTGTTAAATCCCATTCATTTACTTAGTTTCCAGTATATCACCGTTGCTACTCTATTGTCCGTTTTTATACTCCTTCTGGGTTAGTTGAATACATTCACTTATTATGTGGTTTACAGTCTCATCTTTTTCACCGCATAGGTAGCACTTGCAGTTTGTTTGTGTTCCGTCGATTTTTGTTTTGATATACTTTGCCCTGATGCATTTGTTTTGAGATGCCAAGATGAGCAATTCTCTTTCTCTCTCCAAGTTTTCTTTTTGTAGTGATGTCTATGATGTGTTGTCTGCCACATCCTGTATTTATCTTTTAAATTCTATGTATGATTTTTCTATTCCCATTTTTATTTCCTTGTTTGCTAAGCTGTTCTATTTTTTTCTCCTTTTTTTCCTACGTTGCACTGCTCGGGGCACTTTTTATGATGTCTTCACTGTTTGTTTGCAGAAAACTTGATCTGTTCTGGCTCTCTCGGCAAAACATTGCCGTAAACCTCCTTCTCCAAGAGGGATTGCCTTGCTTCCAAAAAAAAAAAAAAATTAACAAATGATACAGAGGTGTGGAGGAGTACTCAGGTGTACTGTCGTTCAACATTTGTTGGGTATTTCATAAGGTTGTGATGCAATCGTGGTGATCTGAAGGGTTTATATGGAACAAACACATCTACACAACACACTTACTTGTTAACTATTCCATCATTCACTGCGAGGATCAAGCAATACACTTAAACTCCCAATGTTGATCTTCCAAAGTAACTCGTGACTCCTGAAAACATGAAATATTCTCGTATTTGGAGCCCACGAGCATTGACTGTACTTTTGTGTGTACAAGAATTTTTACAGTCACTTAATTTGACAGGTACGTGATGAACTCCGGAGGTAAACCTGCTGAACCTACAGATATAAAAAAACAACAAATATGAAAACAATAGTTCAAATGAATCGATGTGTATCTACTTCACGAAAAATATGTGTAAAATCTTCAGTGTCCAAGTGATGAATATATATATTTTAGTACAAACGAGGTAATAACTTTCCGTTGAGAGGATATATGTATATCTAACTCAACGTCTTAACTGTACCCCTCGGTTTTTTCCTCTCTGAATGAGATAGTGACATATCCTCCATCCAGTGCCAGAATCTGTGCTCGGGTTGTGGCTAAAATGTACGATCTTGACCAATACATTTCAAGACAAACGAGGGCCAGTCAATGACAAATTTACCATTTAGTTCTCACGAAAACACCCATTCGTATATCCAATAATATCCAATGCAATACCTGTATTATCATGCAGACTAGTTTACAACTCGTTTTCCGAAAAAAAAAAAGAATAGATGAAGATATATGTCAGTATCCAAGCAAATCTATCCAAAATGTTATGGAATCAATGAAACGACCGAAAAAAAAATCATCGGTACTATGTAATTTTCTCAACAAAGGAACGTTATTTACTTATTGTTCTTACAAGTGAATCACAATGATATATTTTTTTCTTTACTAAGTTCCGTTGCTGCGTTCTGCCGTTCTGCCTTTCCATTTAATTTCATATCTATTACATTTGATCTTCTGGTAGTTCCGTCATTCTAAGGCAAATTGCAATTACAGAGGAGCAGGAAAATACTTTTTGCTCAATTTTTCGACTCTCCCCCGCTTTTCTCTTCTTTCAACTTTATTGATTTTACGGTTATCTAGCATTTGATGGATAGATGTTAGGTATATGTGGGGCACGCTCAGAGTAAGTATGTTGTTTTTATCTAATCTTATTGGTTGTTGGTAAGTAAGTCATCATATCATTTTTTCTTAAAGGCACGGTATATGAGTTTCTCTACCGTTTTTTTTAAATTGATTGTTGGCTATTTGCAAGTACCACGAATGATTGTGTTGTACTGCAGTGCAATGCATTTAGATGAAAAGTAGATGAAGTTTCTCCCACTATCAACCAGAGACATTTAAACATATTTACATCCACATATACTAATACCTATCCAATAATACTAAATAAAATCTCTACATCATATATCAAGGATTAAAACATTCGTAAATTTTTCTGATATTAGCCCCTTTTTTGTTTTAATAACCCTTCTTATCTAAACCAAACACCCAAAGAGACTGCAGAGAAACTCTTACAGGCCCATCTCAATTCGAACTAAATGTTACCCTCATCCACTTACTTAACCACCGAACTACTCATAAATGTTACCATTAGAACATGTCACAGGATTTTTTTTAGCAAAATTTCATAAATGGTTTGTCTCTGGAAAAGATGACATGCTCCCGTGGAGATGCATCGGAATAAGCTGACAGAATATTGTAAAAAAGATATTGCTTGAGTTTTCCATTTCACCTTCCAATTACCATCTTCATCAACATTCTACCTAGTTACTTCTAACCAACAATATATATATATATATATATATATATATATATATATATATATATATATATATATA
Organism: Thysanoteuthis rhombus; assembly: GCA_963457665.1. Lineage (NCBI taxonomy): Eukaryota > Metazoa > Mollusca > Cephalopoda > Oegopsida > Thysanoteuthidae > Thysanoteuthis > Thysanoteuthis major. Next base: position 14,902,678 of record OY735220.1, read on the forward strand.
TATATATATATCGACTTATGTATCTAGTTATCCATCTCTCTTTATATATATATATATATGTATATATATATATTTATATATAAATATATATATATATATATATATATATATATATGTATATACATATATATATATATACATATATGTATATACATATATATATATATACATATATATATATATATATATATATATATATATATATATATATATACATATATATATATATATATATATATATATATATATATATATATATATATATATATATATATTTATAGTAGTGTTTGTGAGAAGCTTTGTCTTGGAATCGATTTTAGAGAAAGTTATGCGATCATTTTTGCAATTGTGTCCAGTTAGGAATAAGATTGTGGGGGTATGAACAAGTTTAGAAACTAGCCCCATACCAGCCATGATATAAGGGTCTGTTGCATCTCAAGGAGGGTTATACATTACATACTTACTTGCGACACAGCCTTATCAATCGAGATATACTGACACAGTTCAATAAAAAAAAGATGGGGAGATAGATACATACATTCATGGAAACAGTTAAGTCTGATTAGTAATTCAATAAAAACAACAATGTGAACTACACGTTTGTCAGCAGTTCGCTCAATTAAAATTTGGAAAGACAGGTGATCAGTGAATAAAGGCTCTGATGTATTTATCCTAGTGACAAACAAGAGTTTCGAATTTTCATATAACAAACGTTAATGTTGAATATACTTAGGAACAAATTCAACATAGATTATCATCAACAATTGAACCTATAACTAGCTAAGGTTCATATTCCTGGCCTGATCGCGTTGCATTTACGTGTTACAGAATGGGGACTAATGAGTACAAGTTCCTTGAATATTTCCTTGTAATTCTTGAACAGTTTATTCTTTCCCTGAATAACACGTACGTCGGAGATAGTTCGCCTAGGTAAATGTGATCTGTATACACATTACTCATGAAATATTGGATTAATACAGAGTAACCTTACTAAAGACTAAAACGTGATTTTTTGAAAAAATAAACCGTGATTGCTAGGAATTTCAGCAGTTAAAGAGTCAGTTCCACCAAATAAAAAGACACTAGTAAAAAGAAAATGAAAAGCGAGAAATAAAAAAAAAGAGACTATGTATAGAGATTCCAATTGCTGAAGTAAGAAATGCATACAGAAGGTTTAAGGGCGTGAAAAACCAGAGGGCGTGGGAAACCAGAGCAAAATTGAAGAAAAAGTTTTAAATTGTCATTTAGTTTCGATATTACGTAACTGAAGAGGGTATATGTTGATTTAGCGTAAGATTATAAAAATCCCCCCAAAATTTGTGGACCAATTTCGGTTATCAGTAGACAAAAAGAATAACTGAAAAAAGCGTAGAGTAATCTAGTGACAACAGACAGTTCACAGGCTACTGGCAGGAGTAATACTGATCCGTCTTTCCCTTTTTCTCAAATCATATGAGTGTGAATTTTGTTTGGCCTTTGAAGACTATCAATGAATTATAGACAACCAAAGAAGAAAAAATAATGGTCCGATTTTGAACCAGGACATGAATTTTGCGTCTTCCATCCCCCCCTAGCTGGAGCCCCAGGTCCACCAGTGAGGTATATGGTCGAAATGCCCCTCCCTCTCCCGCAACCACAATCCATATGCGTGACACCTACACGACAGATAGCTCCACTCAAGACCTGATGAAATCTATGTCAATAATTTTGACTGACAATTTCAAATAGGTAGAGAGATCGATGATGGTAGACGTAGAATATGTTTGATAACTCTAGAAAGAGTACAGTTTGTACATCTTTATCGCATCTAGAATTGGTGGGGATATGATTCTTTCTCCATGCTCATGTTTTTCTGACTAAGGTGCAGCATAACGTTCATTTCACTTCAATGGCCCAGATGAACTTGAATCCAAAAAAGTGGGCAAAAGACAGGAGTGTATTGATGGATCAGTTGTCATCAGTCTGTCATGCACATCTTTGTATATTCAACTTCATCACCAGTCATTCAATGTCCGTCGTTGGACATTGACCTTCCTCAGGATTCGCCACACTTCTTTTTATTGAACATAGCTGAGCGAATACTTTCGGAATCCGTCTAGCTCGTCTCTCCATCTAACATTCTATCGGCCTCGGTTCTGCATGTGATCTTGGGGGATCCATGTCGTGAGTCTCGATGTCCATTGATTGTCTGCCATTCCTGCAATATGGCCAACCCACTGCAATTTGAACTTTTTAATTAGTTCTATGATGTCCTTGACTCTTGTTTTTTCCTGGAGATACTGTGCTGTCTTATTTTCTCTCAATCAACGGGGCAAGGTTTAAATCTTTACATAAGCTAGGCACTCTACATGTCTTTATTTTTGTCTTTATATATTCATTCAAGTTGCGTCAGAGATAGTTTTAAAAATCAAGCATTTCCCATTTTCCTAATTATTCGAATCTCTTTTAAGCTAAGTATCCGTCTATCATTTCCTTTCAGTTTATCATGCTGAAAAATACCCAAACCATCTGTAAAATAGCTTACGTCTTAGTTCGATGGGTTTAAAACAAGGTGGATTGCTGATTCGAAACTATTCGTTCAACTTCCTTCAAAATCTATTTGAAGCACAAAATGAGGTGAAAAATAGATGAAAAAGATGAAGAAAGGAATTGCTGGATTGACAATGGAGGAAGGTACGTGTTCGTTTCACCTTTCTCGGACAGGAAGGATGGAAAATGAAGCATCGTAAAAAGAGAGAAAGGAAACACAGAGTTGTAATAAAGAAGTCGAGGGGGAAAACATAAAACATAAAAACATGAAAGAGGGATGAAAACTACATAGAAAGGGAAAACAAGACTGGGGCGAGATAAAAAGGAGAAGGAAGCAGGATTAAAATGAGGTGTTAGAAACGGAATGAAAAAAAAAATAAAAGGAACAAAGAAAATAGATGAAAGGAAGACAAATCTGTTAGAAAGAACGTAACAAGATGAGAAGCATGCGCTTGACTATTCAAATATCTTGAAAGAAACATAAAGTAAATGCAGAACCGAGTGAGTATTTAGCATCGACATTTTCAAGATGTGTTATTTTTTTATGTTGGAATCTATCAAGTAGATCTTTTGATGCGTTGCAACACATATTCAGTCTCCATCATGGATGAAGCATAAAAAAACGTTTTTTTTTTTCCTGGCTAAAGTGATTTTAGATAAAAGACGATATGGAAAACGGCACGAAAAACTGCAAAATACGGACGTTTGCACTCAAATTATTAAATACAATGATATTTTGAAGGAGGCACAGTGCCAATTTCTCAAGTAAAAAATAGCTGATCAGTTGTAACAAGTCCCCAACTCCTACATACAGAGAAAATTTGAGGAATCTTTCCATCGTGGATATGCTCAATGGACCTTATTTATTCTTCTATATCTCAGAGGACATGGAACTTTCAATGTATAAGTGTAGCAACTAGTTTCACAGAACGGAAGGAAGTATTTAAACACTATCAAAATAATACCTATATTCTAGATTATGCCGGGGGTTGATTCTTATACCATCTTCGTTGAGATCAGATAGTGATAATTCCTCCAACCATTCAGCCAAAGAAGATGAGTATCTGTATATAACCCACAGGTATCTTCCTGCAAACTTTGAATCATTTCGAAACTAGGTAATAGACTTCATAGAATTCCAAGTCAATATAAATAGTTATTCTCCTGTAGGTAGTTAGGTTCAGTATGAAACCAAGATTGAGAGAGCAAAATTGAATTTGCACAGAAGTAAGTTTCATCATCAACATAATTCTTCCATTGATGAGACGCAAAATTGGATTGAAATTAATATATGAATGATTTCGCACAAGTTCGAAGTGTGTTGAAATTTTGTCTGCATATATCCCCCATATATAAAGATTTTTACACTTTTCAGGTGATCGTTAGTATCTAATTTGTTGTATATTTTTTGTCAAATTCTTTTATCTTTGTTTTAATCCACCTTGGTTTATTTTTATTTTACTCGAAAAGCAACACAAAAAGTCAACATTGAATTTAAAATGTAATTTATTTACGAAATTGAAGTGACTGAAAACATTGTACTAAGCCGAAAATATGGAAAAGTTGTTCATTTCGTTAACATTTAGTTAATCACATTATCTCAAAGAGTTACTGAAAAAAAAAGAAAATGTCTTAAAACTCTATTTCCATTTAGTCAAGAAGACAGGTTATTCTGTTCAGAAATGTTAGCACTAAACTAACTAAATATCATCCAATTCATGATGTACATACCGAATGTCCTTATTCCTAGAACAGTATGCTGGCACTTGTTACACTCATCTAATTCTAAGATATATTTCGAAAATACGGAAAGATATAATAAATCCTATGAATACATTAGTAAGTATGAACTGAATTCTTTGAGTAAAGGTCAAATTAAATTGATAAGAATCAAGCAATGTACGACGGATGCCCTTTTGATTGAGGCTTCACCTAGACCCATTAGAGTGCTGTTCCACGCTATGATAACATGATAAACCCAGAAATATTACTATAATTAATCTGGACCAATGGTAATCAAGTATAAATTTTAGGCAAATGTACTATATGTTTTTGTGTATTCGTGTGCAACCATGAGTGTGTGTGTGCGTGTGTGTGTGTGTCTGTATTTGTGTGTAGTGATTTAATCAGTCCCTCCTCAGGTATAATAAGGGATCGAATGGAGCAATCGATTGAGGATGTACTTTTGCTGTTCATATCAATGTGTCATTCGGTGAAGCTACATGGTTAAGCTGGACCAATTGTCAATCAACACACCAGAGAAGCAATAATAATGTTCACAGGGAGTTTTCAATTGTACTCTGGAAATTTGCCAATTAATGGCCGATGAACAGGTTTTATTTGCTTCCTACACGCTGAAAAAAAGAAAAAGAAGGCAAGTATTTTCATTTTCTCCCGGTAGTTTAGAGTAGCAGCAGTAAATGAGATGTTGTAAATTTTTTTTGGTGAGGGAGGGTCCTAAATTTACATTCCAATGAAGTATTGCAATATCTCAAAAAATTTCTGCTGGCTTTTTCGTTCATTCTAACTTCGAATTGCTTTTATCAAAGATGGAGTTATCTAACCCCTTTCTGCTATTCACTCATTCAGCCACAGAATTTTGTAGTTAAACAGAAGCTAGTGAAGATTAAGACATAGAGAGAAGATAGCAATAATGTTGCAATACCTGATATAAGGTTACATTTTGGAACAAATCATTGTATTAAAAGACTTCTTTGACTCAAATCCAAACATCAACAAGAGTTGAATGTGTAAAGTCAACTGCTGTTTAACTATAAAATCCCTGGATTGGCTGACAAGCTGACAGGCGTATAGTGAGCCTCATTTTCGAGGTGGGGTTAGTTTGATTCTCACTATCGTTTAGCTCTTTCTTCGACGATTGCGCTGTTCAATCTTTGATTCATAATCACGGTTTGATTTTACGCTGTGATAAAAAATGCAATTGAAAGTTACGATTAAGGGAAAATATTTCAAAATCTAAACGAATGTTTTTCGTGGTAACAGACAAAATATCTTATAAAAAAACAAATTCAAAGCCAAAGACATCGGTAACCTCAGTTCAGGATACTTTTGGCTAAGCATCATTCATTTTTTTTTCTTTTGTTCTCGATTCTTATATCTGATTTAGTGTCACCTTTTTTGCTTTGTACATATTTTCTAATTTTCTAATAAGTACGAAATTGGATATTACCTCTGTATTACAAATTATCTATTGTTTGATCATCTGTTATCAGATATCAATGGTATTTACATATTCCCAAACTCATGATTCATCAGTCGAATTCGTTCCGCCGGCTTTTGTTGATGTTCAGTTCCCAAAGAACAGCGACGAAACAGCTGAATTATTAGAATCTGAGATATAGTGAACTGCTTATTAGAGAAGGTAATCGAAATTTAGAACCTTTTCACGGGCCCACTGATTGAATTACAAACAAACGACACATCAATTCGATATTAAATGACTCCGGAAAAAGGTTGGAGTAGATATTGCCATAATTTTCCATCAATGCCAATATCTCTGACAGTTATTACAAGCGGTAACTGTCACAAAACTTGGAAATTATATTAGAAACCAGTCTTTGACTGAAGTATTGAACAACTCACACGGATACTTGCACAACTTTTATAAACCTTACACGAACATTAAAGGCATATATCTACGCGTACGTAAGTATCTCTATTACGGCAAATAAACAATATCAGTGACATTTTTCAATCGAGATATGATTTGTCCCCCTATTTTATGATATAGGTTATTTTTTCCAGTTTTTAGATGAATCATTCAGTCTTTTGAATATTTTGGACTCTCGTTTTCAATGCAGTTTCTTGTATCACCTCTATTTGGCCTATATATTTTTTCAGTCACACTGTATTGTCTGGATTATCAATTTCCATCATTCGACACAATTTGGTAATATGATTTTCAGCAAGGTTCTCCGATCTTGTGTGTGGGGCTTAGGTCTTAATCTCAAAGAATTATAAAAAGAATGCAACATGATCTCTACATTTGAGAACTTATCTTTATTCGTCTGAAGATCAGAAAAGAAATAAATCATTTTACTCCAAGGTATTCCCACCAGTTACCTGACCAATGTCAATATGACAGGTCGTCAGGGTCAGATGAAAGACATTCCATCAAAAATTGCGGCAAATGGTAATATTTCGTCTACTGGATCGAATACCATTACAATACGAATAGAGTGATAGAGATTGAGAGATTCTAGTCGTTACTAATATTAATGTTGATGCTCAATCTAAATAGTTAGATGATGTAAGTGAAAACAAGCTGAAGTAAAAACTATTATAGGTTTTATTTGAAATGTCACTTCCAAACAAAAAGATGATTGATGATAACAACAACACTGAATGGTTAATGTTTAATCAAAGTATGGCCGATCTCAAGCATAACCCATTACAGACTATTTTTGGATGATACGATGTCATCCCTTGATAATTCCTTATATCTAACGGTCAACATTTCGGGAGATCAGGGAATATTGCTTCTCTGGATGAATTTTATAACACAATATATATATAATCCGTGGAAAGATGATAACTCCCCAGGGAGATGTCGGATGAATATTAAAATTCTCCGATCATATAGTCAGGTGACTTGTTGGTCAATCAGCATTTTATTCCCTTTATGTTGGGCAAATATCTCGAACTTTATAATTTTTCCCTTCTGATATATAAACACGGGCGCTGTTCAAGTCGATGGTGCACAGGCCGCTAATTCCATACTGGCCCGATATAGTTTGTTGAGACTAGAAAATACCATGGTATTATCATTTAAAAAGTAGAGAAATACAAGTTGCGTAACAATAAACGACGAGTTGATAACAGGAACATCGTCTGTTCTTCAGATAAGAAAGTTCAGTAACATCAATAATCGTACGAGCCACATTTCTATGATAAATAAAAGCAAAAATGTCGAGCACTCGATGCAATAGACGAAAGTTGTCGTCATATTGTGTTTGAAGAATACATTGGTTTGGAAATGGTGTTCCGTTGCCAAAATAAGCGATGGGAACGATGGTAAAGTTTTATCAGTTCTAACAATGACGCCAGCAGTGAAAAAAGTTGGTTTTCAGTCAAATCAGATCATTCATGGACGATTTACCAGGAGTTTCAAGTTCTGTTTGTGATACTTTTATTTGTTGTCAAACATATCAGTGTTCTTACATTCAAGCACATTGGTCTTTATAATTTGGGGCGAATACATACGTGCATGCACATATGAAGATAATCTGGTTTTTAGATGGATACATATATACTATGCGCTTATAAATGAATCAGATTGATTTGCACTAATTTCTATGCAGGGGTAGAATGCATGAATTCTTTAAACCAACACCCAGGTTTTTTATCCTGACCGGCCTTCATCATCAAAATATTCAGAGATGAAGTATTTACTCATTTACATAAATAGATACACAGGCAGTTGATTGATATTAATGACTGACCATTATTCTAAAGACATCCATGCATTTAAGTTCAATACATTTGTCTAATATCATATATTATGCCATCAAACTATTTGTAATATTATTGAATGAAGACATCAGAAAGACAAATGCATTGAGAATATAATCTATCAAATAAAGGCATGTAATTAGTAGTGAAAATGAATATATGTTAATTATCAATTCAAACTCTCCAATTCCTGCATGCACCCATGATGGTCTGCAGGGACGGAAACGCCTATTATTTGGCAGGTTTTCCTTTTCGTTTCAACAATCACTAGGTCCAGTCTTCTAGTTTGGATGGAGTGGTCAGTATATAAGTCCTCCCCAAATTTGTCGTTTCCATTTTCCTGGACGGTCTCTGGTTAGTACTTTTTTTCAGTATCTTTTTTCCAATCTGATTACACAGTTCTCAGTGTATCTTTGTTGCTACTCTATCATGTCTGTGTTTATACTTCTTCTGGGCTAGTTGATTACATTTACTAGTTATGTGGTTTATGGTCTTATCTCATCCCCCACATAGGCGGCACTTGCTGTTTGTTTGTGTTCCGTCGATGTAAGATTTCATTTATTTTGCCCTGATGTATTTGTTGTGAGCTGACACAGTGACCGGATTCTTTTCTCTGTTCTGTTTTTTTTTTTTTTTGTAGCTGTATCCTTGACCTTTTGTCTACCATAATCTTTATCTGTATTTTGAATCCTCCATATAGTTTCTTTTGGTCTCATTTTTTTCTCTATTTGCCGTGTTGTTCCATTGTTCTCCACTCTTTCGTAGATGGTTGCGCTACTTCGGGCACTGTGTATGATGTCTCCACTGTTTGTTTGCACATAATTTTCTAGACCTGCCCTCTGCGTGCAATACTCTACGGTGATGAGCCTTCTGCCGCCTTCTTTTGTCCCGACGTACAGTTTTTTCTCCTTTTTTCTGGTCGCAGTCTATATACTGGAGTTCTTCCTTTGTCCATCCAAGGAATGGTCCTGTTTATCTTAATACCGATACAACGCGTGTGTTGACAATTTTAAAAAAAATTCCCGCTGTTTAGTTTGGTCTCTAATATTTAGCCTCATCTTCCTAAAGTATTTTTTCTTTATATTATCCCCTTCATTTTTCCAGTTTAATCGTATCGTACTGGAGAACACCAGGTTCGTGCAGTCACTGCTCGAATCTCCCTGCTTTCTGGAAGTTCAATTCCTTTTTCCGTTACGTGCCAGCCTATGGAATGGAATTCTTTAAATATTTCGAGCTTTTAAGGGTGTAAGGATTAGAAAGTAAGAGGTGCTTTTGTGCTGGTGTAAACTGGTGTAGGTGCAGATATTTGTCGTCACTGCAAAGTGGATAGTAATCTCCTGAAAAAGCAGTGTCAGTGTAAGCATGAAATAACAGCTCAGATGAGCCAATATCTCTCCCAACCTCTCTCTGTCCTTCACTCATGCACTCTGACGCGCGCGCGCACACACACACACACACACACACACACATGCATGTACACACACAAACACAAATGTATGAATGTACCTGTATGAAAATATATGGGGATAAAAGGAAAATGAAAAAAATTCATGAATATATAGAATTTTGGAAAGACTTATCTCAGGACAGGAAGGCTGAAGAATTTGTCAGGCAAGAAGGAAAATAATATCCTGCAATTTTGTTTATTTCTCATATTTCCCAAGCGTTCTGTTTGTTTTGACTTTTGCTAAGACTGTGTGACTTCATAGAATATATCATCTATCTCTTTCCTGGCCATAAATTGCCTCTTGTACTCTGAAGTAATCGACAAGAGACCTATTATTGTCAACTGCAGAACCAACCTCCGGGGATGGGTTTAAAAGACCAAAGAATGGCTCACATCTAAACGATTTCTACTTTACCATGAGCAACCTGATTGATATTGGTTTAAAAAGACGCTTTTACTAATTTCTTTGAATGCAGAGAAATAAATAACATATCAAAACTCAGTGGATGTGGTTATGATATTTGCTGATGAAAATTTAGAGAAGAAAAATAGATTCATCTCTTCTCTGCCTGCACTTTTTTCCTTATGCAAGTTCGAAACGTGTACAGAATTTTCCACGTCTTCAGTCCCTAGAACAATGTGTACTTCATCATTATAATCTGTTCTAATGGTATATCAATTAACATATTAAACAGTTTTGTTGAAATGGCAAACTTTTCATAGAAAATATATCAATGCAATGTATCATATATTAGGCGGGAAGGTAGTGCTGCGAAAAAATTTTCAACACAAATTAACTTCCATTTTATTCTATTTTTATTCTTGGCTTTTAGTATTCACCACTTTATTCCTCGGGTAGTATATACAATAAGAGCAACACATGCAAACGATGATATGATTCGTCTATCAATGCGTATACACAATCATATATAAATGTATAGATCTGCTGTTTGTCAAAACAAGTTAAACCGTATACATCAAAAACATGTTGATGTTTATTTGCTTTAACAATATAATAATGCTAAAATAGTGTTATAAACTTCTTAGCTTTAAATAATTTTTATGGGTTTTCCAATCAGTCAACTCCTATTCAACTATCTATCCATCTTTTTGGGGAAGATATGACTAGACAAATAGTGTAGTGGAATGGATAGTCAGGGATAGATTAACCTATATAAATATGTATGAATAGACTTGAATCGACTGACTAGAATAAAAAAAATACATGAAAAACGAATAGCCAATATTTTGCCATCGGTTGAAAGCTCACACTTTCTGGATAATTCCCAGGTCTATCTAATTTCTAAATAGACCCCGAGTTTTTTTTTTTGCAAAAGATGACTACTTTCAATCGTGTCACTAGGCTAGAGCTATGATTCAATCGAAGTTCTCATATTGTAATTCTTGAAATATTTCCATATCCAAAGTGCACCTCTAAATGTATATAAATCCTCAGATATATCTAGATATTCTCCTTTTGTCCGAATGGAAATAACTTTTGCCCTTATAAACACATCATCTTTGCGAACAAAACTAAGAGAATTTGCCAAAAGACGAAGATGACAGGCCCTTCAAACCAATGGAGCCATCATATCGACCAATCGATTGATGAGGGTTGGTTTATGATACGTTTGCCTTTCAGTGTCAGGGCATATATATATGCTTGACGGCCCTATACCCAACCCAACGTCGGACGGCTATCATCTCAATCCCAGCCTATTACAAGACAAGTGATTCATTGTCACATATTTATCAGAGGTAACCATAGATTGAAAAATTGACAGCGATCACATATACAGCACAATAATTCTGGGAGGTTTCGCTATTTTGGACCAAGATGTAAATAGATTTAATAAATAGGACTTCTTAATTATGTAATCAACTTCATGCTAAGTGCAAAACATTGATTTTCCAATGGGTTCCTGTCACGCATATTCGAATTCAAATTCATTGCAATCACATGAAGTTTTTAATACTCATCTCCTTTATAATGTTCAATTGATGTGATTGGTATTCACTGTGAGTGCTTGATTATGTATAAATGTACCAATTTGTCATGAGTATTTGATCAAACAGCTGTCAATTGCTTGGTTTTGAAAGTTACGAACTGGAAAATTACGTTAGAACATTCAAATATTTTTATGTAACGTAGCAAAGTATGGGATTAGTGATGATATCTGACTCGGAAACTTATATCGTAATCACATTTGTGATGAAGAAAGCATATTTCAGTCCCTACCTTCTAAAATCCTGTTCCAAACGATTGAAGAGATAAAAAGCGGACATACATCACTATGTAAGATAGTTGTCTAAATAGTTAGTTCATTTGATTCATAGTCCATGATTATATCTGCGACCTCAGGGAATAGATACGGCATAGAGCTTGTGCAAATACTTGTGAGTAAAATATACTTTGTCATTAACGTTATTTCATATAAAAATGTATGAATGAAAAGTAGTATGAATCTTCTTAGTTTCTCTTTAGAGCGCCCACGTGATTATCCCTGGAATAAAACAAATTCGACATGACTTGGTAGAGTGAATTTGTCATCAGTTTTGCATACCCAATTCAAACCATTATGACCTCACTGAATCGTTATAGCGGTGACAAATGGAAATGAAGTTAAAACCCAATAATATGAGTTTTGGCAATATTTTTCTCAACAGAAATTCAATGTTCACCGAAAAAAAATTCGCAAACGCAATTTGATACATGATGTCATTGAATCACTCTTTTCTTCTCCTCTATTCATCTCATCCATGTCTTAAATCTAAAAGTCCTTATAATACCAACGTCAAACGATTTATTCATTATAATGTCAACCCTACAGTTCAACAACCTTATTGACCTTCCAATTGATGCTTTTTGCATTTATATTTATATTTTCCCGTTGTCCCACAATTTATTTGCTGACCCTCTGAGAGAAAATCATCTTCGTTACTTTTAGCGATAAAAAAACGTTCAGAAACAGCAGGCAACTCAAAATTGCATTCTATGTAGATGATAAAAAAAGATTAGCAATACAGCAAATCGAAACGGCACCCCGACTTCATAATCCGGTTTCAACAGTTTACACTCAATCTATACCGATCTCTGAGAGAGACATATTCCTTAGTCCTCTCATCTTGCCCGTAGATTAAAAAAAAAGATTGGGCTTGTTGATTCATGTTGGCAACCAGCAAAGGAGAGAAAAAACCCTCAAATGATATCAGGAATGTTTAACCAGCTTGATGTGAACGAACAGGGAATGGGAAATTTTTCTAACAAGTGCAGTTGTTTTGACTCACATGGAGCTTCCCCGGGTTAAGCAATTTAGGATTCGATTTTACCGGATAGCCTGCGTAAAACGTGGGAGAATAGAAACAGACAGTCTTGAGAACATGTTTGCCGTCTCTACATCTTCCATTCAGGTGGAAAATCCTAAAAACATCGAGAATCAACCCAGTTCTTTTAGGAATTGCTTTGCACACTTCCGATACATCAACTCCAACCAGACAACGGATGTTGAAAGGAATTGATTTGAATTCATATAATGGGAAATAATCGTTATTATACACCAACGAACTCAAAAAATTTCTTAGTACGACATTTCTCTCTTATTGTATGTGCGTTGAACGTGACAAATAGACCACAGTCTACCAAGTATTTCGGAAAATGATTCTTACCTATGCCTTGTCCGTCTCCGTCTCTTTTTCTCTGTTCCTCAGTCCGTTTCTGTCTCTGTCTCTCTTTTTCTGTCTCTTTCTCCGTCTGTCTGTTTGTCCGTTTGTCTTTCAGTCTTTCTCTCCAACACACAAACATACACAAAAAAAACATTATCGTTTTGTTTATCTATTGATTACACTACTTCTCTTCATAATTTGATTTGCAAAAGCATAAATAAATGCAAAATATTTCAATGCACGTACATGCATGTCCACGTGTGCATGCACGCACGTGCACACACACGTGCACACACACACACACCCATATGACTATACGAAAGCCATTCCATGGTATACATATACGTACCCACGTAGACATTCCTTTAACGTAAGTATAATTCAAATCTTTTTGAAAGTTAAGCACTCAGACGCATCCCTTCGGGTTTTTATTCATGTATCTCTTTATGTATTAATACTTTTATTTTCTGAGAAGCGATGGTTCATCAAAGCTAAATTTTGATTAAATTTATACAATCTGTAACTCTAAAAAAATTCTGCTGTCTTGAATAACTGGTGGCAACGATACCACAAATTATTTCACACATTATGTTTCGATTGGAAACTCAATCATGTTTATTTATTCCACAGAATTCAAGTATTGAAAAACATGAAAGATAAAAACAAGAGAACTGAAGTAATTAAGAAAGGAAGAGCGGGAAAAAAGAGAAAGAAAGATAGGATTTAGTAAATCTCAATCAGTTATAACATCACTCAAGGCATCAATCTTATCTAATCAAAAACAAGTCCCTCTAGTGGTGACAAATCGAAATAAGTCATTTCTTTGTAATCTCCCATCAGATTTTGATTCCATTATCACCTCATTTTTCACTCAATTTTATTTTTTCTTCCCCAATTTATTCATTTTTGATTTTTTCATGTGATTATTTTATATTTTTTATTCAAAGTTCAGATTGATTTGTTTCCAGCATTTTTCTCTGGGATGGGTTCGTTTCCGTGTAAGAGAGTCATATTAAGAGATAATTTGTTATCTTATCTTGTTTGTTGATTGGGATAAAACTTTGTCTCTCACTTATCTCAGGCCGAGGGACGCAGCTAGATATGATATTCTAAGATGGAGACACTTCGCGTGATTAAATGTATTTCTTATCTTGTATATTTTTCAAGACAATACCACACTTCACCAAAAGCGTTACCTATGAATTTCAAAGTTACAATTCTGAAATATCACTCATGTATTTCTTAAATATTGTAAATACAGGAAGCAGGATAGAGATACGTTGAGTGATTTCATGTTGCAGATTTTTACTTGAGTAGTTCGTATAATACTAATGGAATATTCGACGGACTAACGTTATGTGACTAAACCAAGTGTTCTAATTTTTCGAGTTAGTTTGTATACGCAAAACATATATACATCATATGGGTCCGAACTAAAATCTCTAGCAATTTTTAAAAAGAAGGAAATTACTACAACCATTCATAACACTATCAATCATAATAAAGGTATCATTTGAGACAGCAAGTTCCCTCAGTTCCCCAGCCTTTGATTCAATATTTTCGCAGTTAAAACCTTTGATGTTCATATTCACAGTAGATGTCCAACGAGGCTGAGTAACAGTTTCCTCCGAGTGCCCATTCATATCTCAACAATAATGTGGTTTTACTCGTTCTTACAAGCTTTGCTTTTCTAATACTGTCTACTCTATGCGCCCACATATCGCTCGAACCATCTCTATGATCCCTGCTTTTTAAAACACTCTTTAAAGCCACGTCAACCAGTTGTTTGGCCATATCTGGCCACTGGAGTAATCCATATCTTCCTCAATATTCGAGCTGCTCAAGGTAGCGAATGTGTTCTATAGTGTTCTGATCCTTGATCTTATACCGAATTCCTCGAAACTTGACTTCCATGTTTTTAACGCAGTTCCTAATATGCCCTCTGGTTTTGACATTACCTTTTCCAAACTTATCCACATCTTTCTCAACCTTCAGACCAATGTTTACTGTTTTTCTCCTTTTTAATATCGTTTGTATAACTGCGTTGTTTGCGGGTAGAGCTACACATATGATTTGGCATTGTTTTTTTTTTTAAATTCCCCTGTCCAAAACTCCAAGATCTGTTTCTATTGCTCTGATTGGTTGCTCAGTTTACATGTTATAGTTTCAGAGTAGCTAATTGGTTCAACTCCACGCTCACTGATCATGTAATTTACAATCTAATCTTATTCAAGGCTGAAGAAGTATTCTCTGTTTTTTTTTTTGTTTTTTGAGTTCTGTCAATCTCAGCCTAGACATCACTCATCGGTGAGTATTTGTTCTGGGATCCAGTTTCTTGGTCCAGTTGTGCTCTGTTTAGCTTAGCAACTGATTTTTTGTCAGCATCATATTGTCCGTATCAACTGAACCTTTTCACAAGCGGCGACTGAATCTATACCGTCATTGGAGATTAAAAAATAGCAAATCAACTCTAAACCTCGGTGCATGCCTCAATATTCTTGTTTTAACTATACTGTCGGGTTTCTGGTTTGGCCCCAAGATCATCGCTATTCTCAACAAGAGACCTCAGGACTATTTCAAACACGCAAATAATGAGGGATACGATTGTCATCTTCATTTCCCATGTTTGTATAGTTCCCCCAAAAATAAAAATGTTTTACCAATCTTGAACAAAGCCTCTAATTCAACTGGGAAGCACTGTTAACTCTCTAACTAATCATCCTTTTGTTAAGGATTATCGTTCAAGTTGCTGTCTCCGCCTCCCTTTGAGGTCCAGTAAGACTCATACGGCGGAAGAAAAAAAATAACCTCGTTTGGATCGATAGGGTTCTTTATTCATAGTCCAAAAACTTCGTTTTGAATTCCAACGAAAACAATTTGTACTTGAATTCAAAGGCCAGAGTACATGTTCAAGAAAATAGCGGAATGTAGTGAATATTGCTTATCTCGTTTGTTCAGCAATGTGTATTCAAAACTCAATGACGACTCATCAACACACCCTGTATAAGTTTCAGACCACCAAAACTTTGAATAACATAATGATTTTCTTTAACAATTTAAATCATTGTCTGTTACGGTTTCAAGGAGAGATGTAAAGAAACTTTTACAATTAGCTTTCTGTTTAGAGGTAACCTAACTTGGAGATAAATAGAAACTCTGAAAAACCATTTGTACACTGGGGGGGGGATAAAACAGAAATATGGCCCTGGCTGAAGTACTGACATTTTTCGCAAAGATAATATTTGAATTTTTTGTTGTTTGTGTTCATATATAAGGCTCAGGGTACCGTTGATGATTATTTTTTGCTTCTAATTACCTCTGGAAGGTTTGATGAGACTGCATTACCTTTGGATAGCTAAGCAAACCTCTGTTTTTTTTGGGTCAATACTGACATCATTCTCCGATATTTTCGACATATGAATGTACATCAGTAATTTTGAAGACATCGACTAACTTGTGTAGAGATGTGTAGAATTAAGAGTTAAAAATCTATCGATATTTACATTTTGTCCATAGCTTGTTCATGAACATCAGTTCATAATGCGAAACATAACAATGAACGTATGTTTAAACATAGGACAATGTGGTTTTCTACTTCAGTATTACTTAGCTAGAGTTATTGGAGGAACGTCAGGGACATGGCTCTTCAAATTGTTGACATAATCCCTGTGGAGCGGAAGAAAATTACGGCAACAGAGAGATACGTAGTTGCATCAAAATATCCGTAGCCCTTGATCAAAACTGCTCCAATTTTAATGTTTGTTTTTTAAACATAATCCCCTTTATCAGGGTTTTAATTCAGCGCCAAATGATGATGATATAGACCAGTACAATGTTACAGAAATTTAGAACACAATTGATATCTGTCTCTAGCTAGCCGTCATAGAAATCTTGTGTAATAATTTGCGGGTATTTGTGTTTGTCTATGTGTTCGTGTGTATACACTTGTGCTCCCTATCGATGAGGATTTATTCAAATAGATCTCCTCCCTTGTCAGTGCTCAGTGGTGTATAAATTCAGTAGTTAAGGGAAAACCATCACTCAGCAGGTATGTACATACTTAGAAGCGTGTCTGCAGCAATCATATTTACGTTTGCTTCTTTCTCCATTACATACGCGTGTTTCTGATGTTTTTCTGTTGTTAGTTTTTTGTTTACATGTATAGGTTTTCGAGTGTTTTTTATGTGCGTGTGTGTGTGTGTGTGTGTGTTTGTGTGTGTGTGTGTGCTTATGTAATGATGATAATGATAATTTTAAGACATCCACAGGGTACACTGGAGAAAAGTACAAAGGCAAGAAGTTGATGCAGAATGAGGGTTTGTGCAGAGGTAGATTGTTGAAGCTGCATACTATTGATAGAAGTAAAAAAAAAAGTTCATTTTACACAATGAATATTCACTCTTGCACATAAACCCGTCCCCAAAATCATAGGAATGCAAGACAAAACACAATAGCTCTCCCTAATCGAAACAGAGTCTCCCCTACTGAATTAGATTTTTCTGTTGATTCAACAAATAATTCATATGTCTGGGTTGTTTTGGGGACTTCCGTCAAAGTGGTCGTATGTGTATTGGTTTAAGTGTACTGCATCTAAAACTTTGCCTTTGCTTGTTCATAGATTTCAAGTTGGATATCAAATGAATCATACATGTCATCATAGAAGCTAACAAGAATGCAAGCAAAGTCTAGTTCATACGAAGCCATAACCGCAGGGAAGAGAAGTTTGCCAATTGTGGTGGGATTAGCAATTAATATTTATCTCATATTAGGTCGAAATGATGCTCAGTTCATGAATATAGAATAGAGTTATTCGATAAATTGGATAGAGTGTACGAAACAAATGCACGTCCCCAGCAAAAATGTTTAGCTTGCTCGTAAATATTTTCAAGTTTTAGTGTTTATTTAGTCGAAATAAAAGCTCATATTGTCATCTTCTGCACAAAATTACTTACTATCAGAAGAGTCTCTGATGTTTAAGAAGCTTTCTTATTGCATGTGCGTGCTTAGACTTTCAGAATTTTTTTGTGAGCCATCACCTCATTTCATATTTTTCCTTCATCTCTCCTTTATTTTCTTAAGTTCAAATGCTGCAGCTTTATTTATCACTCGATGTATTATTTTTTTTCTAACCCTTTATCTCCGTTTTTGTTCACTTTGCGTAGAACTTTGATACCTGTCTGTTTTCGTTTCTAATAGCTTCATCCTCTGTCTGATTCTTAGAGGTCTCCTGAAAGAATATCAAATTCAGATCAAACCCATTTTAATGAACATTGCATTCAATTTCAATGAGTCATTCTTTTTTCAAATAGTTCCCATATGATACGACCAAAAGCTATATCAGCATCCACGAAACATATATCAAACAATGACGCATAACCTGCTCTGGGATTTAATTGTAACTCAAGACTTATCACATTTTGTATCATGATCCCACCCGTAAACCGTCGATCTCGCCGTGCATTCAAATTTTTCCTTCACCCCATTATCAAATCATCGAGTTTCCATGATAATTATTGGGTTGGGTGGTGGGCACAAGCATTGCATGTCTGAAATCTTGGATACTCTTATTAAATGTCTTTCTTTGAGATGGTTGATGTGTGAATGGTCCAATTATAATAAAAGGCTTTGGTCTCTGTCCAAGAGTATTCGAATAATGTATTCACCTTCGGGCGGAATTTACTCAATTTAAAGTACCTATTATCAAATATGCTTGAAAGTAGATATACCGATATATTTATATATATATATAAATATATATATATATACATATATATATATATATATATATATATATATATATATATATATATATATATATATATATATATATATATATATATGTATATATATATATATATGTATGGAAATATACATATATATGTATATATATATATATATATATATATATATATATATATATGTGTATATATATTTATATATATATAAATTTATATGTATATATATATATAAATATATATATATACATATATATATATATTTATATATATTTATATATATATATATATATATATATATATAGAGAGAGAGAGAGAGAGAAAGAGATAGATAGATAGATAGATAGATAGATAGATAGATAGATAGATAGATAGATAGATAGATAGATCTGTTTGGATATACATATATATATATTATATTATTCAAGAAAAAAATTATAATCTAAAGTAGCATGATCCTTTTCCTAACATCCTGTTCAATTCATAGTCACTTTGAAAGCAAATGTTTGTCTATCTATGAGACTGTTCTATACTCTTCCATGGCTCCTATCGAACGAACCCTAACCCTATTCAATTCTACTTCTAAGCCAAATTCATTTTAATATGGTCAATATGAGGATTTTCATCAAAATCTGATCGGCCCATAGCCAAGAGTTTGGTTTTTGATATAAGTAAAGATCTCAACAACAGTCACCCATTTCAGGTTTGAGCATTTCGAGGATGACTAAGTCTTAATATTCTAAGTTCAATGTCTCCGGTTCCTCCTTGAAAATGGCTGATTATTCATGATCTACTTAAATGTCGTCTGTAGGATCATCAATCATTCGGAAAATTTCTTTTATTGGTTGCCAAAATACCGCCTTTGTGAATAGTTGCAGTGTGTGATGTCAAAAGAGTACCAAGTAAAGATTGCCACTTTCGTTGAACAGTAAATATTCCAATGAGAATAGACGTTCTGAATCGTTTCCCAAAAGAATGCAAAATGAAATCGTTGAAGCGAAACCTGATAAGAATTCCCATTTATGTATATCAGAAAATGAAAAGAAGATAAGAAACTTTGTTTTCACGAATTGAATTTATCTCATTTGAGCAAGAGTTGAATCATTGAAGCTTTGCCTCAAGAGAATCCTAATTTCAATATTACCTGACACTAGCTCAGTCTACTTCCAGGCCTGAAGATCCAAAGAGCCGGGGAAACATTGCTATTTCTTTTCAATTCTTAATCATTTGTTGAAGTACATTTATTATAGTTGTTGATAGTTTCTGAGATTAGAATCTCGAAAGTTTTTGGTTTATGATCAGTGTTGATTTATGTCTGGTTTATGATGAAAGTTCTTGAATCATTTAAAAACTATTTTGTTTCCAAACTTTTTCTCGGAATTATTGACACAACTAATACCTTCTCAACAAAAACAACAATAACAACAACATTACTACTACTACTACTACTACTACTACTACTACTACTACTACTACTACTACTACTACTACTACTACTACAAACAATAATAATAATAATAATAATAATGATAATAATAATAACTGCAAATCGCAGTATTACTGCGACCTATGAGTACTAGGAGAGAAGGGCTGGAGACTTGAGGAGACTTGCTGTCACTCAAACTCCAGCAGTTACCACCAGGCAACTGGTGTAACGCTGAGGGAGAGACTGGAGGAGATCGGGATTAGGGGGAGGATAGAGACCGTACAGACCACAGCACTACTTGGAACTGCACGGATACTGAGGAAGGTGCTAGAGATATAAGTACTGCAACGAATAGTAGCTCTGTCATGATATGCGAAAGAGGGAGGAGACGTTAGCTGAGGACCTGAGGAGACTTATTGTCACTCAGCCCTCAGCGATAACCACTGGGCAACCGGTGTGAAACTGTAAATCGCAGAATTACTGCGACCTGCTAGTACTAGGAGAGGAGGGCTGGAGACTTGAGGAGACTTGCTGTCACTCAACCTCCAGCGGTTACCACCAGGCAACTGGTGTGAGATTCCAAATAATAATAATAATAATAATAATAATAATAATAATAATAATAATAATAAAATTATAATAATGATGATGATGATGATAATGATAATAATGATAATAATAATAATAATAATAATAATAATAATAATAAAAAGAAGAAGAAGAAGAAGAAGAAGAAGAGGAAGAAGAAGAATATTAATAATAATAATAATCGAACCGAATTTAGATGGAAATAAAATATCAGTCGATCAAGCAATGAATCCGAAGGAAGAGTAAAGAATTTGAAAAATAATCCCTCGGTACTACAAGCGATGATGACGTAATTTCGAATCTAATCTTATTGGTAATGATCAAATGAATGTAATTAATGACTTTGCATCACCAGTAATACACAACGGAAATAATCAGTTGGACCAAGGCTGCACTTCGTCAAGTTGATACAGAAATCAAGAAAAGGATGAAAATGTCCCAAGCGCTACACCGATGGGCCTATATTGACCGACTGTATATCCCAAGAAAAAACAAACTCCTGAAAAAAAAACCTAGAAGTTTCCCCTTGGTTAAAACAACCACCAAAAAACTCCACCAAGCAACATCACAACAATAAAAAGAACAACTTATAGATAACATCATTAACGAACAACAACCACCATACTCTGAACAGCAAGTTTCTTATCAAACCTGTTATCATCCCAATACTTACCTCGAGCGAGATCCCTGGGTGGGAAAAAAGCTATATCAATAGTAGGATATTGCCAGAATTGCTATTACCACTGATTAAATCTCGAAATCAAACTCATTTTTTCATTCAAATGCAAGAAACTAAACCGAATAATATAAGAGAATATAAACAATGACTGATCAAGGAAAAGTTGATATCAATATTTTGAATTGATGGTTTATATTTTTCATTAATATTATTTCATTGCAACCAAGTCTCAAGAAAATTACTCAATTTGTCATTTATTTGTATTAATACGTTTCTCTTCAACGGTTATAGAATCAAATAATAACTCCATATAATGGGGGTTTTCACATGTTTTTAATCTTTTTTGTCCAAAGGTTTTCCCTTGAAGAATTTTATGAATGGAAATAAAAGCAGGGTGAATCTTATGAATTCGTGAACATAAATATTCCGTTGAATTATATGATATAATGAACAATTAAAAATCATCCACTCATTTTTTTAAATTTAATTATGAAAACTTCAATTCTCTAATATCTTGTACAGCTAAAACATTTTTTATTAGAGGAATAATAGTAGCCGGCACGAGAAAAGAAAGGAAAAAGTGAAACATCATCGTAATTCCTCCTGAAGCTCAGTCAAATATCGCCTTAAAAAAAAAAAACAATGTTCACACACAGCATAATAACCATATTCATTGCACTTTGGCAATAATAGTACAAAACAGTCAGAATGAAAAAAAAACTTACACACACTGGTACGCAGGCTACAGAAACTGAAATAGTTGTTGCATTATACAAATCTGTAATGATTCTTTCCATTCCTCGTCATTCAAAGGTATAATGGTTATTTTTTTTAAATCCCTATTGTCTTTATTTCTATTCATTTATACATTAATCTATCTACTGCCTATAGAACAAAGAGTTCAATCCATGAACCGATTACGAGGCACTCGAATTCATGGAATGATTTCAAGTTGGAAAAGCCCTAAAAGAAAGAATCAGGAAAGAGTCAACGAGAGGAATGATGCTATTAACAACCCAAATAAATTTTGGCAATGTGTGTAAGCTTTAACTCAGTTACTTTATTATATTAACGTAAAAGCATTTACGATTGGAATTAATCAGCCAAAAAGATACCTCACACATGGCCATAATCTTTTTAGTTAAAGTTTCAAAAAGAACGCAAAGTCCATTTCAAATGATGGAAAAATATTAGTTTTATGAGTGCCCAATCAAAACTCTGTTTTGGAGAAGAAACTTCTGAACTTTCCCCAATTGTATCGCTAACTCATTAACATTTCCTACGATAAATATCAAATCGATCTTATCTCACCTTTCATATGTATCATGTACGTATTTGAACTCACATAAAAAGAAAAGCCGTGTTTACCTCCCCCCAGCAAAAGTAATATACTCAAAGGTGGAAAGGTAATGCTTTAACGGTGAGTACTACCTTGAAGTCGATTACGAAACTTTTTCTTTTTTTAAACATTTACTTTGGACATGAATCTTCGTCAAACAGCCATTTTTACACTACATTCCTATACCTAATAAACGTATTTTAGCCGGCAAACGGTCATAATATTTGAAACCAAGGGAAGATGAAAAGTACATGAAACTTTTCTGATCAATTGGTTTCTATAAATAGATAATTAACAAACTTAGCTAAAATTAGCACAAAGCCACACGTAAAAGGTATTCATCTAATCAGTCAACTTCAGAGACTACAATGGTAACCTCTTAAATTTGGGAACTTTAGGCTCTAATGCTACATTACCCAATGAAGAATGAGATCAGAAGCAGTTACATGCAGTAATTGCCTCTAGACTGTCTCTCTATTGTAGTCATCGTCATAAATCGTTATATCCATGCGACAAGACAACTAAATTCGATAACTACTACAAATTGGTCCGTCCTGGAGGATTTAAATTTAGAAATTGTCCCAGTGTTTAAATGGACAGTGTTAGATGGTGTGATTTGCTGCTTCATCTTGGCTACGTTATTATTCTCAGTACCAACATGGAACTGGATGCCCTGGAGAGAATGTGATTATCCAAGATTCCAAGACTTTTGCCGCCATGTTGTATGTGTATACCCGGAAGCAAATGGGAACATCATTCATTTCAAAGCATTAGTGCCATCTCCCGTGTGGATGCCTCAGAGATAATGAGATTATCTTGTATTTCAAAACTCTTGTCGCTATTTCGAATCATGGCAGTTGCCTGAAATTGAAGATAGGTCGTTAGGGAAAAAAAACCATAACAAAAACGATATTGACTCAAATAACAGATCTTTGGAAGATTGATATTTTTCTTTATGTCTACGAATTTCACTATATTATTTATCGCATTCATGTCAATCGCAGAAAAAGTATAAATATTAACAGAAACAAAATGAGTAATCATGGAATTATTGAATCATTCAACAACAAGCACCAAAATCGTGTATAAATAAACCAATGAAACCTAATATTTTAATACAACATACATTTCTGAGATATTAGATTATTTGCAATTAATTCTGCTGGGTGTCCGTCGAGATGGCTGTTCTGCGGTTTTACTTCACATTCTCTAATTCTGTGGGTGCCATGTTTTGAAAATTGTGTCGTTCCACCACAATTTTGACCGATCTTCAAGGAGATACGATGAGCGGTAATGTTGAAAGAGATGAATATTAATCAATCGATCCATCAAGCCTAATATATTAACGGAAACCCCAAGAAATCTTGTCGGATGAATGCTGGTTTATAATACATCGTCCAATATTAAGCAAATGATTGTCAGTTAATAATCTAATGCAAATTGCTCTTGCGCATGCTGAAGTCAGTTATTTTCTCACATTTTTGCCCCTCTCGAGTGTGAAAAATCGAAAATCATTATAGAAAATCGTATTTATTTAAAAGCTTACATATTGGCATATTTGCAAATGCATATACATATATATACATATATATACACACACACACACACACACACACACACACACATATATATATATATATTTAGAAAGAGAGATAGATAGATAGATAGATCGATAGATATGCTTATATATATATATATATATATATAGAGAGAGAGAGAGAGATAGATAGATAGATAGATATGCTTATATATATATATATATATATATATATATATATATATATATATATATATATATATATCATTGATGTGTGAATAGATTTTTGTCACTTCGTATTGTCATTTTGATTTTTATTGATATGTGCATTTTTTATTCGATTTTATCCTCAGCTATCTAACCATTTCAACAGAACAACATGGTTCCCAAGATGTAGACCCACTGAAAGAAAAAATATAAACAAGATGGACACCCAGCGATTTTCTTACTCAGGCAATAAAGATTAGTAAAATTTGAAATCCCTTGGATTAAACTTATATATTATGTTTAGATGGCTGAGGATGATATGTTTATATTCGATCAAAAAAAATTAAAAAGAGCAGAAATTTGTTGATTTTTTGTTGGTGCCCACTCTGATGAAAACCCAGTGCAGGTAAAAGTACAAATAGCAAAAAGGCACCAATACAGTCATTATATTTGTGATTCCTTGTTTGCCCAATTCTTGAGTTATCTTCATTTCCCAACTACGTATAATTCTTTCCAATTCAAGAAAAGATACAAGAAAGGAATGTATAGCACAGAACGATCCAATCTGGGGTCAAGTCAGGAAGTTAATACAGATCTGGAAAAAAAGCTGAAGATTACAGGGTGATCGATTCAGATGTTGTATGGACGATATAGTTCTTGAAAGTGTTCGATGTCATTCCACCCTCCAAGTGACATTTGGATAGCATTATGAAATGAAAGAAAGCTGAAGTTGTCAAGAAGGACATAAAAACTAAAATGAAAGAGAATGAGAGAAATGATACTGAAAAAAAAACAAATGTGGGGGAGGTGGGTAGATTTGAAAATAAGTGAGAGTGAGAGGAAAAAAAACAAAATGAGAGAAGAAGGAAGTTAAAGATAAGAACAAAATGCAGATGGGAAGGAAAATGGATAAATGATGAAAAAAAAAACTAAAACCGTACAAAATGCAAAATAATAGAAGAAAGAGGAACAAAAGAATAAGATGAAGTGAGACGGCTAAAAAAACAAACATGAAAAATGAGAATCATGGGAGAAAAACAATGAGAGAGAGTATTAAGTACAGGAGCAAAACATAAACAAGACATAGAAAGACTTTTGGATGAAAAATACGGAAAGAAGAATTGAATGAGAATGCGATGTAGGAAAAAAGAAGGGAAAGAAAAAGAATTGTAGAAAGACAGATGAAAAAAACATGAGTATAAGTAATTGGGTTTGAAAAGGCTTAAAGCTGTTCAATATGGATTAATGTTAATTGCTTCTTGGTTTTTGAAAATTCAAGCTTTAAGAATGTTCTTATGAGAATATTGTATAGGATACCGGGGGGACCGGTTCTTCCCAGGGTTTTGTCATTTCATGGGGAGAAAAGCGGAGCAAAATACTGGTTCACGCTTGATATAATATCTTGATACATAAAAGATGAGAGATGCCCGCCAAATAGAGTTATCAATCAAATGATGTTTGATTTTCAAATGTCCCCTCGTGTTGATAACATTCTATGGCAATAATCGACCATGTATTATTCAAAACAACCTTTTGACACCATGGTGCAATACTTCTCTTAATTCTAGCTGAGAGTTTCCCAGTTTGAACGGAAGGAAACTGGCTCTGCAACGGGTAGATATTCAGGATTAGGGCGGGATGATTTAGTCCAGATTTTAGGGAAAGAAACAAAATAAAATGCAAAATGATCAGTGGATTTTAAAGATTTGAAAGTCATTTCAGAAAAAGATTCAAATACTTCAGAGAACTCACAGTTATCTCTATAATACCATGCCTACCCTTTATAAGTATCTCGATGGATCGCAATGTTATAAAATATTTAGACTATGACTTTAAAAGTTAGAACATATTTCAAACCAAATCAAATTTCACATGCTTGAACAGCTTTGACTGCATTACTGTGAGTATATATTTTAAGAGGAAAGGAAACAGACAGATACATAGACATAAGCAAACTATAACATCGATATAGATGCATTATATGGACAGTAGATATAGACAGATCGATAGATAAAACTAATAATGAACTTCTGGTAATAAATTCCGATAGGGCATCTTGATTTACCCTCAGCGGTAAACAAATATTGATTCAGTGTGTACAGTGTCTGTTCATAAGGGATTGATTGAAATCATATGAGTCTTGTATATTTGCTTATATAATATTTATAGTTTTGACGGTGCCGATTGGCGTTTGCATTTTTTGTCCCACTGGAAAAAAATTAGTCTAATGTAGACAAGTAATTCAGTTTAGATAACCTTTCTACTTCTCAGTGACTTAGCAGACTTTTGAAGAATATTTATTCCTATCAATCAGTAACTCATGTGCCTTTTGTCCACGAATACAGGGTCAAGTTTAGACGCCCAATGCCTATTGCTATCATAAACATTACTTAACACGGGTTCTCTGGCCTGCCACGATGGCCCATACAGAACAAAGGCTGATGTACCGTGGATCATGACACATTACTCTAAAACCCTTATGTTTATTCATACTTTCTTGAGAAGCCACTCTCCACTTCTTTGATCATCCAATGACTCCGTAGTTAGCGATTTTCCCCACTTTGCAGCCCAAGGGTTCACACGTCAGAATACCGCAAGCCGTGCCCTTTTGAAAATTATCTGGCCTAATACATTAATTGTAAACATTTGCTTTTCATTAAGGCCATCTTATTTCCATAACTGCATCATTCAAAAGATCGAAATGCATAACTCGAGGTTGGATTATCTGATTCTAGCTTGCATAAAACTGCCGATCTTGCGAAATGTCTCCAGTCATAATGTTTTGGCTCATTGGCAATGTAGAGAGAATGTAAGTAGCTTGCCAATGGTCCAACCGACCACAAAAGCTACTCCTGGACACGAAGTTTCAGCGATGAACAACCGAATTTTGACCGATGCTGACCACTCATTTGCAAAGGTCGTTTGCAAACGCTGACCGATCAAAATCACCTGTTTGGTCATTCTCCATTGTCTCATACTTGACCACCTACTAACTGTACGTTTCATGGTGAAGTGAACAGTTCAAATCATTGGGAAACCGACGATTCTGTAGTGATATCGATGACCCGTCTGTTCAGTGATGACCTCCACATACTGACTTTCAATGATTGAATATGATATTCTCTCAGCGGTATGAATCCGTCTTCATCCAGGGGAAAAAAGGGTCCCTGAGGCCTAAACAAATATGACAGATAGATTTAATTCAGACTTTGTCATCTGCATCATGTGTAATGCTTTGGATATGTAAATTGTAAAGGAGGTTGACAGAGATTGAACCCCTCTTTGATTGAAACCAAATTCATATGATGGCCACCAACGTATAATACAGTAGCTCGTCGAAACGTAATGACATCAAGTCAGTCTTACATGAGGCCAAATTAGCTGAATAAAGTTACTTGCTTGCTTGCCACTTTTAGAATTTAGCAATTTACGCAATATAAACGTTGAAAAACCATAATATATCACAAACTCCTTAACACAGTGTTACGAATTCGAATAGAATAAGCGAAAATATCGAATTATATATCTGAAAATGGATAAATCATTGTAAAGAGGCAATTTCAATAGGAAGAAATAAATTTGAGATCGAATTGAATCCGTTTCAAAGTGAACAAATCATCAGCAAATCTTAGCCAGAAACTCATATTATATTGATCGAGTACATAATATAAGGGATGATTGGTCAATTTTTATTTCTTATATGGAGATCAAACTCCCTGGAAGCGCTACTATCCATGACAAAAATATGTATGATTACATTCCCTCCTATGATCTTCAGAGGTTTGATCTAAATTGTTATATTAAATTGAGTTTGTAGGAATGTTTGGGTCGATCAAAATTCCTGGAACAAGATAGTTGCAGAGATATTTATGTATCAAAGCAATACGAAGGGAAGCACGACTCACGAAACATATATTTCCTTAGAGAGTAACACAATTTCTGATTGCATATGGTCACTTCCCTTTTGGCAACTCGTCGAGGCGGAACACAGTTTCAACCAGAATACACTGCATTTATTCGACAAAATTATCTACAAGGAACAGAAGAATACGAGGAATGAACTTTCAATTGCTTGTAGATTATAGCAATCATGCATGAGATGAATATCGTTGAAATATAAGATATCCCGATGAGGAAACAGAAAATTATTGACAAATCCAAAAGGTAGTCATTTCATTTGATATAACAATGGTACACACAGACATGCACACACACATACATACACACACACACACACACACACACAAACACAGACACACACACACACACACACACACACACATAAACACAAACTCACATACACAGACACGCACGCATATACATACACGGATAGATCGAGTACAATAGTCAAAAACTTCGACTCGAAGAACAATTGGATAGTGTCATGAGTTCGATCCTCTCTTGGAATCTTGAACTTCTGGTCCGTCAATAGACAAGAAAAGCCTACTAAGTATCAATATCAATATGCTCCGACCGTAATTTTTTTTTCTTGAGAATTGCCTAACCGTCACTGGACGAGTTTGGATTATTAGTAATCGAATGAAAACATTATCAACGTTACAGAGTCGGGCAATGAAAACGATGTTCTTTTTCTAAGTTGCTATGATATATGTCTTCCAGTCAATTTTAGCAATACGAATATAATTCCATATTTGGGGGGGGAGATTTGGGGCAAGCAGAAAGCACTGCTGACTTCGTTTTCAGATGTGCTAGCGAGATCGAAAACGTTTTTCGTCAATCTAAAGATATCTCTGCAGTACTGGAATTAGTTTAAAGCAGATTTCTTTTGCCGAATCTCAACATACATAAGTTGGCAAGGAGATGAAGTTTAACACAAGATAAATAGATACCTAAATAGATAGATACATAGATAGATATGAATATGTAACATTCATAAGATATATGTGTAAATAAAGAGTAGTAAATTATATTGCATAAATATTAATTCTTGTTGATTCCCGGGTAAACTATTTGCTGACAAATGAGGTAGAAAGGAAACCCGTAATAATGTCGTGGGAAGTGAATATTCTCATCAGCACAATTGTTACTCCCAATTGAGAGAGTACATTTCAATGGACAGAAAAACCAAAAAAAGGACAAATTTCCTTCATCAAGTGTAAATACACTGATAATACCTTGAGGACTTTTCGTATGGGTGTTACTGCAATTACAGTGACCCTAAGTAATCGTCGAAATATGTATTATTGTAATAAGTAGTGTTGGAGGCCTGAAAGAGGCTTGATTCAATCACATTAGAAGACAGTTTCCCTCTTTAGAGATTGAGCAACACGATATCTTCCTGACTCTATTCCAATCACTGTATTGATGATAACAACCATTATTATGTTAGCCTTCGTTGAATGGAAATATATAACCAAATCTTAATATTCAGAAAAATATAAGTAGTTTCTCTTGTAGCTAGTCTGAATAATGAAAGTAGCTTTGCTAATTTGTATCTCTCGACTAAATCTCACACCAAATGTGAAGCATGCAGTTGAAGGTATACTCCTCCTCTTAGCAACATTTTAAATAACTATCACACAAACAGTATCAAAACAACTGTTGAATAAATGTAGATGTGCTGATTGGCATTATTGCTGGAGCAAAAAAAATTCAATCATTTTTTTTTCTCTTTTGGGTCTTACTTTTTTTTTTTCCTTTTCTTGTTGCGTCTTCCTGATCTTCCATTTCAATTCTATTCAAATTTTATTTTTTTCCCAGCAAGCGGATTCTGACTGGCAAGATCCCGTTTTGGGGACTCAATGTTATCAGTTATTTAAATTCAAGTAACGTTCAACTGTATCTTTCAGTAACTATTTTAGATGGAAGTTTCAGTGGACTGATCTTGATTTTCCTGTCGACTGACAAACATGGGTGTCCTACGACGGATGTTAAAAGACTAATAATGATAAGTCAGGTAAAGATAAAACCATTTCGTACATTTTCCCGTATTTGTAAATTTCTCATCGACACAATAGATTACTTTTGGGGCTAAGATAGAACTAGATGCAGATTCTCTAGACAGAAACAGATCGACGTAACAATAGTTTCTCCCGTATCCAGCTGAATATAAATTAAGCTTATCCTAGTAAATTGTTATGAGTGATGATTTTCAAAGTTCTTGGGACAGTGTTCTTAATTTCATTTCCAATTCTTCATTTGAGTGAAAAAAGTAACAATTATCACAGACACCAATTAATGTTAGATGTATCTTCCTGACATTGTTCGACAGCAAGAGTTATTGATTGTAAGAACATGAATTCTATGTTCCCTTTTGATATAAAACTGAATGAATTGTTTCAAATCAATTCAGGGAAAAACAGTCCACAGCAGAACTAAGAGTGCAATCTCAAAATCTGCCTTTTCCCGCTCATTTCCAAGCACTCTACTCTAACAGTCTTCAATTCAAATTTGCTCTGAAGGGTTTGTTACATTCAATAGCAAAATACATTTGATTGATTAAACTGGGGTTCCCCTCGGTACATTAATCCACACTAAGAGGGATCTGTACGGACCAAGGCCCTCCCTGCTTGATCATTCCCAAACAATATCCTGTATTTAGTTGTCAAGATTTTTTTTCTATTGGGTCGACAAAATGACTCTTTAGTACATCAAAGTTTCTGTTTCAGTCTTGTTTTTTCTGTTTAATAAAAATGCAAATTGAGTCCAAAACGACTTGATTGTGTTGAGTATATGAAACAGAGGTCAAAATTGATTTCAGTAGAGAGTGTTCAAGACTGAGTGTTACGTTTTCTGATTTGTACACATGCAACTTCCTATGGTTTAAAGAAACTGGAAAACAGTTGCCCAAAATGTTGTCTGGATGGAAAAAATATCTGCAAAAGAGAGTGGTTTGTATTTTGTAATGTCATTTTAAAGATTTTACGGTTCTTACGAAATGAATCCATGAACTTAACCCTTCTGTGTTTACAAACGTGAGGATTTCGTGCATGTGTGAGTGTTTTTTGTGCGTGTTTTCTGTTTTGTGTGTGTGTGTGTGTGTGTGTGTGTGTGTGTGTGTGTGTGTGTATCTGTGTGGGCGCGTGCGTGCATGTATGAATGTATTTTAAATGATAGGAGTAAAATAGATTTTCAAAAAAATTTTTTGTTTCCAAATTCTTCAAGATTGTTGATATGCAAAAGGTTTAGTTCTAGCAACTGGAATTCATCAAAATGGAATAAGTAACGGTAAGAAAATATGAGTTTTATCTACAACTTGGGTGTTTGATAACTTTCATTAGATATAGAATCAATGAAGTGATTGAACCTAACATGTCAATGAATCGATGAATTGATTGTGTGGAATCATGGAATTTGTTTCAGAGAGGCAGTTTTAGTTTAATACATACATTTTACTTTTTGAAAGAATAAAAAATTGGTACGTAGCAAAGAGGCTGAGCACTCATGAAATGCAATACGTAAGTAGTATTCCTTCTTTGAACGGCAAAATCAGATTTTTGTTGATTCAGGATGATTAAAATGAATGAAAACCAAAGTAAGTAGAAGAGAAGAGTATAAAGAAAGCAAAAAAAGAAAAAAGACGTGAGGATTCATTAAGAAAAGAAAGAAAGATGCCAAGAAACCGTCACATCGAGGTTGATTCCCTGACGAAATTTCAATATCGAGAGCAATGTGATAATCAAAATGATGTCTTGAACATATTTCACCAGTAGATTGGCTTTTCAATGAATCATGGTTGGATATTCTATCGATAAGATTACTTTCCTGTGCTATAGAGGCTGGGTTGTTAATCAAAAACAGCTGCCCCATCCCTTTGTCCTCTCATTATATTATTAATAGTCTTTAGAGTCCAAGTCAAAGTTCTTACCATTCAAACCTACATGTATATAAGGACTGATCGATATGCAGATCGATAGACAGATGGATTGATGTTCTCTCAGGTGAAAAACTTCTAATTACTGCATGTATAAAGACGCCTATCACACAGTATGTTGTGTGAATGAATACATCAACTTTTGTCGAAAGTCTCCAACTTCACCTTGAGATCCATCTGTGACTTTGAATAAAGCATATATATTTATTTAGCAGAGAATGTCAATTTATGTACTAAACTCAGGGCTGGAACTGTTGATTCTTCTTTTTTTTCTCATCTCCAATGTGTTCTCATTCTAACTAATGCTGAATTATATAAATTACTAATGGAAAAAATTGATTCCGATGGTTCCTTTCTGTTTATGGTAATGAATGTTTCACGAGTATAGAAGGAATGGAAATTTCTTTCATAAATACTATTAATATAATATATTATTTATTTAATAACATTCATTTTAAAAAAATCTTGATACGTGAACTTTCCTTGATTCAATCATTTGGATTACTTTTTGGAATGAAGTTCGATATTGTTCTGCGTTGTATACATGCATAATCAACAATAAGCACTTCTGTCTCGAAATGTTGTTCCGAAAAAATAAGAGAAAATGAAAAGCATTTAACGATGATATCTTCAAAATAATTGCAATAATTTAGAATCAATCTAATTGTACATGAAGTTTTTTTGCCAATCAAACACAACGTTTACTCGGTGGTATAAATGTTATCTTAATGTGGGACTACTTCAAAACGTTTTCTATATTAGATACTGCTAGGGAACCTCTCAGTTTACTTTGCATTAAAGTTATGTAGTTAAAATAGACTGAATAAAAGATATGCACAGAGAAGCTGGTCATCAGTTCTCCCAAATCATCTTACGTTTGCCAAAAAAATTGGGCTGTTGAAGATTAGAAACATATTGGTTCCGGAGTTAAACAAGCCAAAACTCAACATGGTCGTTTTGGATGGAGTCAGATATGATCATAACAGATAAGGATAAAGCTTGCATTTGCTTATGTGCTTGGCATTCTCAGTTGATACGGAAAAACATGGCTGCCTTTATGCAAGAAACAACGAATTATCAATCATCATTCTATCGTGGTAAATGTGTGTTTTATTATTTATGAGCTTACAGTTGTTCGATGCATTCTTTGCATAGTATATGGAAACCTATATTTCATGATATATTCTTCTGATCAAATGTTCTAGTTTCTCTAGACGTATTAGGAACGTTTATTTTTCCTTTCACACGACGGAAAATTGATATTTTTACTTTTTAGCTTAACCTGTGCTGCCATTACAATGAGCTAATGCCCGTTCAAAACATTGTTTTTGGCCTTTGCATTATACATATATACCCCCCACACACACATATATATATATATATATATATATATATATATATATATATATATATATATATATATATATATATATATATATATGTATGGGGACTTTCAACACACACACACACAGCACACACCACTGATGATGGGAAGAATCCCAAAACATCTCTGGCCAATTTATATCTAAGGATTAATAAACCTTACCTCTAAACACCTTACTCCCCAGTCCGTCTCACTCTGTACACTACACATATATATATATATATATATATATATATATATATATATATATATATATAGATAGATAGATAGATAGAGAGATAGATAGATAGAGAGATAGAGAGGGAAAGAGAGTATCCAAGAATATTTTTCTTCCCCTCTTCCTTTTTTTAAACATGGATCAAATAGTGTTCATCTTTTTTTTTTAAACCTCCTAATTATTTGTTACATCTTTAGTTTAAATTTCACTTACAAACAGGACATTTATTCTTATTTGTTTCTGTCACTGACTCTTTATGGTTTTTTTTCCTCCTTGTTCTGACTGAATATGATTGCAATTATTCTTCACTTTGTCCAACTTGATTTCATTTGCTTTGTTGTTGCTTCAATTTTTTTTCGATAAACAGTGTATCTCTTCCCTGTTTCAGTCCGGGTTCTTTCATTATTTTGGTCCTGAATTATTCAGAGACAGAAGAATGATGAGACCCAGGTGTGCCAAGAAGGAACGAGTGGAAGCATTGATAGTTTTCATATTTGTAAGTGTTATGTTCTAGTGTATTTGAAAAAAAATGGCGATTATTTATGTCGTATGGTGTAAAAATAGAGGAAAAACAAGAGCTAAAATGTCTGGTCGGAGAAATAGTCACAGTTTGATGTGACAGGTGAAAAAAAACCGTTCAAATATATCCGTCGAGGTGTTGCAGTGAAGAAAAAAAAAGTAAATGTGGTGAAAACAAGTCATTGATGCAGGAACAAAAAATTTGAAATCTACGCAGGCTAAGAGATATGAGTCTTGCCTGCTGAAAACAATGAAGTATCTAGATGAATAGACGGATACATATGAACAGAAAATTTCTATGTAATAAGTAGCAATTCTATTAAGTAATTTTTGTCAACAGTTTTTCCCTGCTTTATCTAATTTGTTTGAGCTTAAGTTTAACGTTCGTTTTGTTTCCCTCAACACTTATTGAATTGAAAGAATCGTGATTCAAACAAAAGAACTCCCATTTGAAGTTATGGAAACGATTATAAAACTCCGAAAATCTGAAAAAAGATATGGAGAAACAGTAAATATCTCGATTTCATTTGTTTGAATTGCATTTCACGCAGCAAAAATATCAAGCTATTAATTATAAAATATTTTGTGTCATTTGTGATTTGTTTATTTGCTGCAAAATTATATAGCTATGAAAACCGGTTTTAACAGAGTGGTTTCCAAAATTATTGCCTGGAGTAGTTACGAGTATTTCGAATGTCTTGGAACTAAATTGTTTGGCAAATATTCTTGTGTACGTTAGTTAAAACCTTCATCCACGAAATGTTAAGAAACAGAATGGTAAAATCAAAAAACATTTTCATTCCTGACAATCGATGATGATACCTTTTTCAACGTAAACAATGGAAAAAAAACACTTTATAATTAAACTTAACATTCTAGTTAGGGTGTCATTGGAGGAAAAAAAAAAGTTGGACATTTTTCATGAATTCTCCCGGCCTTATAAAATCATTAGGATACTGCTTCAAAGACCAAAATTTAAGAGGATCTTGTCAAATGAAATTATGATGTTTTAAGGATTGTTTCTTTGGAAAGATAAAAATAGTGATGTAGTATCCCCCCTTTTTATCCCTCTCTTTATCTCTCTTCGAGACTTTTGAGATTATTGTGTTGTAGATACGATGCACAGAATAACACTGGAGTGCTGAAATGAGGTAAATTATACACATGTTTACGCATTTGTAGTGAAAATTATCGACTTTGCTACTTTTTCTGGTGTATAAATATGCATTTCAACTACGCAAAGGTTGATTCCTAAGTCTATGAGTTAGGCAAGGTATGTATTTAATATACAGGGCTATGATGCAAACGATGTGCAAGATGATTGGAGTGTTGCCACTGACTGCAACTCCTTCAAACCCCAAAACTGCATATATTGAGTATGGCAAGATGATGCAATAGTCATAATTAGCATAGTTTCTCTCCTTCACATTTTGGTCTCTTTCGCTGTCTCTGTCTCTGTCCCTGTCTCTCTCTCTCTCTCGTTCTCTCAATGTCACAAAACCCCAATCGAATGAAAGCAAGAATGAATTAAGTAAATTAGAACAATGAATAATGAAGAAGAATGATTTAAAAAAAGGAAAGATAATCTAAAAATTCTGTTGACGATTTCTCAGTTCATTTGGTCTTTTTGCTTCATTTTTCGTTCATTTCTAACCGTTCGGATGGAACTAACGATTCGTTTCTGGGACAAAAACGAAAAGAAGCGAAATCCTCGATCGTGGTGCTATTTTCCCGATACATCTACATTTAATCAAACATTGTTCCCCCATTTTGATTCAAGTTTTGACACTTGCATCCCCTATTCAATCCGTAGTTGATTTTTATCTACCATTCCTACATCTTTCTTTTCGTGTTTAATTGAACGTTCTCTTCGTTCATTTATGATTTGTAAACAATGGATGAGCTGTTTGACAGGGAAATGATAAAAACAGTATTTCACAAAGTGCATTCTTCGTTACAATACGAAGATATCCCAGTGGCAACATATTCTTTCTTCTTATTAGACAAAAGTGACCCTTTAAAAACTTGCCCTGAACTGAATCTGCGTAAAAGCCGAACACTATTACCAGTAATGCATATTAAACATTTTAATGCATTTACACGCCTCCAAATAAAAGCTCAGAGCAGACCTTTTTTGCCTTCCGCTTCTTATTACTATGATTTGTCCGTCCATAATCAAATGTGAAAATCATACAATATTAAGAAATGGAACATATTCCCTTAAATAAAAAGATGATTATTCTTACGTTAAGCAAACAAACTTCAATTTCAAAACAAACATCTCTCCTGAACAAAAAAAGACGAAACTTCTTTTTTCAAATAAGTAGCATAATATATCATCTCCTGAGACATACGGAACAGTTTCCCAGAAGTATTGGGAGGATGATTATAAAAGAAATTAATGATTCAAAAAAGCAAACAAACAAAAACAAATGCACAAAGGAAGAGAGAGAAAAAAGACATGATTTTTTTTTAATCTACAAATGTGGTTCTCTGCCACGCATAACATAGAAGTCAAGTTTGAATTTTATTATCTTTCATATTCTTATCGTAGATACAGCGATGCCTCTTGGATACATTTGAAGAATAAATCACTTCCCCATTTTCAGTTTTTTTAATTAAAATTCCCTCCAATTTCGATGGGTAATTGATCAACACTCTGAAGAATTCTCAAGGATGCAAGTTTAGGGGAAGCATATGGAGCTCCTGAAAGTCTACAGAATCGACTGCCACTGTTAGCTTCGCTAAAGTAGTCAAAAGAATGTAGACTGTTATGTTTGATGTCTCTTGCCGAATCAAATTCAAAGTGGACATCACACTACCTCAAAAAATCTATGCTAGTTGGAAATCAGAATTATCTGTCGCGTATACTGGTTTCCGACGAGGCCTAATGAGCCAATACAGAGCAAAATAAACGCAAAATGTCGATATTCAAATTGTCTTACAACCAAGGACATTCAGAAAAAAATTAGATTTGGAAAATCAATTTAACTACAACATCTTGTTTTTTAAGGGGATTTAATTGTATCAACTTGTTTTGCAAGACTGAAAAAACGTTAGGAGGTCAATGTGTGATCAATTTTCCCCCCCCTTAGAATGCCTCTGGATTTGGCTCCCAGTGCCTTATCGACTTGAACCTAAAACATTTAAATGTTTCTGTTGTCAATCGAGTACCAATTACACCATTTATAAATGAATATTTTGAGAAAAAATCTGTTTTGTTTTGTTTTTTGGACACCTTAGGACGTCATTAAGAAGCCATGGTATACATCATTGACAAACTCCGGGTGTCTAATCGTATAACTTATCATACTTAGAAAGCGAGTAATTCATTTTTTGCTTTTTTTTTTCATTTTCGAAAATAAAGGGGATAGAAAGAAATAATTGAGTGTGAACTGTGCTGGTACATAGAATGATATATCGATACTTTTCCCCTCATTAACAAAATATAGACCATATAGGGGAGGTGATGTGTGTGGGGGAGCTTGCACCAGCGTGTGTATGTGTGTGTGTGTGTGTGTGTGTGTGTGTGTGTGTGTGTGTGTTACTGTAACTGATGTTGCAAATTTTTTTTTCTTTTAGAGGGGGATCACTAACTGGGAGTCAAATAATACCGCATTCCTCTCATTTGACATCTGCCAGCGTTACTGCTTCCCACGAAGATATCTATTTTGATTTAGATATTTTTTACAAGTCCAGAGAGTGATCTAACCAGTATTGTGCAACTGCTGATATTTTATTTACAATTTTGCGTGATGATAAATGTAACAATAACATTTCAATAGTTCATAATACTTTAGTTGGGGGAAGATGACAGACAGCTGGACCCATCAAAGAAAGAATGTGCAGATTGGAGTAGTTTTATAAAGATAGATAGAGTGAGAGGGGGAGAGTTCGCCCATGTTATTCACATAGATCATCAACGGGTGATATATGCAGATTAGCAAAGAGATTGTTGGTGAAGATGACGAGTAAGTGGGACTATGAGTGTTAGAGGGAGCGTGGTGATCCTCCACCAATCAACACTCCCTCTTGATACGGCTACGTCTCAGAATATGTTTCCCGTTGATTCTTTATACAAATTGAAGTTTCATGTGCGAGCTAAGTCTTTCTCTTCCATCCTCTGCCCTCTCAGTACCATCGAATCCCTTCTCACATATTCCAAGATCTTGACCTCCATATTACACTTTCATGAATCTGTATGTTTCCCTGTCGATTCTCGATGTGAGATGCATGAATGCCTCTCTTTTACTCTACTCCCCTCCGTGCCTTGCTCATCCAAGGCTTAATCCCCTCTTGTCTTACGATCCTTTGTAGTGAAATCTACCCTCAATTTATTATCTCCACGCTGTAATGATTGTTTTACCGTACTGCTAACATCAGTATAGTAATTATCTTCCATTATTTAAAATCGTTAGATGAATTATGGTGATCCATCAGTTGTGTTATTGCAATAGTTATTCAAATCCCTGATCTTCATAATTGATTTTCTCTTTTAGATTATTGCAACTCGTGTGATTTTCAAAAATGAAATTCTCACAAATTTCAGTTTTACTGAAAAAAGGATTCTTATTCCCCGGGACCAAACAATAAATATATATATATATATATATATATATATATATATATATATATATATATATATATATATATATATATATATATATATATATATATATATATATATATATGTGTGTGTGTGTGTGTGTGTGTGTGTGTGTGTGTGTGTGTGTGTGCCTATTTGTGAGTATGTATTGTGCATGGCATAACAGTTGCTGAAACAGTAGATTTAACGGATGATAGAGATCCTTTCATTTCCTTTTGAAGCATTGCCAAAATGTTCTTGCCACAGAGGGATTCACTACCGACCTTTACCCGTACAAACTTTTCATAGTCACTTCTCATCGATCGATACAAATAGTACGATGTATGAGGAAGTTTTTTTTTTCCATTTTTTCAGACCTTTACCCCAAACCCTTTCATACAAATCTGGACAAACCCTATAAATACATACACACACACACACACACATATATATATATATATATATATATATATATATATATGTGTGTGTGTGTGTGTGTGTGTGTGTGTGTGTGTGTGTGTGTTATCAACAGACAACCATTTCGTTGTATTACAACTGTTTAGTGTGGCAATAGACCCAGAGGTAGATATTTCAACCCTCCTCTTTCCCTATCTTCAAAAGTGCACCTATTCAGAGTTGGACGGGCAGTGCATTACAACAGTAGTAAACAAGTGTCCTATTTAAGAGTGCTTAACCCAAAAGAAAGACGCATTAATTATGATAATAATTATCATTGGGATTCCTACTCCGTGAATCATTTGCTTTGGATAATCCTGGATTCCCAGGATCCAGTCTCACTGTTGACTGTCTTGAACAATACCCTGATCTGTGTTTCTTCTTAGGTTGCACCAAAAATTTTGAGAAAAACACTGGGTCGTTGCCTTGAAAATAACAGAAACATTTGATCAACTCAATGAACAAATCTTTCTTAGAGAATCAACATTTCAGAGTCGGTAAACTTGAAATACACGCCAATTAGCGGAAGGCATATATTCCAAACGGAAAAGAACCTGTTTACGAACAATACATTCCGTCAGAGTATCACTAATCACGAATAAAAACAATTCAACTGTCATTTTACTCAATGCCTATCAGGAAACTTATTTCTGCAGAAATCATGATTGTATTTTCTATATCTTTGAATGTATCTTCCTGTTTTGTTCTTTCTTCTCTTTTTTTGCCTTCTTTTTTATTTTTTGTCACTCGTCCCATTATTGTTCAGCATTAATTACCTTCCAAGTCTGAGAGAATACAGCTAGCTCAACCACATCATATGACATGTATCATTCTCTGCTAATCTTAAAAAATGGTTCACTATGGTAGGCTCAGCATGTATGGACAATTGTTTCAGTAGAGAAACAATCAGAAATGACACTTTACGACTTGACAACAATGCTAAATTGAACATTGATTTGATAACGTCCAAACATTGACGATGTATACATGAGTATGAGTATACATCATCACATTGATAGACATTTGTATACTTTGTAAAATTGTCCAATGCAGCTTATACACACACACACACACACACACACATATATATATATATATATATATATATATATATATACGTATATATTTACAATACATATGCTTACGTATATTTCAAGATGCACAATTGTGCGTGAGTGCACACATAAACACACAGACACATACACACGCGCACATATATCTATATCTATATCTATCCATCTATCTATCTATCTATCTATCTATCTATCTATCTATCTATATATATATATATATATATATGTATATATATATATATATATATATATATATATATATATATATATACATATGTATAAGAACTAAATGTCTGAATGAAATGTAGAAAATTTGCAAAATATACCGACAAAAATTACTCAGGCTTTAAATTTTTGGGAGGTGTGGTATGGTAAACTTTGTGTTTTCGTGAACTGAATAATTCAACTCTAGTCAAATGATTTGATTCCATTATGCAGATACTCTTTTGTTGAAAATATATAGGAGAATATACTGAGTATTTTCAGCTTTTGTGACTAAACATGCTAAAATCTATTCATCGGTGTTTTTTTTTGTTTTTTGAAGTACGTCTGAGCTCTCATTTTTTCAGTTTTCCTCACTCTTCATCTTCTTGTTGTTTTTCAGTCGTTTCTCTGGCAATTTGGAGCACTCTCTTGACAACTAATTCCTGTTATTTCACAATCTATTAGTCAATCTCTGCCTTCAAGCTTGGGCTGTTCCCACAAAAAGATGGCCCGTCTGACATGATTGTCCCTACTCGTAGCTTGACACCCTACGTTGGCAACAAATCTGTTACACTTACAAGGAGTAGCAACTCACACACACACACACACACATGCACACACACCTAACTGTGTGCATATATATATATATATATATATATATATATATATATATATATATATACATACATACATACATACATACATACATACATACATACATACACACAATAGTTAATTTTGGCTGATATTTCAAGGTTTTCGCACCTGTATTCGATGTCTGTTTGCTTTTCCCGTTCTTTTTTTTTTCTTTTGTATTTCCTGTCAACAGTTTCAAGATAAAAAAAACTCGTGCAATAATCTAATCCATATAACAAAAAGGAAATAATGATAAAAGAGGATCAAAGAGGCAGCATTTAAGGAAGATTGATCAGTCCCAAGCCCAGCAAGATGATGACTTTTGGATTATATATATGGGGAACAATATCTTCAAAACAGTTTTAGTAGGAATGTATTCATCTTTTTGTTCGTCAGTCTGTACCAATTCAGAGTGATTTTTCTCTTAATTAAAACTTTTAACGGTTATCCCACTTATCAAGAATAGTCTTCCACCGTTCTTCAAAGTTTAAATCAAAGTATCTATTCTCAATGCACGGATTTAATATCAAGTTATTCCAGCAAAATTTTTTTTTCCGCTTTTTTATGCCAACCTTCCTACTCTATAGTCTATAAAGCCTAAAACATTCCAATAATTATTGATAGCAAATATCATGATCAGGGAATAGTGATTGATTCTCCTTGGTCTTGGAAGACTTTCGAATCAAACGAAATGACATTGAAAAACCTTGTCTGCTTTAAAATTTAAGACACATTAACGAATACAAATATTATATGATGGGTGAAATGCAAAGAATAAAAGAAGGGAATTTAATATTAGATCGTTATATACGCAATCTCCCCCCGAATTGGAAATGAAATAACGACACTGTCCTGTAAATGTTTCATCAAAATGACACCCATTGATAACAGTGACTTATTTTGCTACGGTCATCAGATGATTATATGAGACCTTGATTGGTAACAAATTGAATAGAATTAGAAACCATGGCTCCGGTACAATCAGATGATTGAGTTATATTTGAATGGTTTTGAAATATTCATTTCAGAGATGAGAAAAATCAAAACAAAGGCAGAGGGAGAGACAAACAACCTGTAAATGAGGACAATCAGCTGATCAGAATCTTAAGTTTACTAAAGAACTATTGAATATGCTTCAAAACACCTTCAAATTTTCCTTGAGATATTTTAGCGAGTAACAAGATTTGGTATGGACTCCAAGGGCTGCACTTGACGGTTGACAAGAATCGTAAAAAATAAGTGCATGAGATTTTAGATTGTTCAATGAAACCTGACGGTTTCCTTCCTAATTTCTTGTCAGTCGGCAGTTATATGAAAAATTAAAATCTAAATGAATAGGAGCCATATAAATTGACATGTCAGAACCTATATTGTTTAGAGTGTGTGTACATCTCTGATACTCTCTAAAATAGGAAGCCATTCTGCAAGTTGATAATGTTAAAAGGCAGAACACACGTATTATACCTGCCGATCTCTTGTGTGGTACAATACTACAGAGAAATGATGAAAAACAAAATGTTGTATTTATTTTTCATCAAAACCGTTTTCTTTTCCCATTCAGATAATTTGATTGTCACTAATTTGGTTCTCAGTTCTTCTCAGATATGAGGCTGTGGCTGATAGGAAGTGAGATCATGTGACAGGTAGATAGATTCAGAAAGTACTGGCTCCAGGATGTCCATAAAAGAGACATAGCAAATTCTGGGGGAGATTTATGTCCTACAATGGACGCTGACAGACTGATGATGATGATGATGATGATGATGATGATGATGATGATGATGATGATGATGATGATGATGATGATGATGATGATGATGATGATTTTTCCTTCCCGTTTGTTGAAATTGTTTGTTTCCCCCCCTTTTTTTCTATTTTTTTTCACTGATGGCTGGATTAATTATCTTCCTCATCTTTTTTGTTCTTTGGATTCCCACAACACAATCAGTCTCAATTGGATGCTATGGGCCCTCGTCAATGTTTGATGCTGTAAATGTAAAGCAACACGGATAATGGGCCTCACTTTTCTGTTATTTCCTATGAATTGTCCAGAGGAGTGGAGTCATAATTGTCTGGTTCCTACAGTTTTGTCTACATATCATTGATGTGCACTTACTTTCGGGCTATGTTTTTTTTTATGACATATCCTGGGAAATGATGTTCCTTGCATTGATCACCAGATTCAAAATCTGATGAAAACTTTAGTGATACTTTACGATAGAGGGATTATTTTTCAAGGATAAGGTTGAGTTTCAATTTGACTATATAACTGATACTGCAACATCAGTCCATATAGATCAAAGTAAATAATGATCGTCTTATTTAAAGATTTCACACACACATGTATACATACATACATATATATATATATATATATATATATATATATATATATATATATATATATATATGTATGTATATATATGTGTGTATACGTGTTTTTAACATACATCATCATCAGTGAAAGCAACTGAATCGAAATCGATTAGAGTTGATACTGCCACAACAAATTAAACCAAAAGAGACTAAGAAAATTGAAAAACTGAGAGTGAATTCAGCAGGATTAGTCAATGTTATCTTTAATTTTCACGAAGTTTGAATTCTTTAGTTCTTTCAGTCCTATCGATGAAAATGATAGAATGGAAGGGACAAAAGACAAGCTTAATCGAATGAAGTCAATCTGAGCAATGCCTTTTTCC
The DNA here is from genome assembly GCA_963457665.1 of Thysanoteuthis rhombus. Classification (NCBI taxonomy): domain Eukaryota; kingdom Metazoa; phylum Mollusca; class Cephalopoda; order Oegopsida; family Thysanoteuthidae; genus Thysanoteuthis; species Thysanoteuthis major. The sequence goes on from OY735220.1 coordinate 14,946,907, forward strand.
AATGGAAATATGTTTTGGCAATCAATCAACGAAGTCCATGCTACGTGATAGGTTCATGTGAAACACATTATTAGCTATTGGAGAGTGATAAAGAACTTGAAATCTGTGTGAGTGGTATGATAAAATGATTGGGTGCGAGCCATTCCCGTTGTTTCTGTTCTTGATCCTCTTTCTCAATGAGGAGGGGATTGAAGCAAATTGTACAGAGCAGCAAACATCCGGCCAAAAAATAGCCTACCATTGAGGGATGGTTTAAGGAAAAGCACTGAGTGGAGACGATGATAAAACAAAAGAGGTGTGTGAACTTCTGTGTATGTGTTTTCTGTCCGTCAAATAAAAGGCTTTCGCAAAATGAAATATTGTTAATGTGCAGTTCAGATGCCAATTCATCTGATTACACCATCACAGGGGGATGCATGAAAGAGAACATGGATTAATCTCGTTATCAGGCTCCTATCAGGATTGGCTATTTGTCCTGAGTGCACTTTTGTTCCATCAAATCTTTTTTAAGAACCTAACATGATTTAGATATATACAAATATGATCAGAGACCATGTAATATGGAAACAGATTACATCTATCAACGGATGCAGCTTTATTCCTATTCTGTTTCCTAGCGATTAGATCTAAAAACAACGTGCTTTCAGCCAAGTTGCATTGACAGTGTCGGTGCAAGTATGATATGCACCTACCGGAGAAGTCATGCAGTTGACATAATGAGAAATAGCTACGGGTTGCAGCAGGGGAGGATTTGGGTGAGATATTTCCAGCCATTTGTTACATCATAGTGGCTGATGAGGACTATTTGATTGAAAATTCCTCTTTTATCCTTGTGTATCTGATTTTATTTAGGATGAAATTTAAAAAAAAAACACTCTCGTTAAAGGTACTTATTGCTTGGGATATTGTGAACTATACTTACATACTTGGACAAAGATGATATACCTAACTCATTAAATGAATGTATATATGCTGATGTAACAGAATAACCCTTTTCAGACGCAAAACAACGATAGACGAATCCTAAGTATATTTACTTTAACGAAATTCCCAATTTTCAATTGATGTTCACTGTAGCATTTTTCTGGTGCAGGCAGTATAAAGTAACCTGAAATATTTCTGGATCCACGGCCCTCCACGTCAGTTTAGAGGTGCAGATGAATTTCTAATAGTCTTTTGGGGCTCTGACTAAGGATTTCGCTAACTAATCTATTCATTGACATTGTCACCTTCTCAGTTTATCTGATTCAACATGACTGAATTGAGATTTTTATTTTCGGAACTTATGAAAATGCTTGATAGTTGTGGATAGAAACACATCGACTGCCACATAAATACAACACAACCCAGGGGATTACCAGAGGATATCAAAACCGAAACATTGTGTATGTAAGAACAAAATGAGGACAAAAGCCTGAATGGGCAAATGTATGATGATAAATCTTCGAATGAATCTGAAAAATCTTAACATTTCAAGCCCAGCCTAACACAATATTCACATGCAGGCACCAAACAAGGTTTAAACGAATATGATTAGCACTTATCTAAAACAAAAGTTTACTAACCATTAACTCCTCATACAATTACCAGAGTATTATCAATATTTAACTTAATATGGATTAGAATGGTAACAGCGATACTCCAAGTTTCGTCGATCCCTGACGGAGAGTTCACAAAAATGTACGCCAAGTATCTTATATATTAGATGGAACAAGATATATGGGCTTTAGATATAGTGAAAAGTTTTAACTTGTAATGGAACTAATCCTCTCTATATGTCTGCCACTCTCTCGTTCTTTCTCCTTCCCTTCGTCTCTCTCTCTCTCTCTTTCTGTCTTTCCGTCACTCTCTCACTCTCTCTACCGTAAGTTGTTCATGAACCGTTTTTCCTCCTTTTTTTCCGGATGGAAGCTCCAAAGTCTGCTCCTTTTGCGGAAGAATTCACGGTGGATTCACTCAGGGGAAAGTTCCCGATTTCCAAAATCTCAAGTAATGTTTCTAATTTCAGACATCTCTTATCACAGGCAATTGAATCAGTTTGTTTCACATGTTTGTTGACGTTTAGAGAATGAAATGTACACACTCTATCAATATCTTTCTTGCTTGATTGTTTATCAACCTTTCTTCTTCTTCTTCTTCTTCTTCTTCTTCTTCTTCTTCTTCTTCTTCTTCTTCTTCTCCACCTTCTTTTTTTTCTTCTCTCCCTTCTCCTCCTTCCTCTTATTCTTCTTCATCTTCTTTTCTTCTTGTTTTTCTTTTTCTTCTTTTCATCCTTTTTCTTCTTTTTCTTCTTCTTGTTCTTCTTGATCTTCTTCTCTTCCTCCTTTCTTCTCCTCCTCCTCCTTCTTCTTCTTCTTCTTCTTCTTCTTCTTCTTCTTCTTCTTCTTCTTCTTCTTCTTCTTCTTCTAGTGTCTAAACGCAATCCAATTTTACTGAATGCAATCGAAGAAGTGGAGCAGACCTAAAGATAAAGTGATTTTTTTCTGGAAATTGATGAAGAGAAACTGACCAATCACAGCAAGTAATTTCGTAACACAAAAACCCCAATTAGGTATCCGCTTTTCCCCTGATTCAACGTTAAGAGGGCATGATGCACAACTTTCGTAAAAAAGATTGAATACGTACAACTGACAACAGAAATGGAAGGAGGATCAACTGATCGGAACTCAAATTAAGAGAGTTGGTCAAAGTTTTTCCAGAAATAGAGAAAATTCAAGTTTCCGAATGATGTCAGATATTAAAATCATAATGCTGATTTGCAGTACCTGAAATAGAATAAATGTATTCTAGTTTTTCGAGTGGAAATGTCAGGATTAGTTCGCTCTATTCAAGGAATATTTTCTCAAGAGTGCAAAAGGTTATAAATTTCGACTACCTGTAGGAGAGAAAGGAGTGGCTGGCATAAATAAAACTCCACGGGGAAGGTATGTAAAATAAGGAAACGGTAACAAAATGGCCAAATCAACTTTCAGGTTGTAGAATCAAGATCAGTCTATTCTATTCAAGGTTCTTTATCCCTAGAGTGCAACATTTACTGAATTTTGATCTCCTTCAGATGAGAACGTAAACGGTTTATATAAATAAAACCAAGAGGAAAAGTGTTCAAAAGCAGATAACAGCAAAAGGATTGGCTATTTGTCCTGAATGCACTTTTGTTCCATCAAATCTTTTTTAAGAACCTAAGATGATTTAGATATATACATATATGATCGGAGACAAAAGCACTGACTTTTTGTAGAAAAGTTAAATATCAATGAATACAAATTTGGTAACAGGTAATAGTTAATTCCCTTTGTGCATTTATATATTTGTCACTTTTAACGTATTGTAGCATAGACACAGGATATGTATTATATTTTAACCAACACGGAAAGTATCTTACATAGTTCAAAACGAATATTTAGTTTCCTTGTTTCAGATTCACTTTAGAGTAAGAGAAACGAATTTACCATTCTTGAAATTTTTTAAATATATCCCTGGGATGTTTTGGCAAAAGGAATTCGGATCCATTCTTACCAAAAAGCATTTCGGACTGCATATATGTAATAACAAGTTCAATAATAGGGAAGCTATTATCATGTTCTCACTAAACCTGAATACTTGTCTGAATAAGCTTTCTTGATTTTGATGGGTCATGTTTCGATAGAAACTGAACTGATTTTGTTGTGTATATCTTTGGATATCTCTCAACATTGTGTACGTATCAAAATGGACAAGTCTTCAGATATATCTTTACAAGTTGGGCACTATTCGATTTTACATCGCTGGTATTTCAGCAGTACCTTGCGTAGAAATGAACAGTGAGACTGAATCTAAGCGATATATTTACTTATGCTCAATTCCCAATACACCAAAGTGTTCCATTCCAGAGTTTGGAGACCATGGCTATAGAGCCTATCCTAAACGAGTTATCTCACTCACTGAAGAAGGGAGCGTTAATTATAATAATAACTGCCGTAGATATACACAAGAAACATGTATGACGTAATCTTGTATCAAAAGAACAATGAGGCAGATAAAGCATATTCTGATCAATTGATGGATTTCCTTTTCCAAGCCATATGATCACATCACATGAATGATGATAATCTTATTTCCGAATACAAGTGACATTTAATCACCTAGCTTCCATGCACGCGGCAAAAAGAAGTCATTTGTTAATATCCAACATGATTTCCTTTAAAATCAGTTCCAATTATGTCTTTTTTTCCGGAAAAAGGGACACAACTGCTGCTGGCCAAAAGACCCGATCTAGCAAGATGTTTGGTGTTGAATTCTACCTATGAAGCTCTGTTGCCAAATCTTTCACGGCCACTATGTTACAGGTGAAGTTTTTTGCAGATATATTCTGTTTTTTTTTTTGTTTTTTGTTGCTTTTTTGCGTATACGACATTGATCTTATTGGGTTAATCACAAATATAAAACCTACCAGGGATAATCAGATAAAATTCATGAGAAGCTTCAATCAATCTATGTAGTGAAAGAAGAATTCCGATGAGACGCCTGGGTATCATTCGTGTCTGTCCCTACAGCATACAGCTCATCACGCTCTCGTTTGCTAGATTATGTAAATGAAAAAAGTAAATCTCTCAACAATTTCAACTTTGGGTTCACTGACTGATGCACAAAAATCTCGGTTGTTATCTCAATGAGGTAAGTAACGCCCAGTTGCTGTCAGCTCACGAAAGTAGATTTACTTTCATTGACAAGAGTTTGCCCTGAGCTGTGATACATTCAAATCAGACGCCTAGTGACAATTCGATTCGAATAGGTAGTTTAAAAAGAACAAACAGAATTATTGCGACTGAAGGATAAAAAAAAAACCGTTATCCACGAGGAACTGATAGATACGTTGTGACTTAGGGGAATATAGATTGGTAAAGACCAATGATGGTGTGAAGTAAAGTAGTGATTTCACATTGAGGACAAGCCTTTTCGTCCAAGCTTTTCAATATATCAGCAGCAGTAGCAGCTACAGCAGTATCATCATGATTATGATGATAATAATGATGATGATGATCAGTCTTTTGGCATCTGTCGTTGGTCATAGACCTTCTCCAGGATCAACCATATTTTTCTATCATCGGCTTTGCCGAGCCAGTATATTCTAAATTTGTCTAGTTCATATTTCAATCTTGTATTCTATCAACCTCGGTTCTGTTTGTGATCTCAGGGGATCCATGTTATGAGTCTTGATGCCAATCGGTTTTCTGCCATTCTTGCAACATGGTCTGCCCATTGCCGTCTGAGTTTAAAAAAAAAATTATGTCTCTGCCTCTTGTTTACTTCCTGATACATTGTGTTGCCTTGTTATCTCTCCATATGAGGTTTGGAATGATTTTCTCATGCACACTTTGCATGCTCCTAACTTAACGTCTGTTTCCTGGTTAGGTTGCATGCGTTAGCTCGATAAGTTCTCAGCTGGAGGATGCATTGGTTGTGTACTCTTCGGTTTAAGATTATTTGGATCGTTAACTTTCTTGATTTGTTGATTGAGCTTGCTCTGCTGGAAGAAAGAGAATTTCACGTCCAAACATTAATCTATTATTTCAAAAAAAAAATAAGAAAAAATTTTCAAAACAAAGAAAAAATATTCTAGTATTATCCACCATTAGGCATCATTGTTTCCTCTAACATGTCTGCTTCTCGACTCTGTAAATGCTCCACTTATGACAAAAAATAGCCAAGAAATTACAGAACAGTCTTACTACGAGGAGTGAAATCAAAACAAGGATTGGATATAAAGAAACATTTTAAAGTATTCGTTGCCATTCCTCTGGCTGAAAAGCAATCAGTGAAAGCTTCTGAAAATATAAGAATAAAAGTCAAAAGCGAAACCTGATAATTGATCATTTGAAACAGACAACAGAAACCCTTAGAGGAATGTAAACAGATTGAACGATATTCCAAACAATATTTCAAAAGATTCTTCCCGAAGGAAGCGATTTGATTGTGTCGTGGAATTTAGGAAAGAAGATTTAAGCTGGCTTTTATTCAAAGAAAAAAAATCTGTTTATTACTTCCCCCTCCTTATTCTTTTTTAACTGCTTTTTTCTGTGCTGCTTGAACTTATCATCAAGTGTTTTTCTTCCGCATTTTAGTCCTTTCTCCCTTTGTCGTTTTTTGTTGATTTCCGTTTTTGTTTCTTGTGTGTAATTTCTACCTCCCTATCCATTGAATATACCAAAACAATTTTAACTGTACATTCCAAAGTTTCTTTGATTCCAATTATTGTCTTGATTTCATCTTCTTTTGTCAGACAGTTCTGCAATATGCCAGATTATGCTATGCCGAAATTGAACATTCAAAAAGGCCGAAAAGTACAGATGTAAAGAAAGCAATGGGGAACAGTAAGTTTATGTTTGCACTGTAATTTTCACTGCCCAGGCCTTCAATTTTTTAGAAAGTCACAATAATACTTCTAAATCGTTTTCTCTCGAATTTGTTTCCAAATTTCACATGTTTTGCTTATTTTCTTTTATGTCATCACTACATTTTATCACATTCGTTTCATTTCACTCAAGTTATGTACTTTCCTAACCTTCAATCATGATATTCTTGTCACCATTCTTATATTTCACTTTTTCCCTCCGAAGTATTTTATCAATTTTTTCTCAATTTTTTGAAAGATTTTTCATTTTGTTTTTCTCCTTTTTTAAGATTATGCTCCATTTCAAATGTTTGAATAAAGACAATTATGCAGACTAATTATTGAACGATTAGTAAATGATTGGAGTCTGAAATCGATTCAATCTCATTATCTCAACCAATTGGACATAAACCCTCGCAGAGAGTTGTCAGTATCCCCTAGCGGTCTTGTTGATGTATTGACAAACTAAAAAAAAAAAAATAAATCAATGAATAAAGTTAATTAGAACATTTCACTCATTTTTTTTTATACGTGGGGAAGACTGTTGAATTGATCAACCAATATGTTCAGTGAAAAATAAGGATAACCAATTGTATATTAACAATACTTTATCCAGTTCTTGATCTGTCTATGCTTGGAAAACTGTGGCAGTAACTCACTTAAGAATATGAAAACTTCAAAGCGATGTTGCACAGTGAGGAGATCTTTATAATATCAATAATTTCTTATCCAAATTGGGAACAACTCTTGCTTCTTTTATTAAGTTTATTTTGTGCAATGATTTGGGATTGATTGGCATACATTGAGAACTGAAATATGCTACGATGCTTGTTAGGGAAAAATACTAAGAACAAGTGAAACAGGCATTAAATTGTAGAAAGAGCTAATCAGAAAGATTTAACTGTTAAAGAAAGACAGAATAGAATGAACTCATAGCTAAACTCAGATCATCGATTCCAAAAATGTGACTGGAACACGGGGTAAGACTAGAATCCAAAAGTGTTAGGAACCCTACTTACCCTTCCTTTTTTCTCGTGCAATATTGAGTCACTATCCGTGGGTTGGAATCTCAAGGACTCGTTACTTATCATTAGTGCATCAAGATCAAAGACGAGAATACAACTGAATAGTAGATATTTCACTAGCTTTGAAGCTCGGAGACCGAGTAGTTATGGTCTGATTTAAGACAGAGATACGTTGATCCTTTGGGAAATCCACATGTCCTGCATACTGATCCTTGATAATGGATCAAGATGATACGTTACAGGCCAAATGAAATTGCACGTATAGTTATTAAAGGCAGAAATTACGATCCGTACGTTTATAATTATGTCATTTATCATGGCAAACATGCCTTAATGATAAACCGAACATTCTACATAAATAATTTTTCCGAGATTTCTGATCTATTGGATTATTTTTCCCTTTCATCTTCCACGTAAACATTTTGTTCTTTTTCTAGTCCTTATCAAAACTTCGAACACCAGAAGATAAATTCCCACTCAAACGGAAGCATTATTCTGAAAATTATATCTCATCCAACTCAACGGAAATGAATTCTCTCTTTGTGAAAAACTTCGCAAAATTGCTTTCTCTTTGTTGTAACTAAGACACATTTCGCATTGCACACAGAAACAAATCATTTCATTTCTTGCCTTAGTCGATTCACGTGTCTTGAAATGCATACATGTATGTGTTTAAAATACTCATGACTTTTGTGAAGTGTTCGACTGGTTTTCACTGCCTGTTCCAAATTTATCTCATATTAAAAGAGAAGTAAAAGATACAGGATTTGCCTCGATTTGTTTGAGAATAGCTGGAGTAATTTGTCATCCTAGGGTTCTAATCGACTGCAAATACGAAACAAACAGAAACTGGTGTACCTGTTAATATTTTCAAATGCATCTATGCCCTCTTCTAGAATGTATTTTATTTTCAGGTAAATTCGGAATTATATAAATGTACTTTGAACTGATTACCAAAACTGCGTGTATATATATATATATATATATATATATATATATATATATATATATATATATATATATATATATATATATATATATATATATATATATATACATACATACATACATACATATATATATATATATATATATATATATATATATATATATATATATATATCCTTGTTTGTTTTTTTTTCTTATGTTGGCTGGTCGCTGCTTGTCATTATCCTTTTTATTCAGTGGGTTTACTGCATTTGTTAGTAGTTATAAACTAAGAAAGTATCAGAATATAAGTCAGTCATCAGTTCTTTTTGTCATCTTTCCTCTCTGAAAGTATTTTGATTGTATACCATACTAATATATCAAAAGAATCTTTAAGAATGAAAAATTAGAGAGGAATAACAAAAGCAACCTTCGAACAAAGATAACCCATCCATATATCATCATCGAAAAGAAAATATGGAATGTTCATCACTCAGTGAGTCAGAAATTATGGAACGAAGATACATATCTTTATACATTTAAATCCCATTACATCGATGCCAGGCAGAAAAAAAACGGAAAAAAATCTTCCTTCCAGAACAAGGAAAAACAAAGCAAAAATAACGAAAAGAAGAATTATCCAACAAAAAAAAAAAAAAAAAATGAGGAAGTCTTAAGATGCAGGCATTGTCCAAATTTTTTTTTTCTGAAAACGTTTTCATCGCTCTAGGGCAATTTTTAAGTCCTTGTTCCCACCTGCTTTTGTGGATGCATTATTATTTCTTTTAAGATTTATAGCAGCTGCCACCATTTTTCCCTATATCACACACACACACACACACACACACACACACACACACACACACACACACACACACACACACACATATATATATATATATATATATATATGTGTAGGTGTCAATCATATACATGGGGGAGCTATTACCCGAATGTTTACGTGTTTGTATTCTATGAGTATGCAGATAGTATTTGAATGAACGGTATTTCAATGTTGATTCTCTCCTATCCTCTACTTCAAGTGTATGATGAGGTGTTTTATTTCATAGCAATCCTCATGAAAAATAGCGCACTGGGCCTTTTTCTCTTCTCTTTCTGTACAAGTCCTTCTTTGTTCATATTCTTTTGTGTTTGTTCAGAAATGACATCTGCGGAACAGAGTGCTTTATCTTGCATATCTGCACTGAATAGATGGTTCTTCATTTTTATGATGGATATTTATTGCTGTCGATTGCTGAAATTCATTGATTCACACTGGTAGTCTTTCAACTTGACAGTAACAAATCAGAATCTATTGGGGCTCTGAACATTTTATCGGCTAATAAGGTTTTGTCAGTGCCAAAACGGGACAGTGCACAGATGATCTCCCAGAAAGCACTTGTTAGAAGTACCACTACTGTAGGACGGATTTTCACAATATACTATTGCCAACCATATTAGTTAAGTTTTCTAAAGTAAACTTCAAAATAATTTTTAAAAAATCATATATTGGTTTATTAAGTGGCCTTCAGTTGGCCTTCAGTTTATTGATGTAAAAATATAAAGTTCTTCAAGTCTATTGAGTGGCCTATTCAATTGCATATTCTCAGAATGCTACGTATTTACAAACATATGGGAAGCCACATACTTCACATTTTGCAAAGTTTAGTAAATATCAAGTTTTTGTACAGTTCATCTCTTTGAATGAACACCATAAAGTCACAAAAGTAGCGTAAGGAAACAAAGAAAATTATTTCAGCAAATATTGATTTCCAAATCATTAACCATATTATAATGATCGATTCAATCTCAACCAAATATTACACTATATAATCCTTGAGTTATTGCTACAAACTAGATTAAATACATGAAGAAACATTCCCCATGCTCAGTAACAACATTGTGATCATTTGCTAGGATTTAAACATTCTATAAATAGAAGGGAAAATTTCTCAGAGATATATCAGAGTGCAAGAACCAGGGGGTGGATGTTTTTACCTCACTAATAATCCAAAACTTTTCAGTCAAGAAGAACGTATCTTTTTGCTTGTAGTCTATTTTTTTCATTTTCATTCGTAGTGATCGAAATTTTTCTCATTATTTGATTATTAAAGATCTGCAAGCATGATATCCAAATCAACTGGCATACATAGTGCTTACTTATATGTCTTTTTTATTTTACACAAAATGTATTCCGTATTCAATATATGTTTTCTTTTCAAATCAATAATGCATTCATCCGACAAACAAAATGACACGGTAATAAATACACGAACAGAGTGCTGATCTGTTCGTGAATGACGCCATACTTTCACTAGTAGCATACTAACACAATGTATTTTCTAAATGACTATGGAAATAAAATGCCTTACGTATACAGAGAGGGAAAAGATGGAAAATATGCTACATTACTTACATCAGGGCATAGAGAATTGTTGGCTTCAGACAAATAAATAAAAGCAATTGGAGTGCGACAATTTTGGCAATGATAAACTTTATTGTCCAGATGTAAACATTTTCTCTCATCTTCATTTTGTTTTTCTCTTTTTACCTTGGCATCCAATGAATTCTCACGGAAAGAATACTTTTACAATTCAATATAGAGGACATTGGGGCAAAGTCATATGGGAAATCAAAATTATACCAACTGAAAAAACAAAAACTAATGACGTGAATTTGGAGTCAATAAAAGAAATAAATTATCCTCGAGATAAATGACAGTATCATTGTTTGAATATGAATTCGCCAATAACAAATATATCTAGAGAGACAGTTGCATTGAAGACTGTTGCGTATACAAATAATCGCTTACAGATGTAGAAATTAAGGTCTGCGTGTAGATAGGGATATGGGTTTGCGTACGCATCCATATAGATAGTTACATACAATGTTTGGACATTGGTAATCGTCCCTGGAAATTATACACACACACACATGCGCTCACACACACACATATATATTTACATATTCATGTATGGATATACATGGATATATATATATCCATACAATGTTTTTACAATAGGGCTAAACACCCTCTTGTAATACCCATTTATTGCTTCCACTCTAATTTGTCATTCATTGAAAGAATAAAAATGAAAGAAAGAACGCAATTGCAGACATGGACAAAGAATGAATAAAATAGAAAGTCAAGTCAGATGTTTTGGCTTTTGCATCCCCCATACATGCCCCCCATATATATGTGTGTGTATGTATGTGCGTGTGTGTGTGTGTGTGTGTGCGTGTGTGTGTGCGTGTGTGTATAAATTATCTTTTTTGACTCTTACAGTTGATGTATCATCGCTATTTTTCAGGGAATAAGTCAAGAAAAAGTACAGATTATTAAGTTTCCTAAATATTGAAACGACAGTGTATGATCATTAAGTCATGTTTGATGAATCAAGTTGCACTCACTCATAATATGGATGGTTACAATACTGTAACATTCAAGAGTGTACTAACATGGCAGTGACCGAGCCAGGAACTACAGTGTGAAAGTAGATTTAAGGATACATTGGTATTATTTGCAAAACGTCTGTCAGATTGTATTTCTGTTAGTATGTCTACTGTATGTAAGCGTGTATTCATTCATCAAATATGAAAAACTATTCGACATAAATCCATGACATTTTATTGGGGGTACAGATTATATTCAAAGCGAGCGTTATTTAGCAGAAGTATGTTTCAAACCTGACCCCCAGGAAAGTTCTCAAGGAATTCAATTAATGAAGAGTGTCAATCCACATGACTATTCATTAATATTGTAAGGAGGTAACATATCTATTATTAGGTGTGTATGCATTCCTATATAGTATATGCTCACCTAAGAAATTATCTCCAACAAATAAGTTTTAAAAAATGAAATAAGAATATATGAAGAATTGGGAAGAAACATTTATTAGAATAGACTTCATCACTTGAAGCTGCCAAGACCAACAGAAGTTATATATGGTTATATATTTGAATTATATGTTGCAATAAATACCTTTCAAGTGAAGATCACATTCTGTTGACATTCAAAGATATAAGGAATAACCTGAAAGATACAACATTGTTGCTGGGGTAGATAAATCAGTTGAAGACTGATGACAAAATATAAGACGGCTCATCTTCTATCGAAATCCTTTTTTCGACGCCTGTAAAATCTTATTAACGAGATAGAATGAAGCACATTGAGAAAATAGCGTTAAATAAAACTGGCTTTTGCACTCAAGTGATTTTACACGGATCCCAGAACTCATAATCAAATGATTAATACCATGAATGATATTTGCAAGTATATTAGAAATTAACCAATAGCATTGAATCTCGAACTTTAAAGGGCCTTCCAGCAAATTGAAAGGTAAGAAGATAAAGGAATGTAGTCAAGTGACACGGAAAAGCTTGCACACTTGCCGCATGCGGAACGAGATTAGTTTGAATCTAAAGTATGTATGTATGTATGTATGTATGTATATATATATATATATATATGCCAAAGAGAGAGGGGAAAAAGAGACAGAAGTAGAGAGAGTGATATTGGGGTAGATTTTGGGAGAAAATCAAAGCAGGAATACATGTATCTGAAGCATAAAATTCGGTCAAAATTATTAACAGTTGGCTAGAAAATACTCGTGAAGGACTTTTATTTCTAGGTTCTTGTAATGTATAAGATCATACTATATCATTTTGAAAGAAACTTTGTTCCTATTGTATTATATGTTGTATAATTTTCGAAAACTACGCCAAAGATGTTCGAAATTCAAATCAAATGGTGGGGTATGGACTTCGTTTCTGTATCGTCAGAACTCGTTAGTTGACATCAATCGCCTAATACAAATGAATAATATACACGAAATGAAATGATAGAATAATGGATAGACACTCGAAAAAGTATGGCCTTTCTTTATCGAAATCAATTGCTATCCCTGGTAAGACGTTCATTAGGTCAGTTGTTTTAGGAGATACTATAAAAACTTAAAATACCACATTCTGTCTCAGGAATACAGAACATTGAAGACAAACAGCTTTCTCAAAATATTCCCTCCTAAAAACATTCTCATGTATGTGCATATGTTCATTTATATCCAAAAAAGAAACTTTTTGAATGTTTATTTAACTAAGCCAGGGGTAATTTGTCACATCTTTTTATCTATCTGTTTACCTATTTGCATGTTTCAATAAGTACTCGAATTCAATACTTCCAAGAAACTTTGGCTCAATTACGAGGCATTTAGCATAGAATGGCAGAAGACTTAGTGTATGTGGCCAAAGAAAAACAAGAAACAAAAACTGATACCAGGGCAATGTGACAACTTTTCCAGCAGAACTTTATGAGATTTTTCTGGCACGCAAGGGTTGCCATGGAGCGTGACAAAACTGTTTTTTTATAAACTGACGAGATTCTGATTCTTCAGTACTGTGGAACATCAAAGGGTTCTTTGTCAATAGTAGACAAAGCAAAGTGAAGAGTTAGCTTCAATAACCGCTAATTAGAAAGTTAGCTTCGATAACAGTTAATGGATACCGCTTAAGTTGGACGATAATCCAAGTACAAATAAATAAGTGAAAGAGCAAATGAACAAAAACATCAGTTTTAATTCTAAGTTTACAGTTTATTTTTGGTACAAGGGGTTATGACGAATAAGAAATATATTGGAAAATATTATACGCATGGAATGTACTTCTAATGGTCTAATGCATTCACTAGCTTAGCCTCCTCCTCTTTTTCCATCATCGAGGCCAAATTGTGGCTCACCGGATGCCCTTGTCTCTGGGGAGAACGCAGGTTCCACTCTGGCCCTCGATGGGATGATACATGGTACGGTAATCGTAATTCAATCAGGATCAGGCAAAATATAAAAAATAATTCAAAACAATACATCTGGAGCCTCAAATACGGCTCACATCCACAGTAAAATGGAAAATATTGAAAGAAACATACGGATGCAAGAATATCAACACCATGCCACAAATGCTTAAATCAGAAATTGAGGAGTATTGGCTTTTGCTGAATGGACAAATTACTAAATGAAAAGATGGAATAGCTGTCTAGAGTTTGCACAGCTTAAAAATTCCAATAAGGAACATAACTCAAAATCCCTTATACAAGTTTACACCGATCGAAATCTTTAGGTTACATTCTAAAAACATAAAAAGAGAACGATAGCAAAATATTGACAAGATCGAACCTGAAAGATTGGCCGGAAATGCACATGAAATTAATACGTTGGATCCGTGTTGAAGATGTCATTGATCAAATAGTACGGGAAACATAGACTATTTCCTGCCAAGCTGAATGGTCTTTTGTTCTAAACGTAAATGATTTCTTTCCAGGATCATCCAAAGAATACTCCAATAATGAATCCATAAAAATAGATCTCAGGGTGAATGAAGGTGAAAATAGGAACTGGGAATAAGTACATCAATATCTACATCAATCATATGAAGCATTCTTTCCAAACATCAAGCTATTTGATATTTAATAGGTAAATTTCAACGCCGAGCAAAGTTGCTTTCAAAAGCTCATTCCAAAAGACTCTTCTTCGAATACTAAACAAATAATGTCGTTTTTTCTTTATAGAAATAGTATGCAGAGTCGTTTATTAAGATCACCATCAGCTATCGACAATGTCTTCCAAGGTCAGGAATCCCAACGCCTTAGATAGTTTTTGGAGAGGATAAACTTCATTAGGAACCTAGTCGAGTATAGTGCTTATTCAATATTGGTGGTGTATTGTTTTGCCAAAAGGCCCAGCTGGAGACGTTAACAGTGATACTACAAAAAAGCTGTGAATGTGAACATAGAACAATCTCATTTGAGGAACCCACCACCGACTAAATAATCACGCAGGATATTGTTTGTTCACATATCTGCATTAACTTTCCAACTAATTAGTTGCCAAATTATGCCAGGGCAGTTATTGTTATATTGATCATCGTACGGTAATTTTCAGACACAGTTCATGTCTTGTGATTCAATAGCGATAAAGTTCGACTATCATTTGAAGTATTCAAATTTCAAATGATCTTTGTTCCCTCTATAGATAATAGTTTAACATATAGTCAGTCATTCATGAAAGGATAACCAAATCTGTAATGGGGTCCAAGTAGCGATAGTTGATCAATATGCCTGTTCCTAGGAATTAGGTGCATTTGATATGGGTGAATTTTTTCATGGAATAAGTGTTTCCTGATTATCAGGTTTAGAGGTTAGATTTTTTCTTTATAATCCTCCACTAGATACTTACTGAACAATTCCTTCTTGATATTCCAGTTTTCATAGCTGTTTTTACTTTGTCCACCTGAGAATCACACCACATACTGATTCCTGGAAATTGCATCCTATTGGTTGGTTTGAAAACCTTTGATATTTTTTGTATATCATCTTAGAGAAGTCATAATTTATTGCAGACTTCGTGATTTAGCAATAATCATTACAAATATATTGACTCTGACAAACAATTGCTAAGATTTTCCACTGATTTGAACATATTTCTAATAAGTTAATAAAGTATGTATCTTTTTCTTTCCAGTGCCAATTGTACTCGCATCATTTCCTTTCTCATAACAATATGTCTGGATTTTTCCCCTCACTTTTTCCTTGATTCATCAATTCTTTGCCTTCTTCAGCAAATTCATCGGATACTAATAACGCAGTTAAACAATGTACAGCACAAGTTGTATGATCATGTAAATAGATCAAGTTTGACACATTTTCAATTATCACTAATTAGTAATTATCTCCTGCTTTAATTACTGAAAACATCAAACTTAAATCGAGTTAACATTTTTGAAGAATCTTGTGAATCCCACGTCAAAGTAATCGTTTGTCTTATTCTGTAAACAACAGGGATTACTATCATTTTTATTGTACTGATTATTTCAAAAATTGGTACCCGGGGATACTGTCAGTAGAGATCGAGTGACAGCAAGTCTCATCAACAATCCAATACTACCCACTGTAATCAGTCAATTCCATCATTGATTTTATCCTAATTTTGATATTTTTTCCAGATATCCAGTATTTCAAAAAAATATCCAATTTGACAATTTAAGAGTGCACCAATAATGATGAGTTCAACCGTCAACTCAATAAGTTTTCCTATTTCCTATTAAGGACTTGGTATCTTTTAAACCTCCCAAATGTTTCCTTTCAATTTGTATACATCGGGGGGGGGGGTGAGGAGAGAGAGAGAGAGAGAGAGAGAGAGAGAGAGAGAGAGAGAGAGAGAGAGAGAGAGAGACTGATCAAAGGATAGATAGATCAATAGACGGACCTGCACGTATTCAGACAGGGGAACAGATATGGAAAAGGAATTTGATGCATAGAACTTTCTTTTTTTACTCAATCGTTTTTCTCTGTGAAAAAATCTTAGAAATCTCTTCTTTCACTTTGATTAAAAAAATAAAAATAGCCATACACAAGAGAGAAAAGCCTGCTTTAAAGTTGCTGTGTAAATGTTGATGTGTGTGTGGATGAATTCATTGCCGTGTGTATGTACATTTGTGTAATAGATGCTAATGATAAGAATAATGTAGTAGTTGATAATTGGTCACATTTCCTAAAAGAAATTCGACCTAGGCAAAGTTCTGTCGGAAACCTCAATTTACTTGGGGAGGAAAATATATGTGACCTGATAACAAGATATGAACTAATTATGAACTGATAAATTCTCAGTAAATATTTCATAGAGCAATTATGTGATAAATCACACGTGAAGCATCTGAGAATGGATTAAACTCCAAAAATATTCAATGGCAGCTGATTCAATCCAAACAAACTGATCAGTGAATCAAATTCCAAGTATAAATGATTGAAAAACGCTAGAAAATCACCAAAATTGAGTATTTTTCTTTATTGATCTAGGTAGAATTCAGCTACAATCAATTTATTTTCAGTTTTGAAACAATAATTCTTGAATGTCCATCATGTTTTAATGCTCAAAGCCTTCCATACACCGATGTTGTGTAATCGTGCAGGTTGGCAGAACAGTTACTACAACATGCTTTAAGATATAAACTTAGTTATTATCAACTGCAATCACTTTTTCTTCGAAATATCAATTGAAAACGTAATATGTCCATACTTTTGAGACTGATGAAATATATCTTAGCTCCTATGCTGTTGATCTTCCACTTTATATGGGATTTTTGTTTCGGGGAGAGATTGATGAGTTGATATGGGTTGGGTTCTTTTGGGGGTTTTCTTCAATCAGATCTTGTGACAATTGTCAAAACAAAAGTTGATACCATCCTGATATTGTCTGATCCTACCAACTCTGCATGATTGCTGACTGTCGACTGCCGGGTGGATTGATTGCCAAACTTCCTCAATCAATTCATCAACAAAGCTGAATACCCTCTTTTATAAGCACCCATCATCGATAACACTCAATACCATGTATACTCACAATTTTGACCTTCAGATGAAAAAGAAAATCGGAAAAAAGACTGATTTCAACTTATGTGAAAATTTAGTATATCCTATGTGTTCACTACCCATCATGATATGGTCAATGTTATTTACAATTGATAATACATTCATATCTCTTAGGATAAAGTTTTTTGCAATTTGCAGCTGAAATTTTCGATGGCCTACGATAGAATTCATAAAAATGTTTAAATCAATTCAATCATTTATTTAACATTATCCATGTGACCTTTTCAGTAATTTCCCACGGATTATAGAGACCAGATTTATCCTGCAGGAAATTTATATAGAGTACAACCCTGGCTCGATGCCCTACCTTCGTTCCCGTTGCAATTCAGAGATATTTTGTGTCCTCTCTAATAAGTTGTTTATCATTCGGTTCTTGAAATTCATTACTAATCTTTTGTAACTGACTTTTGCATGGTAAGTTTGGTTTTTGCTGAAAACTTGACTACAATGGCCGTTTCGGGAGACTGAACAAATCTCCAGTGTAATGGTGTAATAAGCAATTTTATCTCCTAGATCATTGAAAATGTATTCCTTCCTTTGGTGCCCCCTTGATTACTCTTGTTTATTTCTATTTTTTGCGTCGGATTGATTAAGACATATGTATGTATAGCATTTTGGAGGGTTATGGTAAACAATCCAAATATACGAGCTTAACAGAATGTCCACGCATAAATCTTACCGAGAATAAAAGATTAAAGAAAACTCATTAATAAAATTGATGGACATTAAAGTTTCTACCCCTTTGCTTTGTCAATAGCATCCGCTTTGATTAATTAAGTGATTTGAGTTCCATTTTTCAACATTTTTGAACATTCATGGTTTAATTCACCCGATAGATTTATTGCCTACTTCCATTTCGGAGGTTATGTTTCCATTTAATTAGGCCTTCCCATTCATCAGAGTTCACTTCACTCCCAACTGAAAGGTTACGATGGCTTCCAAAATTATTGCTCCATCTAATGGCATGTCATATCGGAAGTTATGATTTCTCATTCTTATTATCTAACGTTATCATTTCTATACAATTACTCAGCATCTTTTCTGATAGGACCATTGAGACGATACATAAATGTGTGCTACTTTTTGGTTTAATAACAAAGTGCACTCAAAGGGGAAAAATAAGTAAACCCACAAATCCATGGATGTGTAGGTTCAAAGATGGATTGATAAGTTCATAGTTTGACGCGTTAATATTAGTATCATTTTGATCTGGTATTTCAACTGTACTACATTCGGTATATTTGATTAAAATCACCCTTTATTGATGTGACTCAACAAGGAAATATATCGAGTCGAAAATATTTTGGATTAAAATGATTGTATTCGATAATTAAACTACGGAAATTTATCTTTTCACGCATATACGTGAGTGCATGCGGATATATGCTTGTCTGCCCTCTTGTGCATAAATATTAGTGTATGCATTCATGTCCAGTTGTAGCTACTTCGTTATGGCATGCATACTCCGATTTTTTGCCAGGATCGAAATCTGGATACACATTGCATATATAACAAGTTTTCCTTGATTTGTGATTTTGACCAGTGCAATCCTGGAAAATAAATTTGATCCAAAGTTCCTCCCAGAATGAGTGCGATTCTAAGGTTGACAATCATCAGGTAGCTAGGGACGATATTTTAACAGTTATTTTACTTTTATGCAAAGACACATGTTACAGGGGTGTTATTTACAAAGCACGTTCTGGCATTGCTAATGTCCGAACTCACAATTTACTGGCCTTGTGCTAGACTATTCCCAATGTAAAAAATATCCACACGTACACTAGCTGTAAGCGATTTTTTTTATCAGAGCAGAGTGAGAAAATTTTGTGGGAGAGTCATCTCTTGAAGAATAGACATTTTTCAAGCCTCAGATATACTCAGGGGAATTGGGCACTGCAGTCATGATGCTATTATGCCAAAAAAAAAGGGGGAGGGAACCCTGAAGACGTAAAAAACTACATATTGTAAACCAGTCAGTAAATTAACTAACAGAAGAGAAGCAGAAAACGATAGTGGAATTTGTCAACTTTGAAAAAAAAATTTAAATTTAAATTAATTGACAATGATAGCACTATGCTACATATTCACCAAACACAGTAGTATATTTGTCAGGGTGTGTAAAGACTCCTTTTAAATGAATAAGCTGATCCAACCTAACCAGAACTGTTCAAAGCCTAGACTGAAATAATCTTCGGAACCTAAAACTGGAATTTTAGAAGGAAATTTGGATAATTGGCAAATACGTATATAACTTTTGATTTGCTGACGATATCGTCCTCTTTGGTAAAAACTTTCACGATCCATAAATAAGGATAGAAAAACTAAATCAATCAAGCGAAACAATTGGCCTGTATATGAACTTCAACAAAACAAATGAAATGCACAACAAACATGTCGGATACAAAGACATAACAATTGATATGGAAAGCGCAAAACTGTAGATAGTGCAGCAATCTCCATGATTTTATCAAAAAGAGAAATATAAAACAGAATCACTGTAGGTTTGCAAGCTCTCAGTAGTTAGGTGGTCTCTGAAGAACAAGAAAAAATCCACCAGTCATAAAAAAAAATGGGGATACGACTTAGTTGTCCTACCTATGGTCACCTATTGAGCTGGAACATGGAACTCAACGAAAAGATTGATCATCAAACTGATAAGCGTACCACATTCCCGTGAGAAAATCATATTTGACCGCATATGGAGGGATCGTGAAACAGCACAGTATATTGGGGAGAAGAGAACAGTACAATATTTCATAAAAACTTGAGGAGAGATCAAATGGCAATTGGCTCGACATATTGCAAATATGTCAGGCAGTTGTTGTACATTGCAACTCGCAACGTATATCCTTAGAGATATTGTATGTCTCAGGTGAGATGACATAACAAGAAAGATGAATTCAGGGAGTACTGGCTGTACGATATCCATGATGAAGAAATCTGGCTAAGCTTTGGGAAGGCCCATGCTAAATTCAATTGCAGGAAGGTTGAGGATTGTGATGATGATTATTAAGATATTTGTTTTTATTTGAATCATATAGTAATCTCATTTTCAATTATTATACGACGTATATTCCAGGCCATGACACCGTCCTGAATTTGTCTTTTTAAAATTATAGAAGCATAATTTGATTCAAATTATAGTTTATTTTATTCGTCTCTTTTATACTTTTGATAGACTAAATGCTTGAAAATCGAATCCACCCAGCAACTGGGTCATTAAGTTTTTTACTTTTAAGTAAGTTGAATCTTCATGGCATGCAATTGCAGATTGATCAACACCATTTAGGTAACCTTCATTTACATGTAATGATACTCATGAAACTCATCCCAAAGTTTTGGGCTGTGCTTCTTTGTCTAACAGCATTGACTCATAATTTGAAATCTCGTCTGAGAATTGGCCAAACTCCATTGTATGACAGAATTGCTGTTGGCGGTTCAGAATTTATTTCAGTGAACTTTAATATCTTTATTTATCTTGAATCTGGAGAGTGCAATTACATCTGGAAATCTTTCATATTTCTGATTACTTTTTGATTAAGCATTATTTCCACTCATAAAACGATCTAAAATATCAATAGTGAGAAGTGTCATATGCATGTGAATTATATCTTCATTAGGTGATTTTGAACGTCATTTTTTTCTATAGAGGTTTCTGATGGGGAATCAGACTTGAACTGTCCACTTTTATAGGGAGTTTGAATAATATTTTCCCTCAGGTGTCAACCTGAACATAGACATAAACCTACAAAGAATGAACTTTCACTTAGAACTGCCATCATACAGTAGTTTTATTGGCTTCAAAGTGCTATTTCAATATTGATTTTCCATTACAATAATATATTACAAAATTCTGAATCAACCAAAATTATGTTCATTTCTAAAAATACTATTGAAACAGTGAATCTTTAATATAATTACATCTCACTGCTGTGTACATTCACAATGGTCATATTCATAACGTTTTAAGAATGATTTGATTTGAAAAGTGATAAAAGAAACCATTCAGCGTTGAAGAGCCAAAATTGAACAGTTATCATCAAGAACATAATGTACTTCTCCTTATAGTAACATAGTGACATAAATCAACAAAAAGTGGAATCGACATAAAATTGCCAATTTACGAAAGTTTATGGGCTTCAAAATGCAATTTGAATATTGATTAGCCATTATTATAGCGTCCCATAGTATTATGAATAAGGCTTAAGCATCTTGTGTAGTACAAAAAGATAATGACGATTTGTCTATGGAAGTAATTTTGTGAAAACGTTGGACATCCATAATTGTCTTTTTTCATCACAGAAACATAGAGTTTCATAAGTTGTCTGATCGTGTGCCATATTCCATCTTCTTTAGAGTGAGTGTGTGTATGTGGGTCCTTTGATAATGGTAACATTAGTAAACTATTATAATCAATGCCGTGGTCTTTGAATGTGTAATTGAACTGTATAATATGTGTGAAATTCCGATTTAAGGAAAATTTACAAATAAAGAGATGGAAATTGACATACAATGCATTCTAAAATTAAAATAATCGAAAATATCATAACGTAATGAAAATGAAAATAAATAATCTGGGAATGAAATTATATATATATATATATATATACATATATATATATATATATATATATATATATATATATAATGTGTACTTTAGAGAGTGAGACAGACTTGGGAGTGAAGTTTTTGGTGGTAAGGTTTATTAATCCTTATATATCTATAGTCCATACATGTTTCGGGATTTCTCCCATCATCAGTGGTGAATGTTGTGTGAGTGTGGATTAAAATGTACCATGTGGAACCAGAGTCCACTGCCAGGGACTATGCATTGTGGGTAAGTTTTGTTGTCAGGGCTACTAGATGCCTCCTGCTGAATGTAAGAATGACCAGCATATATATATATATATATATATATGGAAACTTATTACGTAGGGCAACTCGTCGATTATAAACTATGAGCAATACTCTCCCAAAAATGAAGTACTGAGTTGGATTGGGAATCGTGCATGAGTAAATATATTACTAAAATTCGGTCCTACTTACTGTTCATTTCTGAATGGGGCAGTGAAATTGTGCCAACCTCTTGGTCTGAAGCAAAGGTTTGGATCCTACCTCCTGGTACTAAATTGGATGAGGGATAGTCTATAGCAAAACCGAGAAGTTGTAATACGGTGATATATATATATATATATATATATATATATATATATATATATATATATATATATATATATATATATATATATATATTCCATTTCTAATTATGATCCAGCGTAATTTTATTGCCCGTTATCTCATCGTTTTAGCCTTTCTGTTTAATCAAGTGTAAATATTAGCACTTCATTCAATGTCAAATCACTATTTTTATAATTATTCTTTTCTGTTACAGTGGCCTTCACATAGGTTTTCTAAAGATTCGAATTGACATAAAATTTAAAATAATGTGACCGTTCGACCACGATCAATTAGGACTTGGACAGCAGTTTCATCAATTGAAAGAAGTGTTTATTTCACGTGGTTAGGGTTTTTAAGTTGGAATTCTCTTTTACCGTCGGTGTATATATCAATAGTGGAGGGCCATTTGGAAATTAATCAAAGATTGTATCAAGAAGAAAAAATGTCTTACGATCATAATGTTTTTGAACACATTATTCTCTCTCTCATTTCTTTCTCCCTCTTGCGCACACATATACAGGTACACATCGATATATGAATGATTTTGTAGATATTCAATCCACATATACTTCGTAATTTACGTTGTGACATATTGCACGCTTGAAATTAGACCCGATTCAGTTTTTGAAAACCTATTGGTCAACAATGAATTTCAAATGATTGGAAATGTTTATAGTCTTTTTTGGCTTTTATAGTTCCCCATAACATTTTTCCCGCATCTTGTGGGGGGGGGGTGTAGAATTTTTTTTACGATATTTTGATAATAAACCTTCAAATTTCCGAGAAGATGATGAAAAGTCGGTCCAGACACGCTTATACACTTATTGATTTAACCTGATTTTATAAGGCAGGACAGTGACGCACAAGGGACGTTTAGACTGTTTATAATCTGTTTGGTTTATTTTCCATTTTTTAAAAAAGTTGAATTGATTCTAAATCACTTTTACTTTGTTACAATCTATCTAATACAAAAAAATACCTCTCACACGATTCTCTTTCTTAACTTTTTCGTCAAGAAGCAACAAGAACATTTTCAAACATTTTCATTGAAATGATTAATGCTCTTTTGCGACAATATATGTTGCAAATTTTCGGTTCAATACAATAAATTATGCTACATTTCAATCGGTTGCATCTCTAACCATATCCAGCTGGTGCCTCCAAGTTGTTGTTTTTTCCGAATAACTGTAGCATTAGCTTAATAGATTATTTGGTACACTGTAGGATTGCGACAAATAGACGATTATTGACTTTAACTATTTAACGAAGGGTTTTGCAGACAATCCCATCCGAAATGAATAGTTATCTGATTGTGGATATACTGCATGATTTGAAATCTATTCGAATAACTATGTTAGAGCAAAAGTACTTCTGCCTTTAACTGACCATAATTGACCTTTGGGCCAAGCTCTGAATCTATTTGCTAGGGAGCCGTGCCAACACAGCCATTTAAGGAAAAGAATGATTCAACAGCCCTTGGCCAAAGACGGACTCACAGAATAGTCATGCATGGTCAGAGCAGAACATTACCCCTGATTCAGTCGAAGAGATCAGCCAATTACGTTAGCTGTGATTTATGAGAGTGGTTGTAATGGGAGATCTGCTGTCGTATTTACGCTTATGTAAAATCTATTTGCATAAATAGATTACGTTGTCAAGAGTAGATCGATACGTTAGGAGAGTAAAATGACCACTCATTCAGGGTGAACAGTATATTCACATGTTGGTTTTCTGCAATTGTGAAGGAATCCGACGACAGCATCTCATTTGGCAAATTGTCTTCATTGCTAATTCTAGTCACTACATTTCGGCTGCTGTATCTTTCTCGAGGTTCCTATTGCAATCAGGAACAATCTTTTATTTCCTGTTTGTATTTTATTTGTTGTTTTGAGCTGCATTTTTTAAATTCGGGGTCGTTATATTGATGGAGATAAAAATAGGTGAATGGACACAACGATAAAGTCAAAATGGACACTCAAAAATGAGAGGAACACCATTGGCTATCATTTGGTTAAGTAGGATCAATAAAGCAACGGATTCTTTCAATCAAATGAATGATTCGGTTACAATATGCTTGTCACATCTTAGGTGGCAAGAATGAGGAATTTGCCATAGGAAAGACTGGTTCCCATCTCCTCTTATACCCTGCAAATAGGTAACAAATATCAGAAGGTCGAATTCTGTCACACTGAACGATACACGAGATCAGGGAGGAAGATAAACAGGTTGATAAATGAGAATGTCTCCCGACGTTAATGATGTCTCACAGGTCAAGAATTGGGACTTTTCTTTTGAAAAGTTGAGTTGTAAGGGACAAAATTCGGGGAAGAAAGACCTGCGCAATACGGAAGTTTGGTAATCGAATTATGACACTGCAACATATGTATGATAGTGGAAAATCGTGATATAACCATAGCTAATCAAGACTTATATCCACACATATCAACCTATCTTTTCCCTGTCACTCACACACACACACACACAAACACACACGCACACACAAACACACATATATATGTACTAAGATATACACATTGAAGATCGGACGGAATGGTTATAAATTGGTTTATTGTGACACAACGTCAATGTTTTACGTGCATGTGCTTGTGTATGTGTATAGGTGTGCGTGATATTTTTTTCTTTGAAATCTCTCCCGTTGTCCATTGCAGTGAATAGACGTGCCAACCATGGCAAAGTTGTGTTATTGCTTCGACATGGAAAGATGGAATAGAACTTTTACATATATATATATATATACATATATATATATATATATATATATATATATATAGAGAGAGAGAGAGAGAGAGAGAGAGAGAAAGAGAGAGAGAGAGATGGAATATAATGTGAGAGTTGGAGCTTAGCTGGAGTATGTTGTGTATAAGCAGTAGTTTACTCACAGTGATATTTCAAACGGGTTTTGAAATCAAAAAAGCTTTCTCTTTAGAGTAAAATGCGTAATATCTCCAGCATTCATAGTTATGTGAAATGAAAAAATGTGAAACATTTTTTTTTAGTCAACACTGCTGAATTGGGGTCAGCAAACTGGATTGGTGATGGTAATGGCTGAGAATCGATTACTGCCCTGTAGAGTAAGCATATTTCAGGGGTTTAGTCTCCAAAAGACTGGTTATCATTGCTACCCCTGTGGACAAAACGGTAAAAGTATGATAGAATAAGAGGATTAAAACTAGGAAAGTTTGATGATTAGGAATCATTTGGAATGATATTGTTAATTTTTTCGATTCTTGGAAATAAGCCAGTAATTAAGGTCTATTTGATGAATCTTTAATCGTCCCATGTTTAAATCACTATCCATTGATTCATCATATCCTATCAATAGGGTTATAATCCTCAATCCTTGGGTTTGAATGTTTGTGGTGTTTCCGTGTTTTCTTTGTTTTTAACAATTCGTTTTTGTTTTTCATGTATATCGTATTCTTTTTGCATTCGTGTGTGTAAGGGTGTGTCAATAATTTTGGTATTTTGTAGTGATGGTAGAAGCCGTATTAGGTTGGAGATAGGAGCTGCGTTGTTTATTTTTCTTCCAAAAATGAGAGAAAAGATTGTATTAGTATTATCCAAATATTTTCGATTCTGGAAGTTTTTTTGGCTTTGTGATCTGTAATCTTCTCTAGCAAATTCAGCATCATTGTTGAAGTTACAATTCATTCGTAACAAAACTAATGAGTGATTTTCAGCGAAAGTAATGGAGGGGAAAGTTTGTGAAATAAAAAAAAATGATTTATATTTGACTGAGGAAATATACATATTTTTCTTCCCTGTCAGAGGAGAAATCAAGTTATCATATCAGAATTGTTACACCTCCGTACTATCATATCACTGGTGCTATGTTGCAAAGCTGAAGCGTTCTATCCGTCCTGCTATTCGCCCATAGCTTGCAGGGGAACAGAGGGTCCTTCCCTGGATGCATTTAATTCAATGTGATCAGAAGCGACTTTTGCCAAATATTTACCTCGGTTCACTGATTGCAATGTCAATGCTGGCACCAAGGGAGGTCTCTTGGAATTTGATGTTTATGCATGAAAGAAATTAAGACGTTTCTCCAAAGAACAAAGCAGGATAGAATTAACGTTGTTGTTGGACAAACAAACGGTCTTTTATGCAGTGGACATGAATTGTCAGAAATAGAGGCTGAGAATTAAAGTAGAAAGCTGATGAAAGAAAAAGTGGGCTGGGAAGGGCATATGGTTGGGTGAACGTGAGTGCCGCTTCTTATATTGGCAAATGATAAGAAACTCTTAAGAACATTGACCTCCAACTTTTGAACTCTCCAAAGTGTGTTTGTCTTTTGATATTTCTCCTCCTGAGGAAGGATCAAACTTTTACTTTCATTTGATCAGATCAAAACAACCTAATAAACTTCACACACGGTAAAAATTGTGCTGACCAGAAATTCTAGAACTAATGAAATGTGTATGTGTACACGTGTATTAGGTCTTACTTATGAAGTAAAACCAAATGCAAATCGGATTCACGAGCAACAACAAAATTCGAAGAAAAGTTAGTGTGAAAAAAGATGTTTACATTGATTCATTAGAAAAGTTACCAAAAACAAAGATGAAAGCAACTTTCAAAACGCTCTAGACACAGAATCAGAAAAAGAAAGTGCTGTTCAAATTCAACAGAGAAACAGATACGTCAGAAAACAAATCTACGCAACAAATTTGCATGAGGAGCCTTGTATATTTCATTCCTGCAAATTTATAGACTACGTAACTTGATTTTTTTTTCTCTAATAGTGCTTGTCCTAAATCTAACCGGTTGGCATGCTGGCTGTCACGAGGAGAGTCAAATCGCAAAATCTTTGTCCAACTGCTTCTAAAGTTCAAAAAGCTAGCAGGTGCAGACGCTGTCATCAGGCATTTTGTTTGGAGAATCAAGAGTTGTCTACTGATAGGCCGAGCAAGTGAAAACCCCTTGTAGGAAAGAACTAATGGTTTATATCCCCTCGTTTGTTTTGAAAACACACAATTCACTGCACAACCATGCACACACGTGAGCATGCATACCAACCTATAACTCGTTGTATGTGTGTGTGTGTGTGTGTGTGTGTGTGTGCGCGCGCATGTGTGTCTGTGTGCGTTAATGTCTGTTTATATATTTGCAATATAGAATGAGTCCAATGCTTCCTCTGGCGGAATGTTCAGGATGCTTTTTTCAAAATGTTTACAATGCCCTGAGATGAAATTCGACTTGACTCAAAATCAGAAATAACTGTATCTTGCAGACACAAAACAAAACTCACCCTAAAACGTGAACAAATAAATGTCAATTAATAAATGATAACAATCTAAATAACAAGCACTATTTTGATCAATCTGAATAATAAACAAATTGATTTTAGCTTACAAGGGAAGGAAGAATTACCATTAACAAACCAACTAAAGTTACCACTGCAAAAAAAAAATTATAAAATACGATGGAACAGTCGCTTATTACACATATTTGTAAAATTTGTCAAAAAAAAAACTTCAGCAAAAAAATTGTATGAGTCTTAAATTCGAAAATAAAACAGGGAATCAATCATTAGGATTAGATATCAACCTCATTTCAAATACAATTTTGAACGTCAATTCCCCCTATCCAAATGATATCCGTGATAGGCCGCATACAGCAACAATAAACAAAAATGAAGACACAAGGGACGAGACAAGTTATAGTATCTTTGAAAATGTATAAATGCAGAGCAATGAGACAAGATTCAATGGCACCATCAAAGGACAACTCTGAGTAAGTACTAATTCATTGATTTTTGAAAAGAAATGAATCTCAGTGTATACTTACAATTTGCAGGGGAATTCGAGCTGTAGCATAAAACAGTTCGACAGGGACCATCTTGAGTGAAAAAAAAAACGGCTATTGAAGGTTGGGAAGCAGGAAAAACGGGCTACCAGGTTAGTATCAAACTCGTATTATCAACTGTACAAAAACATATTTTATCAAAGCTTGATGTTAATTAGTCGAGTGGATCTTTCCATACCTAATTGGGGATATTTAGAGTGGATTTTCGATGTTTTATTCATTTTCTGTTCCTTTAAATACGTGTGCTTTTATGTAATATTTTTCTGGTTGGTATTTTTGCTATACATTTTCAATGTATGATAACCTTTGTTTGTAAATTCCCTTTTTACTCAACATTTTTTATTTTCACTCATGTTTTATGCCTATGATATTGTCTTTTTGTCTACATTTTTCGAATGCATGAATAATATCATATGAAGTTTCGTGCTGACATTCGTTTTAACCCTGGTTATTTTCCACTTAACGTTTTGGTTTTTGTTTTGCGTGATATGTGGATTTACGTATTTGTGGATCCCTAATCCTGACTAGGAAGGTGCTCAATGTTCCATACATACATCAATGTTTCATATATTGAACTGAGACAACTGACTACAGATCTGAATGAGGTAACCTTTCTGTGGATTTTTTGGAGCCATTATAAGTCTTGATGTTACAGTATCGTTTGATCAGTTGTTCAAGTACGGAGTGAGCAGTGCTAAGCTTATTTCTATTCAGGATTTGTGACAATTTAATTACAGTGATAGTAATCATGTCTTTTTTTTTGGTTGGAAATAGCTGCTTGCCAATGTTTCAAAATTATCCGATTTGTTCATCACTACTGTCGAATAGCTTTCGTCTGCTTGTAAATGACAATGTGTGTGTTTTTTCCCATCTGTTCTGATGGCATTTTGTCCCTCTATTTTGATGTTTGATCTTGGCTTTTTCAAGTATGTATTCCACTTTCCAACCAAGTTGATTTGACTGTGTTCTGAATAGCCTTCGGACAACATCCTGGAGACGATTACGTTCGGTCGGGCCATACAGTAAATGCTCGTTGGGAACTTGGAGCCGTTGTTAAGAACTGCTTCCTTGAAGGCACCCTATTGGCGTTTTCTAACAATAAGTATACCGTTTGGGGGTTAATGCTTGGCATGGCTAGGTGTCAGATGGGGTTCTTTCAATTTTCTTCCCTCCCAATGATGTGCCCCAACCGTCTTACTCTCATCAGGTCAATTCCCCAGTAACATTTTCCTTGGAACTCCGGCATGAGTGACTTTCCCCAGCTTTCAAACATAAAAAAAACAACAAAATAACTACGAATATGGGTTTGCAACTCATAACAGTTCCCCATGGTATCTATTCAAGACAATCACCGATCTTTGACACCAATTACATCAAGAAGGAAACAAATAAAAATCGACCACACCTGATATTATACGTTTGAACGTAAACTATTCCAAGTGATTGGTTAGACTGACCCTCCCTGTCCATATTGTGGAAAAATACACCCACCCATCACTCAATAGTGTATCGGTTGATACGTTGTGTTCAAAAGATAAACCGAAATGAGGAAAAGTCCTGACAAAACCCCACATTCAATTTTTTTACTTGATAGATTTTCATCTTTTTGATATAGAAATATTCACGTTGCTTATAATTGAGCAATGATCATCCAGTTTGTCTTGCAAACCAGTTACTGTCTATTATGATTCTATCATGAATGTAGTCCACAATTCTAGTGTTTCTCACCCTAATAAGTTTAATCAACTATATGAGCGTTATATCTATCTATGAGCGCACATATACTACTTTATGATACTTTGCAGAGTGCTTGGTGCTGACACTGACCTGAGGCAAAGTGAACAGATATTCTGAACAATGGTGGAAATGTTCATTAATGCATGAATAATCCTGTGATATATGCCTGGTACAATTCTAGTTTGACATTAAAGAAATATGCTGAGGACAGGGGATTCAAAAAAAAAAGAATTCACGTTTACCAATTGTACAACTAATAAAATAAACAAAAACCTAATTAAAAATAAAAATCGGTAAAAATCGGTGAATGTCGATTGTGAACATCCTTTATTTTATATTCTCCATAACACGTTTTGGAATCGACTTTTTCCCACACGATTTTGTTTTTGTGGTTTTCAACTGAAAGAAAAATATATCTCCTCGTTCTAGATGATTTTCTGTTTTCAGCAATTGAGTTTTTGGATATTGCATCTTCTTTCTTTATCACATGTTGATTCATCCATTACTTGTACATTACCAGTGCCAACATCAAGCTGACAAAAAGAAAGCGCCCACAGAATGCAAACTGTTGCTATCACTAAGAATAAACACGGACTCTGCCACGGCAAAAGCTTGTCATATTTACTAAAGTAGACGTATTACAAGACTGAACCATCAACATAATGTGTCCTATTTTTATAGATATCTCACGGTAGCCCTGGCAGTTGTATATACAATAAGTGTCGAACCAAATCAACGGATCAATCCATTAGACAAACTAGTTAACCTTGTCACAATTTTTGCTGCCAAATTTATCTTCAGCCTCAATCACTTACAAAACACGGGCTCTGTTTACAGTTTTGTTCGAAAAGTCCTCAATCATTATTTTCAAATTGTTCAAATCTGAATATCACTCATATAGTACAATGACTTTTTCAGATTACAATTTTGTAAGAAAAGACAGCATCTCAATATTCTCCTAAAAGTACGTCAAAATGTCCAGCCTGCTATCAGTCCCCGCTTGATACGAAATAATCAGTCGTAGTCTGTTTTCAAATCATCGAAATCATTCTTTAAAATGTCTATTTTTCATTTTTCAACTTTGACTCCTCTCAATCAAGATGAAATAGTAAATAATGAAAGGTACCAGAGGCCTGTGCATGGAATCAGCAAAACATAAAAATCTAAGAATCAGGATTTTACGCCTAATTCACTGATGAAGGAGATTGACGCATAATATCAGAAATTCCACACAACTTCCCAAGGAGCAGTGGATAGTAACCTTGCCAACAGAGATTTCCACGCTTGTTGTCATATTCCAACTAGATGATTAGTGAAATGTTGATATGATTCTAAAATCAATCTTCGGTGGGGATCTTACATTCATGGGCTTTGTTAATTCATGGATGTTAAAAGAATTATAATGAGGATGCGAAAAAATGACAGAACTTTGAGATAATGACAAATTAGATCCTTACCTAGTACTTCACCATAGTGGAATCCTGACATTTGGTACTGTGTAAACCAGTACGGGAACCCAAGCGTAGGAGATGCCCCTTACCTGTTGTTTCGTGCCAAGCTCAGTATAAAATTACAGATGCTTTGTTGTGGAGCAGAACACTGAAACTTATTGTAACTGATCACTTACAGATACAGGAAATATATTATCCGTGTCGGGCTGTGCACTTTTTATTGTCTTTATCAAAGGTTCTGTTCATCATTATTTTGGATAACTATGAATAGGACATGATTCAAATAAATTAGATAATATCACTACTGCTCAACTAGAAAAGTTAAGTCAACATTGTAGTTGCCATACTCAACCAAGAAGGATGTAAGAGATAATAACTTTTTTTCGGAGATAAATTTTTACACGTACTGTATCATATGTTTGTAGGAGAAGTAAGTGTCAACAGCTGTAGGGAACGTTGAATCTCGTGCAAGTTCAAGGAAGTGAACCTTATAAAATATTGGGGCTGATTTTTTTTATGCCCTGTTTCTTTAACGCCAATTCTACCATTTCGAACTTAATGGACAAAATATCAATACGTGTATCCAAATTATTGGAGGCATATCATGTACGGATAGCGTGTTGAGTACATGTGTTAAAAGGCCCAACATTACTCGATGCATGTGTTTAATGTAAATAATACAGGAATATTAGTGGTAAATAAGGTTGAAGAGCTTCGAACGGTTTAGTTTTGTTTCGTTGCTGTGTGGGCTTTTAGGCATTGTTCACTTACTGGTCTAATGGAACGAAAAAGAAAAGTGAGAGAAAGGCTAACAGGGAAAATTTGAAACTATTATCGTAACCAAAAGCTATCTGAAAAAATAGTTATATCATATTTTAAGCGCTAAGTGTATCAGCAAATTCTATGTTCTGTGTTTTTCTCTTCCAAAGGTCTATATCTAAAAGAAAAATCAATACACGGCATGATTACTAAAATAACCATGGACTCTTGTTCTCCCTGTTTTCACATCTTTCTCAAATATCGTCAACATTCATCTTTGGAGATTGGAGTAAATTCCTATCATCTCCCCCTCTGTTGTATGGTAGACGTACATTAAAAGGTATGTCTATTATAGAACTTATCCACATGAATCATTATTGGGACTTGAAATGTTCATACAAACACATGCTGTATCTCAACTGCTAATAACGCTACACTATACGCGATTTCAAGCTTCGCCTAGAGTTTCGTTCTGATTCTATCGGTTATGTTTACTTACTACCGTAGACTGGCTGTTTTTTTGGCTTTAATAAGAAGAAAACAACTAAATTAAGCAGAAAGTAAAACCAGTAAAAAATCACTAATATCAAAATAAGGTGATGGATATATCGACCATTATTTCAAAAAATACATCCTTCAAAAAATAACATCAAGGAAAAAATAAAGGTGAGTGTAAGTCAAAGTTGAATAATTTTTTTTCAAATGAATTCAGCGAAATTCTATGTTCAGACCAATATCTTGGTGAAATCACAACAGGGTTAATTTTGAAACGTGATTGTATACTCCTTGAAATGGATTACGTTTCAGGTTCAAATAGAATAAAAATGGGGATTACATACCAAATATTTGTGCTAAAAAAAAATGTTTGAATATTGCCTTCAAAGACAAATTGCAACACGTCCAATCTTGTTTACCTAGAAATATGACAACATACCATATTGGATCAATAATCCCCAGCTTGAAACGTAATAACTAAATTTCATATACTGTTTTATATACTGCTCGATTTATGTGATGGATATTCGCTACTGCAGTGTATTAACGAAACCCATATATAGACACTTCCCTGCTTACCATCATCCTATGACAATGATAAATCGAATGATGGTAGAATGGAATTCGGAGGGGGTAGGATTTAGGCTTTTACTGGGCATATTACATCAAAAATGTCATAAGCTGCTTCTAACAGAATTTAAACTTGATTCATTTTCCTTGTTCTCTGGGCTGATTAGCATGATCCTTGTATTATAGGGCTAATGTGAAATTAACTAAATAATAACATGGATAGGATTAACACCTATCACGTGCATTGATAAAACTGTGATTCATTCGACTGGATCATTCCCGTCCAGTAATCTGATCCATTGATGCATTCACCCGAGAATCCCTTGATGCAAAGTATATTAACATGGAATGAAATTATGAGCAGTTTCAATGTACGAAATATCGACAATTTAGGATCATTTGAGTCCTACTCCACACGTTCTACTGTCAACATCGTGAACAATGTTCCCAGCTGTCCATTAAACAGCATGAACAGGAATAATGAGCATTCCCTTATGGAATATTATTCGAGTGAGTTTCATTGAGGTTTGTCATCTTGGCTTGAGATGAATCGAACAACAGATATAAAGGATTGATGGTTTCATCTTCTTGGAAAAATATATCAAATAGGGTCTTGGATTTATCAAGTGATTATCCAATGAAGTCATATCATGCTGACTGGTTGTGTACGAGGAGCTGCCCATATACATATACACCTATAAGTGCATGTCATCTTTTCTCTATATACTCCTTCTGTCCCCACCCCGTCTTTCTCTCTTCCTCATATATATATATATACATACATACATATATATATATATATATATATATATATATATATATATATATATATATATACATACACATATATATATATATATACATATATATATATATATATATATATATATATATATACATACATATATATATATATATATATACATATACATATATATATATATATATATATATATATATATATATATATATATATATATATATATATATATATATATATATAAGAGGATGATAAAGTGATTTGCATCGATCAATCATGTCCGGCATATGGCTATTTGTTCTCACAGTTACACAAATCCTACTGAAAAAAAACTTAACTAATTTACGTGTTTTATTCATAGGTCACAAGTAAATTTTTGACGTAAACTTCTGTTAGGAAAAAAGATTAATTCAATCAAGACTAAAGTCCGTGTAGGCTTGATTGACACATATATTTCTATTTGAAATCTGTGTAGTCACTAAAACAGTGGATACTATCTTTAGATCCCATCATATAGACATGTGTACACCGTTGCTCGATCCTCTATAGATTTAAGGGTAAGACGGAAAATTGAAGCTCACAAGAAGGACAATACCTCAAAAATTTATTCCGTCAATTATAACCTGTACTTTGATATTCTTTGTTAAATAGTTCGACTCCGTCTCCCAGCAAGAATTTACTACTTGGATGTGTCCGTCTTAAATCTAACCTGATGTTTTTTGTATTTTATTTTCATGGCAAGTCAAGCCCCAGTCGACTCATGAGGAATCGGGTGGGGGGCAATATATGTATATATATATATATATATATATATATATACATATATATATATATATATATATATATATATATATATATATATATATATATATATATATATATATATATACATATATACATATATATATATATATAGATACATATAGATATATATAAATATATATATATACATACATATATATATATATATATATATATATATATATATATATATACATATATATATATATATATATACATATATATATATATATATATATATATATATATATATATATATATATATATATATATATATATATATATATATATATATACCACCAAGCTTTTGATATTTTGGAATAGGGACGTGTTGTGATTGTTTGGTTTCAACCATGGATCAACAAACTTGAAATACTTTGGAGGATATATCCGGATGTTCTGAGCTCATCGGTAAAAAAAAACAACGAATGAAATGGTTCTGCGTACTCTAAGCCTATATTCATCGTATAAGAGTCAAGACTAGGCGACAGACTCTTTCTACATGACGTTTTTCTGACACATTTTCCCATCAAATTGTGTCAGATACTGGCATTTCAGTTAGGTTTATGAGACGTCTGTTCGTTTTACATATCCTTACCGAAAATCTTACGAATTTCAAAGAAGTTGTTCATATTATGTCAACAAACTGAATTTATTCAATAGCCAGTCTTTCTGATGTAAACATTGGACTAAATTGAGAGAGTTACTCCATCAACATTGCAATTTGGTGAAAACACAAAGTGTTTTTGCTCCAGGCCAATTACCCTTTTGCTCTGTTTATAATTATAAATTCACTCTCCTCATACGTCCGCACTGAGGACCATGGGTAGTTCAATTGACTGTAATTCCATCGAATACAATTAGTGTTATCCCTTTTTGACAACTGAATAATTATAATGGAGCATTCATGCTTAAATTCTACCCCTGCATTAAGAACCAATGTGGAAAATAGTCCTCTGACTCATTTGCCTTTGGATAATATTCCCTGCATTTGATTAGCTTTCTTATCGCCAGAGAACGAAGGTGAACTCCTGTACTGTGCTTCGAGAACAGTGAATGGCTTTTTTGGTAGAAATAACGAACTATTCATCATTTACATTTAACAAAAAGCCCAATGATGAAAGGAGCTGATCATTACTTACACGTCTGAATCGGCACCCAGGGATCCATATCTCTCTAAACTGAGCTCTTCCTTGTTTCTCAAAACTGTCTGTCTAATTTTTTTCTACTACTTAAGATGAAATTATATTTTTAAAAAATCATGTGAATTGAATTCAATTCGGTAGACGAAATTAGGAATTTCAATCCTAAGCTCTGCTTAGTTGAATAATGTAACCCAGGAAATATTGATGAAAGTTCGGGCTTTTTTAGTTGTCTTCTGTTTTCGACAATATGTTTTCAATTTCTTTGATTTTGTGTCTTCAATTTTTGAATAGGAACGGTTTATGATTTGCATAGCGTAATTCTGTTACGGAAATGAGAGGGCATGTCGTCTAGAATATAAAAGTTCATCTACCAGTATCGCTTTTCTGCCAAACTTTCTAGACAAGTAAAACAAATACAGTTATATCGTATATTCAAATGCATTCCCCAACGTATGCCTGTAACTAGAGAGGGAAGGAATTCTGGTCTTAAAACTTCCAGTGCAAAACTCAAACTCTGTTTTCCGTATAGATATCTTGATCCCTTCGTCATAATTATCTCATTCCCCCTCCTAAGATATCTGCCCTGGTAATTCTGTCTTCACTCAACCTAAACTCAATTCATTTCATACATGTTCTATCTGGCATACTGCAGAAACACGAAACGAAAACTCTTCTCAGAATTTTGGCGCCTGAATATGCAATCACAAAGTGTAATTTTCATGTGTATTTACAGTAGCGTCACCAAAATATATATCCTAAATTTAATAAAAATGATCATATTAGTGAAGCTCACACGTAAGGAAATGCCATCGTACTCCAATAGAAGGGAAAAAAAACAACTGCATTACAAATTAAAGGACGGACATGTTCTTCTTCAAATGAAAGGAAATGATTGTTTCAAAACAAAGAAAAAAAGAAATCTCATTCAGTTCAATTCTAGTCTATTTTCCTGAAATGTTTATATTTTTCTTCAGGTTTGATGTTAGTCAATATATTTCATCAATTGAATATATTTTGTGTATACGTCTAAGCTTTTGATGAGTAATCTATGATATGTGTGCACACAATTCATTTAGAAACCGGACATGTTTGTAATAACAGCCTAACAAATATCAGAGTCCAATTAACATGAAGCACACACTCAGAATTGCTTGAAAATTGGCTTACTAATCAAAGAAACTAGTACTGCATATACATTTAAGATATTTTTACCACCACCATTCCTTTGTAAATAGTGTATCGATCTCAAAATGTGAATAACAAAAAATCTGCACTTTTCTCTAAAATCTTGAGAAACAAATTTGAACAAATTCGAATGACCCTCTTAAAACGTGACCGTCTGCAGTCCACAATAAACCAACACTTTCTCTTCGACTAGACCATCGAGCGTCAGTGAAACCAAACCATAAACTATACACATTTAACGGGAACTATTTACAATGTCGCGTCAAAATCTTAACATAATCACTTAATCACTAGATGAGTGAAAATTTTACCAAGAATGAACACATTGTCATTTTGAGTAAATAGATGAATTAAAGATTATGAAAGATTCAATGAATAGATTATTGAATAAATGAATAAATGAAGGATGAATTCAATGAATGAAAAATGGATGATTGCATGAAGAGAAAAAAAAAAGATTCCATTTCTATTCATGTTCTATTCATGATGGCTGTTTTCAATGATTTATTTTTTTTTAAAGTCATTAGTACTTTTGTTGGAGCCCTTAACAAGAAAATTGCCTTTACTGATTTCAAAATTCACTTTTTTACAAAGGAAGGAATTCATAGTTTTCGTTTTGAAACCCTTACAATATAACCACACTTGTCTGATGATATCAAGTTGATACTGGATTTCCCCAATATTTCTACTCAATTTCATCTGTGTGGAACTATCAGACGACTTGTAAATATGACATGTGATTTTTAGCGATAAATATGATTCTTATTTGCTTGTGAACTATCAAATAGATTTGTTTGACTTTGACATGCCATACTGACTGTGGTATCGGTACATAATATGCAACTATCCATGATCAGTGTTAGAGCCGGATGAGCGATTTCATCTTCAAATCAAGTGAGCTCCCCACCCCCACAGACACACACCTTGAAAAGACTGATGCGAAACAATTTACTGGATATATCCTGATACACATATCAGATATGACTAATATAGTCCGATGAATACTTATACGTGGACAATACTGAGCTGCTTATTTTCCGTCCTTTTTTGTCATTAATTATTCGACCAACATCATAAATCTTGGAGAATTGCAACACAGTTTACGTTGAGACATTGATATAACATGAAAAGTAGAAGAAAAAGAGAATCTTTTTTTTTTAAATATGACATCACCTGTCAAGGGAGGTCCGTAACATTGATAACCATACTTTTCAACGGATGCTTGGATATCAAGAGAGAAAATGTGATCGATAGTCTAGAAATATATATATATATATATATATATATATATATATATATATATATATATATATATATATATATATATATACGGAGAGATATATATGTATATATAAGAAGACAGACAGATGGACAGAGAGTGATAAATGGATACGGATACATTTAGGAGTGATGGATAAATAGATAAAACAGTCTTGCTCAGATGGATATCAAACTTGAATTGGACAAAATGATCTTTCCTGAAATGTCCATTTTACTCCCTGTTGGTAGTAAGCATATCCATATCAATTTATATTACAATGCAACTTTATTTGATTAACTGTTGTTGGAGAAATTGCTATCTACTTTCAACTTACTCATCCGATCCACAAATCTGTAATTTCCATCTTATTTATCATATTTTATTAACAGTTTTTGTTTTATCTTTGCTTTT
The DNA here is from genome assembly GCA_963457665.1 of Thysanoteuthis rhombus. NCBI lineage: Eukaryota > Metazoa > Mollusca > Cephalopoda > Oegopsida > Thysanoteuthidae > Thysanoteuthis > Thysanoteuthis major. The sequence goes on from OY735220.1 coordinate 14,986,226, forward strand.
GTCTTCCAAACATTGTCCATCATTTCGTGGATCCTCCCACATCAACTGTTCTTTTTCGCCTTATGCATGTAATCTGGCAGGTTCCCCATAACGCCCTTTCACAACGTGGCTTCGTACATTTGCGAAATGAGATAAGATGATATGACATAAGGTAATGAACCGCACACAGAGGCATTAAATCATGTTGTGCTAAAGCTTGATTCTATCTGATTATCCTGGAAGTGGGTGGAAAGGATCGATAATATTCCATAGAGGAGATATACAATACACTTTGATATACACTGATGGCCAAAAATATAGTTCATAATAAATGTTGGCCCCAATGTATCCGTGAAAAATCTCAGGCATTGAATACATGAGAACGTTGTAGATTATCTCCGGAATTTGGTATGTTTGAAGATGTTACAGTAGGCTGTTCAACTTTGAAATTTTGGCGGTGGAGGTCTTAAAAAAGCAAGCGTGTGTCCCAATACATGACTAAAATGTATGAGACTTTGGGAGTAAGTTAAAACCAATCAAAATCTCCTTAATGTTCCTGAAAATGTACCCTCAATCCACCATGCAGCATTGAAATGTACATTCCCATGCTTAAAGATGTTAAATATATCGATCATATATTTTCAGATAGTCCAAACTATCTAGACAAATGACACACTCCTATCCATCAAATTTCCTAAAATAATAAAAGCCGTTCGTGGAGCATTATTCCACGAATGAATTATCAATTTGTTGGTGTATGAAAAACTGATATGAATGTTAGTTTGCTTGGTAGGCTTCTGCAAGAATGCTAAAACTATCCTCATTAATCACAGGACATTTATATGAGTAAGTATGTCAATATATCCCAGGAACCCATATTCCGTGCGTATTCTGTTACAACACGTTTATCTATCGCCGATATCCATCGGTAAAATGGATTTGTACACATGATATGCAGCAGATTCATGGTTTGCAGACCGATTTGTTTGAAAGATTTGACTTATTCTTGAAGATATTTAGAGTCATCTTCCAATCCATTCACACTGATGTCCTTATTCAATTCACGAATCAGGCGGACACAGTAACCCCTCAGTATAATAGTATGAGGACTGCGATTGATTAAGAGTATGCAAACAATCATTTGAATTTTCCCCCTCGGACTAGACGTTGCGCAGTACTATGGGTGACCATAAACCTGATTCTAATTTGCCTTTTTCTTTAAATATACTCTGTTTAATTTCTCGATTCAGTCTCTAATATACCTGCCCTCTTATTCCATCGGTTTAACGGTTTCAAATAACTTGAGACGTTGACTGTGTTTCAGGCAACGTTACTCAAGATAAAATCAAGGTAGTGATAAATTATATTTGCTTTTGGACGTTTCTTTTTGTGATATAGAAGCATATATTGATCGATTCATAGAAACAGATTAAGATTCCGCTATATGAAGAAGATACATTAAAAGCCCTCCTATTTTTTCCAGTTTGGGACGTATTGCCCCCTCAAAAATCATTAAATCTTGTTTGGACGCCCCTGCCGTTTGCACAAAGTTTGGACGTTATAGAGTTTACCGTTATGTTTACATTTTTACAGGTTTCTACTCATACTATTGGGTCGTCTCGGAACAAGAAAAAAAAACAACCTTTCGCTTGCTGTTTCTAAAGTTTTTCATCTTTCCCGTGTGAAAAAAAGTTATATTTTTTTATATCGGCGTATGACATCATATGCAACATAATAGGGCAAACGCACAGAGACTCAGACACACGCAGACAGAGACGGACACACACACACACACACACACATATATATATATATATATATATATATATATATATATATATATATATATATATATATATATATATATATATAAGTGTATATATATATGTATATATACTTCACCTGAAGATAGTAAGTAAATTTGTATATATTACTGATTGCTGATATAGAAAGAGAGAAATGAAGTAAGGGGGCTACATGTAGTATTCCATATTCCAACAAGTCCTCCGAAAATGTCTATAGTATTATGCAGTACCCACCACCTATATCATATTCGATCTGCGTAGATGTGTTCCTAACCACACAATATCCGATCATAGTTCAGATTTGCATATTCCCAAGCATTCACCACATTCTGAATTTGCATGATATATTTTTGCCCAATCTTCATGTTAACCCTGAATTGAAAACTCGTGTTATATCTGTTTTGGCCTATCAGGAAAAAGAATAATAAATGATCCATCATGTTCAGCTCTAGACTTTCCAATGAATGTGAATAAATCACCAATCAGATGCCCATGAGAGAGTCAGTCCTGCCTGGAACAATTCAAACAGTTCCCCCTTCCTTGCTTGATGGCTATCTCTTCTGTTGAAATTTTCAAATATAATTGGATAAATATTAACATCAGTAGTCTAAATATACGTTTCACTAAAAGTAGTCCTCTCTCTATATATATCTGTCTTTCAACCTTTGGATTTCTCTGAACGTTTGTTACAGTTTCACCTCGGCTAAGTGGGCACAAGGTCAAAATCACTGAGTTTCTTTATATCATTCCCAAAGAAAAATGTACTCGGTAAAATCATATTCTCTGCAGAGAAAAGCCATAACCTTCCATTAATGTCCAGTTACATCTCACCAGATTTGGGAAACATCCTCAGTATGTAATGAATCCCATAATGTTTGATTGATTGTTGAAATACCTTGAAATAAATCTAATTGATGATAACTGGGTTCTGCAACTTGATTCGATTTCTTCTTATTTCTCTGAATTAAATTCCAAATACAATTCGCATGATCAGTAGAATACATCCAGATGAATCAAACCTATCAACATCGACAAAGATATGTTTGTGTATATGAACTTTTCCCGGAACTTTTATTCTTAATGTGATAGATAGAAAGTATCAATCTTTCATCTACTTAATTTTGTTCGAATCTATATATCAATGTATCCCTTATCTTCATAGTGAGTTGTCATTCGTGCCTGATATGGTTGCATCCCACTTTAACGATCCACCTGAAAAAAAAAAAGAAACAAAAACAAAAAAAGCAAGCTGATTCGTCTCATTGATGCACTGGAACCTTCTCCCTCAGAAACAGATCAGTATACTTACGTATTGTAAATCAGCCATACCTCAATGGTACACAGATCTGTATAGTACACTCCCATCTCGTGTAGTATATGCATTTAGTATTTTTCTATTTATGCTCGCTATTACGCACTGAAAGTTCCCAATTCCCCAAGGGATATTGTGAACTACTTTGAACTCTGGATAAGCATTGATTGTTTTTGTTTTAATTTTCTCTCCAATCAGAACAAACTTGGGTAAGATGAAAAAAAAATCCTTGCTGACTGCATCTCAAGAGACAAAAGAAACGATTTTGGTAATTACCTTGAGGTTGGAACGTGCCTGTGTTTCCATATTTTTCTTTTTCTGCTTCTTATGAACGATTAGATCTAAAGCCTATAGTAAAATGCACTCAATGACCAACTAGGCAGAATAAGTTGAATGATTTCGATGTCAGATTTGGATGAATGAAGACTAGCTGTTCCCTTGGCGAATCAGCAATTGGCAAGGAATAACAGTTGTAATTGAAAAATATTGGTCAATCGTATTTAGTTATCTGCCAAGTGGAGGAGGATACAAACGTAGTGTCCAGAAGTTCTAATAAGTCATATATCATTGGATGAGTGGAAGGAACAGATGAGCATCATCGCAGAAAATGACAAACTGACATGAGATATCCTCAACGCATCGACAACAGAATGAAGAACATCGAATCTCGTAGATTGAATAAAGATGTTGGACATTCACAAAAGGTTACTAAGTACGAAAGACTTAAATGGGAGCCCAGAGAGGACAATGCCCCAAATGTTGCTTTACCATAAAAGTAAGGACGTTAGTAAAATTAAATCAGTTTATAATACGAGATTAATTTTGTACACCACATACATCGTATGTTGGTTACGTTGATATCACTGGAATACAATAATCAAGAATAATAGAGCCAAAAAGGTATTAAATGTTTTAAGCATGTTAGAACAAATGAAGAGAAGGAGAGGGTTGAAAGGTACAAACTCGAAAAGTATAAATAATGTAATAGAAAATAAATACAGTGTTCCCTTCATCAAAGATTTTCTGTTCCACGGTTCCAGTTGATGTTGGTCTATCACTCAGCAAATTCACTCATCTTTCAACTCCTCCCTCAATAAACGATTTATTAGTTTTACTCGGAAGTGCTTGATAGAACCCCCCCCCAAATAAGTGATGGTTCATGGTGTGATCAAGTAAAAAAAAACAATTGTTTTCAAATATCTATGTTAAATTCCCCTGATCATCACGCTGTAGTGAACAGAAACAGCCATACAACCGTTTGAATGAACGTTATTTTTTAGTTCAAAACAACGGAATTCATATCAAAAGTGCATCAATACATTTTCTCTAATAAGGAATTTATACTCTTGCCTATCAGTTTACTGTAGTAACAAAATATTTAACCATCGACTTTGAGGAATCACACCCTAAGGTAATCGCAGTTTTCACTGGATGCTCTCTATTTGTGACCATGAATAGAACAAAAGTATGCTGAGTGAATATCAAGTTCCTGAGCCGTGGATAAATGGTTACCATTGTGATCTTACATCATATTACTGCTGGTGTGAGTCCGATCTTCGGTGCATACAAACCATTTTTTACTGTCAAAAGTTAAGTTTTGTTTTCAATACAGGCTCGTTTACTCGTGATCTTGGGCTACATGGACCTACACTCCATAAAAGTAAATAGGATCAAATTTACAAGTCTTGGCCTCTAAATCGGAATTTAGCAGCCTCACTACTTCTTTATCAGCATTTTATAGCATTTCATGGCCATTGAGGTGCAAGAGTTTGCATTTTAATCGATTTAGTCCTAACATAAAATACAAAAGAGTGAGACGAAATTCAATTGTTCTAACCATATAAAAAAAGGAAAGTTATAAAAGTTCTTCGTGTTTGATTTGATGATAATGTATTAAGGGGCAACAAAACTGAATTTTGAATTTGTTTCGTTAATTCTTCTCTGGAGGTTTTATGAGATCAAGTGTCGGGTGAAGATCTTCTGTATAGAGTTCTTACGTTTTCTCTTTCCTACAACCAATACATATGCAATTTCTCGGGGAGAAAATTCAATAATGGTAAACAGTTGGGCTTTGTTTACGGCATCAGAAGGTTGCGCATGTTTTCTAACATTTGGCTTTGGGAGGGCACTGTGATATTTTGAACGAAAATTACACATTTACCGTTGGTCGATAATTTATACTTGTGCTCTCTTTGCACTCTTTGCTTTTCTTTCTTCATAATCAAATTCATCTTATTGGCGTCCGTTGTTCGACATATACCTCCATCAAGATTCGCCACACCTCTCTATCCTCGGTGTTACTTTGTGGGTCGATAATTTATGCTTGAACTTTCTTTGTTCTGATCATTTCTTCTTCTTTCTTTCCATCATCATCATCATCATCATCATCATCATCATCATCATCATCATCATCATCATCATCAGTTGCAGCTGCTTTTTTGCGTCCATAGTTGGATCTACACCTACTCTGAGAATTCCCAGACCTCACTATCTCTGGTGTTACTCTCTGAGCTCACTTCGTTCGTCAAACCATCTTGTATTTTGTTTACTTTGGTCGGTGTTCCCTTTGGGCGGACGCTGTGGGTTGTGATTTCCAGCAGTTGTCAGCCATCTTTTGCACTATGACCAGCCCATTTATGTTAAAGTATCCTTATGGGTTCTATGATATCTAGGACTTCTGCCTTCACTTTATATTGTGCTACCTTGTGATATATTTAAGTTATGCTCAGAATGAATTTTTTTTGTTCTCGATGCATAGTTCTCAGTTTGAAAGCCAGTATTTTGGTTTCGTTCCGTACATCTGATCCATGAGCGTTTATCTTGATGATGCAATGGTATACATTTGTTTTAAAGACTAGTGGACATCTTTTGTTCTAGTTGATTGTGCTTTCCTTGATAAAATCTGCGTACGTAGTGTGATCCTCCCCTTTGATTTTTTCCCATTTTAGGAGTTGTCTTAGGTATATATAGCAGCTTATTTCTCTTCAGTTTGAGTTCTCGATTTTGATTTTCATGTTTTTGTTTTCAACAGATGTGCTATTCATAACATTTCCGTTATTTCCTATCCATTTTCTAATTCGCATTTTTTAATCTTTTCCTTGCATATTCCAGTTATTAATATGTTATTATAAGTATCAATTTTAGACAAGTTCAGGAAGTACTGGCTCCACGACGTCCACGATAGAGAAGTGTAGCAAATCCGACAGATTTTCAAAGACGATGATGATGATATCTGCGCCACTCTGTTCATTATTACCTGCGAAGTTGGTGGAAGTTGATGCCTCAATCTAGATTTGTTTCCTTGTTCGTAGCAGAATTTCTCAATAAACTTTAATGTATACAAATTAAAATAAGAAAAAAGGTGTTTAACAAAAGGATTGAGTATAATTGTTTAGACGAATCCTGGATTTTTTTTTAACTTCAGCGATATTTTTCTACTTCATACGGTGATAATTATAGATTCATATTTGTATATTCGTTACAAAAAATATTTCAATAAGTTCTCAATGAATTTCAATGATATTCATTGGAAAGATCATCCATAAGGTAGGTATATTACCATTTGTATCTATTGGGATGTATCTTTCATATTGATAATCGACTTTTCTTTTGCTCATCATGAATGGAAGGGGAAATATTAATGGATCAATAAAATGGAGCCCAAAGCTTTTTTATTAGGAGACTTCATGTTTATTAAATGAAGTATCCTAAACTCTAGCTGATTTAATCTGATCAGATGTAAAGTCTTTCAATGATGTAATCGTTATATCCTAGTATGAAAGTAAATCAACAATCAACATCAGACATATGCAGATCAACGGCAGTTTATCTATGAATCTGGATTGATTATTGATAATAGACTCAAGGATAAAGAAAACAGACCAAAAAATGTCTACTTTGAAACCTGTCGTTTATCTAAGGCTAGTCTTGTGATCAGCCCTTCTTTTAAAATGAAATGAAAGGACTAGTACACTTCTAATTAGTATCAAAGAATAGTAAGAAAACGTTTATGACTCAATATTCATGTAGAAAAATATATGTCATGCGATTATTTGAATGTACTATATTCCGTTTCAGCAATGTCATCGGGTGCTTTTCTTATCAAATCACATGCAGGTGACATTCGCTAGAGCACAGATCCTGATATCTAAACTTATTTGCAATAGTTCTGATTGTTCTCACATGTTTGAGCACACACGATATCCTTATATTCAACGTAATTTGAAAACTGAAAATGTCATTGCCGAACGCGCATGCATAAAGCTGTCATCAACGTATGCGCAAATTTAATCCTAACCAAGCCTTAAACAAGTCAGGTGCATGTTATTTACAGTTCCTTCGTGAACAGATATTTCTTTATTCACTCTTTTCACACCTTTTTTTTTTTTTTTGTTAAATATAATTTCCAGTTTTCGGTATTGGAGTTCTGGCATCTCATCAGTTCCTACAGGAAGTCATAAAGTTGTAATCGTCGAATTTTGCCATAAATTGCTGACTTGAGAGCATTGGATTATAGAGTTTATTTCGTAAGGAGCTAAAATATATCCTTGTTGAAGGAAACTTGGTATTTCAGTTGGTAAAAATCTTAAACAGATTTTTTGTCAGATTGTTACACTTTGCATATTTCATGTCGTAAGGAAAATACATCAGGTGAAGAATAAAATACTTTCATTACAGTTTAGATAGTTTCTATCTTTTAATTAAAATTACTCAATGCTAGTTGAAAATGATGATTTTGTGAAATTAAATGGGACATAATAATTAAATGTTTTAATGATCCCCCATTCATATTTATATTGAAAAGGATATGGAATATCAATTGTACGAAAACAATAGATATAAACTGTCCCGTTTATGCCAGTAGAACAGATACTACATTGTGATTCTGGTATAAACAACACAGACTACGAAACTATTAAATTGGTATATTCACATGTTTTACACGTTAATCAAAGTCGGTTAGGCAAATGATTGAAGTATTTGTTTTGGTTCAAGCGTGAGTTTTAGCTGGATTTGTTATATCAGGGTCTGTTATAGCAGAGTTTACTGTATATGAAGTCAAAAGAGAAACTGTACCCTACAAATATAAAAAAAAACACTCATTGCTCGATAATATATAATAAATAATTTACCATCCAAAACTAATTGTATACCTTCTATCTACAATTTGTCTGCCTCCAAAAAACAGCTTACAATTGCATTTCTCTGTATGGTGTTTTTTGGTGAGTCATACAATTCCACCTATCCAAGTAATCGCCCTCCCCCATAGTGAGCATGGATTTAAGCTCACGGTTTAGTTTTTATGAGTTGTTTCATAAGATGTAGATATCTCAACTTCGCTGCTTTGAGAAGCAAGTCTGCTCAGAATTCAATGATCAATGGTATTTCCATCGTAAAATGTTACCAAAAAGAGTATTGTCTCTATATTGCAAATGCAAAATAATGTCAATATTGGATTAAAACTTTCAATTATTTGTACTAACTAGAATGCCTTTTTTTAAAATCTTTATCATATTTAGTACCAGTGAGGCAATTAACAGGTATAATGAAAAGCAAACATATATATATATATATATATATATATATATATATATATATATATATATATATATATATATATATATATATATATATATATAAATCTAGTTTTGAAATATCAAGATGCGTGTGTGTGTGTGTATATTCATTGCTTTCGGTGTAACCTATTGAAAAAAAACAAAACAAAAAAAAACAAACAACAAAACGAAAAACAAACTCTTCAACTGTTGCTGGAAGTATGGTTTATGGTCTTATAACATTTAAAGGCCCTGGAAAAGAAGTTACGAGGAAGGTGCATACGCTGAGAAATAAACCCCTGTGGATTCACCGTAAGGGAGGAATAGTATGTGTATTCTTAGTTTCATACGTGTGATACAAAAAAACACCAAATCTAGATAATTTGCACAGAGTGAACGTGATAAATTTTTGGGGTCATGAGCACTGCAGCACTGAATCATCGTTTTAAGAAAAAAAATGTTTCAGCTTTGGATCAGTTGTAATTTGATCAAATATTTACTGCTTTCGTTTTCTGTAAGATCCTCCACTTCAACATCAGAAATTCATATATAACGAAGAAATGAATGAATCAAAACTTAGTTTTACCAGGTACAGGAAACAGGGGGTAATTGACACTTTTTTTTCACTTGGATGGTTGTATTTTCTAATGGAATTATTCCGTGGAAACAAGAAATCTGATCAAATGTTTCCATGAAAAAGAGAGTTTTTTCGATGTATCGTTTAAAACTGAAACAGTAACCAAGTCTGTGTAATAAAATAAACATTTAAAAAACCTACAACAAAGCTATCCTACCAATGGGGATAACCCTCAATAATTAAGTTCCTACTGAGTACGAACGTCTGGAATCAAGTGAATATTGCAGTATAAACTGTAAAAGCAATTGAAGAAAAGACTGAGATATGTGAAACTTTTCAATTAAGACACTTACCGAACTTTGTCAGGAGCAACCGTTACCAAAGATATCTATCAACTGGTTCCATATAACTATGGGAATTGCAAAAAATGACTTTTTTTAGTTGGTACTTATACAATTATCAAATCGTCATGATCAAGAATTTTTTCAAGAATGACCACCTGGTTGGACACGTCCAATCACATGTGGGAAGACTTCTTGGAGCTTTGGAATAAGATGGAATATGGAGATAGAACAATGAGATAAGGATTGAAGACTTGATTTGAAGTATGTTTCGCAAGTCTTTTACGTCAATAACATACGATTGCAGAAGACCATATAATCAATCATACAATGTACCAAACAACCGCAAGTTTTGGGATTCTTTACCTTCTAATACAGGAAATAGTTCAGATAGAAGATTCTCTAAAAGTGACATATGGGTACTGTTTATTGCCAATTATCAAAGACGTAGACTATACTATCATCAACAACACAATGGGCCATGGACTAGGCACAATACGATTAGTATGAAGAACTTTGTCTTGTAATATTCCATTTCAAAACACTATTCTTCATACAAATTGTATCGTGCTCACAGCGCATATGACCGATTTGCAGCAGAAAAATTCTCACAATTGTTCAGCTCAGAACAAGGATAACAGTCACGCAATCAATTGTGATCACACAGGTTAAAACAAACAATTCCATTTGACCCTGTTCTAGACTAATTGCAATCACTCGTATAATCTCAGAATAATAATTGTTAATCAAAATGTTTTCTCACATTATTTTGAACCCACAACCCACTTGGAGCAGAATCATAGTGAGTAAACTTGTTCTGCAAACCAACATGCTACTGAAATGAGTTTTGTCCACTAAGTGTTATGTTATTTTGCTGCTCTTTATCTGCTTAAGCATTTTCCCCTAAACACTGTATTTTTTGCCCCAAGGCCGAAGCAGATACTCATTATCTCAAGACACTAAATGACTGCGTTAAAGATAAAAAAAAGAAAACCTGAAATACTAAAAGAGATTTAATAGTGATGCAGCCCTTTTAAACTGGATGACAGTTGGAGTACATAATTTTATTCCAATTTGAAAATGTGATGTTATTAGACAAACTATTAAAACATTAGAATACCACTTCGAACTATTTTGTCTCGTTCAAACCATTGAATAGCCCCACAAGTATAATAGGCATATGGAGCTAGTAATTTGGAAGTGAAATTTCTATTTGATTCAGAAAAAAATTGATGTAATAGATATCCGTACAGATTAAACTTCTGAACATCGATTTAAACTCAAGTAAATCAGTTGCAACTTTGTGTAAACTATAAACCATATTGGACAGAGTCACCATCTTCGAAACACAAGATTCGCAAAGAAAAAACCTGATACAAAGAAGTTAGAAATGAAATACTCATATCGAATACTAAGCAGTACTCACCTTTACCCCGACTTCCCCCAGAAGACAGAGGAGGTTGCTTGAATCTCAAATTGCTTCAGCTTCTACACAGGTCACTGGTTAGTTATTCAACTAATGAATATTGATTTTAAATCTTATATTCTCTTATCTACAGATACGTACAACCTGGGGCTGAGACATGGGTGGTTTAGGGTAGCTGTTAGTCGGGTATATAATTACTTCGCTGTTGAAAATGAGCCAACTTTTGCCAAAACCATTATTCATTTTACTGTGCCTGAAAAAAAATAATTGTGTTTTGCGAAAAACGAATTCAAATCAGTTAAAAATTAGTTTTGTCCCGAATCTGCTAGACATTGCATTTCAGTTACTGATTTCAAATAATGCAGAGTGTAAATCTCATTGAAATACGTTCATGTCTAGTATGCATTTCTGTGTTGAGCAATTAACATCAATCCAAAGGATTTATTCAACTAATTTCAAATACAAAATGTTTGTGTTCTGTTCAGTAGTCTCAAAAAGTGTCCAATCATACAAAAACGTTCGTGCTTACAGCTCATATTTAACACAAAACCGAAAATTCTTTCATCAAATTGAGACTATCAACCAGGGGATTAGCTGGGAAAAAATACAAATTGAAACGAGCAATTGAATATTTGTCCCTGCTCAAATAGCCCTGGTGTTCTTTATTTTGAAATTATTCGATGATTTTGTAAAGATTTGATTCTCAAAAAATTTTGTATTTTGTTTCTTTGGTCGATCAAGATTAAAATGGGGCTGAAACATGGACAGTAACAATAAGACTCACCCTGGAACTGAGAATCATGGAACGTGCACATAAAAGAATCATACTCAACCTAAGATGAAGATATCATGACAGCAAAATATATAAGGGGAAACAAGACATCATAGGATCCATTTGGAAACTGAAAAGGCAATGGGCTGTACATGTTTGAAGAATGGCAAACAGCCGCTGGACATCATGACTCTAGACGTATATCCTCAGAGATCACTTAGAGAGGTCTTTCAAATTTAGAGGGGAGGTCTAAGTTTGCATTCGAATAATGATGCTGCTGCTGATGATTATGATGATGGTGATCACGATGGAAGCGATATGATCTCAGAGAATAGGGGTTTCCACGTGCTTATCACTTTTAGTGTATGACCCTTAGTCACTTTTCAACGTCTAACAAACAACAAAGTCGTCAGAATCTGACATATCAAATGTCTTTTTTATTACATCAATTTTACATTCGTAGAACAATTTCGATAAATGTAATACTATAGACCTCATAAGAAGGAAATATCCTGCCTTGAAATATCAGGGGAAATTAACAATGTGAAACAGACAATTGCATAACAGATGGTGAACCAGCTTGATAAATACAGATGGGACAAGTACCCTGTTCTGATAGCAACTAATACTGAAATGAGAGAGCAAAAAAAAAAAAAAGAGTTCATGATTGAAAAACTATCATACTGTAATTTTTGCACCATTATTCGTCAGTTTATTTCACAAATTACTCAAGCTATAAGCCACTGCGTAGACTGCTTTGATCGGAAGATAGCAATGCCCTCTCAGATCACCGATTCCAGAGTTTTGTTGGTATGAGCTGAGGTTAATTAGATACTTTCAAAGCGAAGAAAAAACGTGAGTTCAAAAGTTTTTCAAAAGATCATATTCTGTTCAAGATCACTTACTAATAATCAATACCATTAACTGACTGACGGAATGAACTAAGAATTAGAAAATTATGATTCAGGGACAATGTAGTCAAAAATTCATAACAACAACTCATTGTAGCCAAGTTGGAGATTGATAAAGAGAATATTGCTATATGTTTCTAAACTATTTAGGAATTTGAGAACACTCTGATTTACCGATAAACTTTTTTTTTCCAAAAATGAGTTCGAATAACAATTACCATAATTATTCACGTACAGAATGTAACTGATTGGGGTTGACAAAAAGTACTTTTCATCAGAATGGAAGAATCAACATCAAAAATAATTACCGACATAATTTTCTCTAATAGATCAATTGCCCTTTTTTTACCTCTCTGGGCGTATTGTCCATAAATCTAATAATTTCAAAAACAAATTTGCAGCAGACAAAATCTGTCAAATGCAGCGATTGAAAAGGCGTCAGAGGCGAATGAAAAAGAAAGCTCTCATGATATACTTTGGGTTATGAGAAAATAATTCAGTTTTTTTTAACGTTGCCAGAAACTTCAATCATAGAAAGAACAGTGTGGATCCAATACCAGACGACTACCGTAACACGATATTAAGTAATTATGTCCTGTTCAACAGTTTTTTCGGAGGTGGCTTTACAAATGAACGTTATTTATTAAGCTAATGTAGTAAATTGGCTCAAAAGATCATTGAATAGATATGACTGGGTTGGAAGAACAATCCACTGATAAATATGCAAAAACCAACACTAAAACTAACTGGAAGTTGACTAATATACAAAATTGAAATCGGTCACCCTCAGACCGAAAGATCAGATACTGCTGCAGTGAAAAAGGAAACAAGATCCGGTCGAAGTGAATTTTGCTGTGAACTGCAGGGTAAAATGAAACTGGATATATCTCTGAAACTGTACAAGCTGAGAATTGTGGAGTTGATAGTAGTGTCAATTGGTTTACGAATGTTGAGAACGATCTGAAAAAACCTATAGTGAAAGAATGAACTGAAGCTTGCTTGAAAATCGAGAGTGCAGAAGCCATTTCAAAAATAGCACTAATCAAAATAGCTAGTAACATATTAGGGTGGTTCAGTACTGAAAAGACTTGTTGGCCGTTGATCCCAGACGTTGATTCCATCCATTTACCGCTGATATGGGAAATAAATGATTACAAATACTAGTGACAATTAAAAGAAGGGTTTGCAAGCCATGCATCCTCCTGATTGTCAGATATTGAGACTAAACTAAATCACTGAACTATACGGCGTGCGAAAAAAGGGTCTATATCACATGGAAACCACATGCCATCACATTATATAAAAGAAGGGACAGGAGTCACATTTATCATAAAATCCATAGCAAAACTGGAAAAGTAATGGTAAGATCAGGTTAAAAGTACAGAATACGGTTACTATACATCCCGACTCACAACATGGATCCGGAGAGATCATATGCAAAATTTTGATGAACTGAACATAAGATAGTGATTTGCATGTCCTCCTGAATTTCGTCTGGCTTTTATATCAAGATACAATCATTGTATGAAAATAACATTCACGTTTTAATGGGAGATATGTCCCAGTAGACTTTTAAAAACAATTTACGATCGAGAGGACTGACAAATTCTTGTAAATATCAGCGTCCAAGGATATACGTTGAGAGAATTATGATGTCGGCAATCAACGAGGAACTTATAGACGATTCATTGATTTTCCATTCTCGTTTAAAATAGAATCATTGGGATTTGAATCATCATTATCGCTGTTTCCTTATTTGATGTGTTTAGCATGGTAGGAAAAATCCACATGGAATAAGAGTGGGTACAAATATTGTTATCAGCTTGTTTTGAAAATCAGCATTCGGATTCAATCACTGCCCACTAGCACCAATGATAGATGTACAATTATCTACTACGACAAAGTTCCTCCAATTTTCCCTCACAATTTTTCAATACCAGTATATCTTGGTATTCAAGATGTCTGACGTAATTAATTGATGCTAAGAATGTGAGAAAGGACTCTCGAAAAAGTTTTGGATAATTCAGTCAAAAGATCAAGTATGATTATATTTCATAAAGGCTTCCATACCTATTAACCTACATTATACGCAAATCACCTTTCTTGAAAAAATATTCACCTCTTCCAAATTCACACTCTATTCACAAAGAAGTGGCAAAAGTACATTCTTTATTCTGATATCTTTCTTTGATTCTTGATGTAATATAAAAAAAAAAAAGAATCATTATTTGCAGTTGCTGCAAAACTTGCGTTCACAGTATGGAATTTAAATATTTCTTGTAGATCTATAAATATCTTTTTACTTTTAATAATAATCTTTAGAACGAGCAGCCACTTCTTTAATGAATAAAAGTTTATGAGAAATAATATTTCTGCAAAGCATTCACACCCAATCACCAATATATTACGCAACAAACCACTAAGAAATCCCCTTTTTCAAATCACATAATAAACCAAGCTAACCAGAAAGGAGCCTTGCTTTTTTATTTTCATTCTGACGCTATTCTTCAATTACTCGCAGTGTTGATAATAATATCCTTCAGTCACTCCTTCCAGGGTTACATAAATCACGTATGCACAGTAGGGAATAATAAAAAATCATATAAGTATATCAATACGTTTTATTTTGAATATGAATTCTAAAATCAGGTTTAAATGCATCTTTTTTTATCACCTTGACTCTCCCATAATATCTAGTCGTGTAGACATAATTTATCAAATATTAATTGTTCAAAAATTGAATCTAATGCAGCTCTATACATTGTAACAACGGTGATAAAAGTCTTGGATTCCAAAAACACACTTCTGTTCCAAGGTTTGTTCGTCTTAGCTATATTGGCTTTTTCTTGAAAAAAATATTTTGGTGCAAACTGTCATAGAAATTATACACAACCCAAAAATGTTCTTCCAAATATGTTCGTGCAACTACACTAGCCAACTTAGAATGAATAATTCTGATACATAATTATAGAGGTTCAGGGGGAGGGCTTTGGAACAAGTTTAATGTTTTGTGGTTTGAGGACGACCTTATAGTCTCACGAACATTACTAGGGCGCACAAAGTTACTCTTTCAATTGAACTGATTTCAAGAAAAATGAAAAAAAGAATTTGATTAAAGCAACGCAAGATTAAATTGAATCAAAATTTGCTCAATTTTTTTAGCAAGGACGATGAAATTTGTCTGAACAATTCGCCTCACCCGACACCAGATGACTAAGTCTAATACATAATCATTACAATTTGAAGGTCTATGAAAACTCAACAGTTTCTATATTTCGTGATTTGGGGATACTTTGTAGAGTCTTATGATCATTTCAGAGGGTCATGTAGCAGCTTCTTTAATCATATCCATTGTCAAGAGAAGAACATAAATTCAAGCTACAAAAAAACAATGGAATGAAAATTGGCTTAAATAGTTCAATAAAGAAATCCAAGTCTTTGTATTATTCATATAAGCAAAGGAATTATTATCAAACATTACAACAGTCTGTTCAATTTTTTTCCTGGCATCCTGTTTTAAAATATCGACATAAGAGTACAAGATTAATCTCAAATTATCATCAAACACTTTTTACGGGATTTTCAAGCTTCTCATACCTTGTGTTTCCCATGAGGCATGGGTGACTGTAAAATCCCTCAATTTTTCTTTCTTCAATAGATGAATCCTTCCAGCTCCCCAGCAAAATTCATGCAATTGGAAACTATCATCGAAAAATAACTTATAGTTTTTTTTCAGTTTTCATGTTGATTTGATTGACACTGTATGCATCCTGCGTACAGACTACACAAATTGAGTTATAAGGCGGGAATTTTTAGCATTTACTCTTCATGATGTCCACGTCAGAGTCGTTCTTTGGAACTTTCATCCATGAGATCTCTAATGGACGCTTCACTTTGCAATGTAACTATACTCTAAATCAGCCCTTTGTTCTTGCTTTTCCTCAAAATACATTAGTACCGTCTCAAAAAGACAAAGAAAATCAAAATTAATCTCTTATCTGAATGTTTTGATTGATCACTAAGAACATGGCATGCTACCAAAAGGACGTCCATTAGTCGTTACTAACCAGAATAATCGTTATTATCATCCAACGGATGAGATTAAGGGTAAAACATGTTCAATTGTCATGTAAGTGTGAAAATGTTGATTTAATACTAGAGATTATCATTGTGAGGTTATGTTTGATACGTACATCCAACCACACACACATACACACACGCACATGCATGCATACACACATGAATACATAACTACATATATATATATATACATATATATATATATATATATATATATATATATATATATATATATATATATATATATATATATATATATATATGCAAGTGAGTGAGTGAATGAGTCTAAAAAAGTATAGTACGTGGATTTTGGGGCACACTTAGACGAACCAGCAAAATATTTGTTAGCTATTATGAAGCAACTCTTGGATTATAAAATTGACATCCTGAAAATGTGTATCCTGAAAATAGACATGTTATAGATAGCCTGACGGATGAAAGATGGATAGAAAGAAAGAAACAAAGATAGACTGACAGACAGACATACATCGGTAGATACACAGAGAGATATATCGTTCAATACCCATTCATTTTTTTGTCGATCCAATTCGAGAAGAAGATGGAATATCTAACAAATGTATCCATTGGTTGGTTAATTTCTGTCTTGCCCTACATCCTTCCAGTATGTACCATTGTACTTCGAAAACATCACCATTCACCATTACTGGAAGCAATAGAATATACTTGCTCTTCTCTATTTCCTGTATTATGCGTCAATCAAATTCAATCAACATTCATTCAGCAATTCTAACAATTCCTACACATTATACTATCCATCACTCAATTGATCACCGTAGGTGACTGTTTTGTTTGAAGTTCAGACTATTCTTGCACAATTTGTATTGAATACAATGAGAACCATTCGCTTAGACTATTTTGAAAATAATTATGGATATTTTTCAGTGTATTCTATCAAGTTCTTCTCCCATGTCTATTTCCTTTGCACCGTACATATATCCAAAACAATCAAATCTTTCATTCACACACTCATGCATGGAGGCACCCAACAATCAATGGTAATATCTATCTATCTCTCTCTCTGTCTCTCTATCTATCTATCCATCTATCTATCTATCTATTCATCTATCAATACCCGATACAACAATAGATCAATCGTACAAGGAGGTGTAAAGGAATATGGTAGAGTATTACAGCCAATCTATGTGAATTCATGGCTCTAAACAAAAAATTTGCTGACATTAAATACTTCTCTTATACCATGGGTGCATTTTGTTTGCCATAAATTTATTTCAGTGTTTGAAACGATCTAGTTGATCAAAGAGACTAGTTACTTTTATCAATTAATTTGAAACTATTGACTAAAATACAACAGGAGGGACAAAAAAGGAGGAGAAGAAGAAGAAGAACAAACAGAATAAGAAGAAGGAGACGAAAAAGAAGAAGAAGAAGAAGAAGAAGAAGAAGAAGAAGAAGAAGAAGAAGAAGAAGAAGGAGAAAAAGAACAAAGAAAAGACTATTTCAGAAGTGTTGAAGATGAGTTTATCTCCATCTTTCATTTTGAACATTGAGCTGTAAAAGGGAAAATTGTTTTTCAACAATAATGCTAGAGGAGACGACCATCTTTTGTTTGAAATGTAACATCTGAGTTCAAAGCTTAACACTGCAAATAAGATTCGACCTGATCCATCAATCAAGTGTTAATTCATTTTTGGCCTCTTTTAAAACTTCAATTCAAAACAATGAACAAATACTTCTTACTACCCAGAAGTAGTCAAATAAATGTCAATGTATATATGAATACGAACGCAGACATACAGACACATGTATGTGTGTATGTGTGCTTGTGTATGAATGCATATAATCATATATACTTCTCTCTTAAAAGGTAGTTGATCAATGTTTGGAGCCTACATCTTCTTCGTAATAAACAGCGCTACGATCTATTCATATAAGCCCATATCGAGATATACTTGGCATTTCCAACAATTAAAAAATAACTTATTTCAATGTAAAGAGCAATCAAAATGATATTATCGGCTTTTTCCTCTGTGCCTATACATAGAACGCATATTACATATGGACTTTTCCTCACTGAATCTCATACTTACTTGTTTAATTCTGTTGTCAGCTCTCTGTTCCAAAACTTTGTGAAAATGTATTATTTTGTTTCATTTCTGTATATATGTGATTGGTTAGGATACGTGGTCTTAATAAATTTGTATGATGCGTTTTGTCAACTTAGTTACTTCAAATCATTATTAGAATAGAATGATCTGCTTGTGATTGGCAAATATGATTTGATATAGTTATTGTAGATATTTCTTCTCGGTCTCTCACATGGTGTACAGGATACAATGAAAGAAAACTATTAGTCACGTGTATATTGCTTCTGATTACCACATGTAGATAGATAGAAAGATAAATAGTTAATTATATGCATCTTGTAAACTTCCATGGAAAAGTTTTCTAATCTCCTATGAATCACTAGTACAATGAGTGTATTTTCAATGATTGACCGATACACATAGAATTACTTGGAACTCAGACACAGCGCCATTAAACTGATTGTCTTTCTGGAGCAAACACCAGACAGTGGTTTCATTTCGTGCTTGCTCCAAAACGTCAATGCTGATTGGCAGTTCGTTATTTGGATAGAAGTGTCAGGATGTCTGATAGATCACTGCAACAGATAAAGATTACACAAGAAACGATTATATCCCCATTGATGGAACTAAGTGAATGAAATCAACTGAAGACAACATGTATGATAGGGTCAGGGAAAATTTATGATAAGCTGTAAACAGGCGATTAAATATTATTAAACTGGAGATAATCACCCAATACTCTTACTGTTTAAACCTACCCCAACATATTCACACTTACATATCTCTCTTGTCTGTCAGTAGGATAGGTGTGTGAATCTTTCAAAGAACAGAAATTTGGGGGGATGTTGAAATATTACTTTTTGAAATGACTTTGACGCAGACTTGAACACTGGCATGGGTAAAGTTGGGTAATATGTAAATAAATTATTCACCGAACAGGCACCACATATGATTTGATAAATAAATAGATATATAAGTGTATATCTGCTTTAACACATATATATATTTCCATCACTATTTTTTTGGCTAGTCTGCATGGAAATAAGATAAAATATAATCGGATTTACATTTATTCATTCATGCAATGATTCCTCTTTTTTGTGAATCTATTGAATTAGGGTGATTCAATATATTCTATTTTACAGAAAGACAATGAACATATTATTTAATGGTGTTTCGCAAGTCCTTTCTGTTTTGATGGATATGTTGCTCTCTTTGTATACATTTGCTCACTCTGCGACTGCATGCGTTTACCGATGGAGATCTACGATGATGGAGGGAGAACATATTGCAATTTCAAATAAGTATCACTGAAATATTGCAACACATCAGCTTACTTAAATCTGGTCATGGAAGAACATTAGCTGTCAAAAAACACAGTTTCATATCAGCAATAAACAGTCTATTCATAAAAAAAAAGAACGTTCATATATTTTTTCTTGCTTTTCTCCCTCAAAATTCTCCTTAAGGACCAAAGAATGTCGGTAATTCTTGCAGCTAGAGGCAATGAAGTTATTATTCTGAGTATCCTCCAAAGAAAATATTTGAATGAATAGATAAAACAATAGCGTAGCTAAATCGTCGTCAACTTCTTTAAGAGCGTCAACTTCTTTAAGAGTGTCAACTCTTTCATTGCGCCTCTTGACTCTGTGAGGTTGCTGTTAACTGAGAGACTACAATTATCTGTTACCGACTATTACTATACGTTAATCTATCCAAATGTGAGTCTTTATATCTCTCTGAATGCATGTCAATCATAATGCACACCTTCACACACGCATAAACACCTAAACGAGTTCACTCATGGTACATATCATAATGCAAACGCTCATACAAACACGCACACTTTCTCCCCAAGCAGTCAACCCCTTGTCAACCTTCAAATCCCAATTAGGGCATATATTTGACATCCTGTAGGTATTTTGGCAGAATCATCCTCTGTGCTTACTGCTGATCATCTTAACAATCATTTATGAGCCTTCAGGTGGGAAACGTAAGCTGGAGGAGGCCAATTCCTTAAACTCATTGGGTCAAACACTCTGTACTTGTTTCCTTCTCTCTCTAACATTGGGCAGCAACAGTTCAAAACAGTCAGAAACATACGTATAGACTATTTTCCCTCAAACAAATACAAGCACTCTGACAGCTACACGCATATTTGGAAGAAGCATAAGTGAAAACCCCTTAATCGTGGCCTCATGGCTCACATACTGAAAATTTCATAACATATCCACTTTATTTCGTCATACCAATCACAGCCTTCTTAATTTTTTGTATCTATCAATAGATCTTTTTTTCATTATAATATAAGAGAAGACAAGTAGATTGAGTAATTCATTATTGATTGAATATAGTTTTACTGTAATACATTACTAATTTTCTCGCTATGGCAGCCATTGAAGCTCAGAGATAACGAAATATATGCAGTGCATTAGATTCTCTCGGGAAACACAAATTCTATGATCAATTGCTGCCATGTTTCTTCTTTATGTGACATTGCAAGTATCGGTACATTAGAAACCATTGAGTTTAAAAAAGGAAATCAAAAAAAACCATTCAGTCTACATATTATGCACTTAGTTCTACTTATATTGTTGTTTGAAATGATTTGAGCAAAGAAACAACTACCAGTGCTTTATATTAGCCAGGTTTTTTGAGTGCCATAACCTTGAAATAGTTATAATGGTATCTTAAGCTGACTGGTCAGAGATGCAGGTGCCAGGAAGATTGGGAAACTGGGATGTAAATCAGTGAAAAAGGGATACACATGACCTCTCAAACAGCCCTAATGTTAACGTAATTTGGAGATTGACAAACTATCAAATTACTCATACCCTTACTTGTGGGAACTTTTTGACGGTATACATCGAAGAGCTTCAAGAACTTCTGGGGAGAATTATCGAGTGGTAAGATTGATCCTGTCCGCTCATATATTGATGGAAATATATTTATATTCATGTTAATCATCAGCTGATATGATCGAACGCTGACGCTGAGTAGACAGTGCATTCTGCTGTCTTCAAGTGCCATTCCGTAAGTAAGTTATCATTCCATATCTCCCGTGTCACTTTCATCTGCTATGTATATTTCAATCAATGAAGAATGAAAATGTTCATAAAAAAGAAACATGATTCCGTTATTCTCTCGAACAAGATTTACCACAGAAACATCGATGGGAGAGATGATAAGACACATACATAATCACTTGCAAGATAAGCAAATCAATTGCTCTACAACCACACCCAGAAAGTTCTTATTGTTCATAGCTAAACCAAGAATTATATGCATGTCAGCAGCCTGCGTGGGCCTCAATTTGTTGAAATGAATGTTTCATAGGTTTTAATCGCCCCCAACCGCCTCTTATTCAAGAGTTCAAAACCTCGTTGCTGACCAAAGGACATTATTGGAATGCCACATTATGAGTTCAGAAGGTCGTTAGGCTTTATTTTGAAGTTGGCTGAAAGATAAATGTAGTGACAGATATTAACCTGAGTTACGATTCAGATTCTTTTTGTAGCATGAGACCACAACTACACAGATACGAAATTTTAGTCAGCCAGCATTACACCTGAATGATATGAGGGATACAACTGATGCAACTGAATCCTACATTTAAGAATATTGGTGATCTTGTAATGCGGTAAAGCAGAAAAAAGAAAAGAGAAAAAGGAGAATTATGAACACAGTAAAGAATACAAAATATGATACAGCCAATTATTTATTGATCTTTCTGACATATTGCTATGTGATTTGCGAAGGAAACAAAATTTACAGAGGATTATGAGACGCATTAACGTTGAGGACATAATATATCATATTTCAAAAAAAGCATCATTCGAAATCGCTGATACATGAGGACAACAAATGTATTAGATCAAAATATATAGATATTGTTATTGCGATCAAAACAGTTCAATCATACGTTTACATAATCTCTCGTAGGTAGGCTTACCCGTATATATATATATATATATATATATATATATATATATATATATATACACACAAAAAAAAATTCATATGTGAATTGATGGCCTTTTAAAGAGCATGAAATAGTGAACAGAACCATCGATTTATGAGACTCATAATGCTGCCGTCCAAACAAAATTTGTAATGAACAGTATTATTAAAGCAGAAATATATTGCTATGGAACTGAAACTCTTGTGTTTAATGGTCTGGAACTAATAGATGTAAATATGTTTTTACCCCGTTTGTCCATCATTCGATCAAGGAATGAACACCTTACAAAATTCCTAGAGTCCAAAATGCACAAGGCAACTGGTGGAAAATCGCAAAAACAAAAAATAAATAAATAAATAAAAATAATAGTCAGCTCGCCCAGAAGGAGTATAAGCATAGACACGATAGAGTAGCAACGATGATACACTGGGAACTAAGTAAACAAATGGGATTCAACCATGGGGAAAAGTGGTATCAGCACAAGCCAGAGGCAGTTTTGGAGAATGACAACCACAAACTACTGTGGGACTTTGACATCCAAACTGACCACCTCATCCAGGCAAGAAGGCCAGACTTAGTAATAGTAGACAAAAAAAGGAAGGCCTGCCAAATAGTAGACGTTGCTGTAACGGCAGACCATAGAGTAAAAAAGAAGGAGGGTGAAAAAAGGGAAAAATACCAGGACCTAGCAAGGGAGTTAAGGAAAATGTGGAACATGAAAACCAGGGTAGTACCGGTCATAGTGGGCGCACTAGGAACTGTCCCCAAAACGCTGAGGGAGAGACTGGAGGAGATTGGGATTAGGGGGAGGATAGAGACCGTACAGACCACAGCGCTACTTGGAACTGCACGGATACTGAGGAAGGTGCTAGAGATATAAGCACTGCAACGAATAGTAGCTCCGTCATGATATGCGAAAGAGGGAGGAGACGTTAGCTGAGGACCTGAGGAGACTTATTGTCACTCAGCCTTCAGCGGTAACCACTTGGCAACCGGTGTGAAAGTGTAAATCGCAGAATTACTGCGACCTATGATTACTAGGGGAGGAGGGCTGGAGACTTGAGGAGACTTGCTGTCACTCAAACTCCAGCGGTTACCGCCAGGCAACTGGTGTGAGATTTCAAATAATAATAATAATAATAATAATAATAATCATTTGAACAGACAGATACAGGATATGGCTGAAGAGGGATTATGAACGTTACTACGAAAAGGAAACCTGAAGAGAGAAAGAATTGCTCATAATGGCAACCGAAAAATTATGCATCAGAACATGTCAACGTTCTACAACGTATATACAATCACAGTGACCCCTCATCGGGCAGCATAAAGACTATTGACCCTTCCAACTCCAAAAAGGTGTCAGACAACGTGATAACAGATCACCAAAACAATCCTCCGTAACTTTGACTGGAACAATAGAGGAATCAAAAAGACGGCAAATATCTGGGCAATCCAAGATTTGTAGACGACATCGTCCTTCTTGCAGAGGACCTACACGACCTCCATCTAACAAAGAAAGTGAAAAAGTCGGCTGACACATGAACTTCAGTAAAACAAAAGACATGTACAACAATCACATTGAGAATAAAAACATAACTGTCAAAATTGAAAAAGCAGAACGGGGCGAAGTAAACCACTACATTTACCTAGAATATCAAATCTCTATGAAACCCATAAAAGGGACATTTGGAGCTGGAATGTAACCATGACACAGACCTGCAAACTGAGAAGCATGAAGCGTGCACACGAGAGAATCAAGCTCAACTTCACATGAAGAGATCACAAGACAGCTTAACATATCGAGAATAAAACAGGGACTAAGACATCATAGAATATATCAGATCAGAAAAAATCAAGTGATGATAGGCGGGCCATGTTGCAAGAATTAAAGACAAGCAATTGATATCATGACACGCAACTTAAATCCCCAGAGACCAAAAGCAAAACCGAGGCTGGCAAATACAATATGGAGAGATGAACTAGACACATCCAGAAAATGATCACCTGGCAATGCCAATGATAGAGAAATGTTGTGGATCCTGGGGAATGTATATGTCCAACGACAGACGTTAAAAGACTGAAAAGGATATCAAACAAAAATCGACGGAACAGACAAACAGCAATCGCTGCACATGTGGGGGAAGAGAGGGAACTGTAAACCACATAACTAGAGAACGTTGTCAAGTAGTCAAGAAACAGTATAAGCATGGACACCATAGAGTAGCAACAGTGATTATTTGGGAGCTGAATAAACAAATGGGATATAACGATATGGAAAAATTGTACCAGCACAAATCGGAGACAAACCTGGAGAAGGAAACCACAATTTAGGCTGAGACTAAAATTCTGACAGAATTACAAGATCAGGCAGAAGAACCGAGAAACGGTGTAGACTATGAACGTCAGGGTAGTACCAGTGATTATAGGTGCACTCAGAATTGGAGGAATTAAGGATAACAGGAAGGATGAGAGTGCAGACCATGACACTTCTAGGAACTGCATAAATACAGAGGAAAGTGTTGAAGTATAAGATATATGACCCCAGATATTAGCAGTGGCCTAAGACAGGGTGAGAGTAGAAAATGGTGATGTGAATGCAAACCACAGCATTGCTGTGATAGGTTTGGAGGAGATGAGACGACAGGAGGGCCAATGACCTGGTGTGACTTCCTGTCATTCATCCTTCAGCAGTAACCACTGGGTGACTGGTATGAAACTGTAAACCACGGTACTGCTGTAGAATATGAGCGTGGAGAGGAGGGCTAGAGACATGGGGAGACGTTATTGCTCGACTGCCTGCGATAACCACCACGCAACTGGTGAGGAATTGTTAATGATGATGATGATGAGAAGAAGAAGAAGGAGAAGAAGAAGAAATCTATTCTTACATATGATATAGTAAGTTTGATAAAACAGAGCTGAAAATTTTCCAGTACGTTGAAAATCTTTTTCAGTAAAAACCTAAAAGTTAAACAAAATTGACTAGATAATAATCATTCAAAATAAGCTTGAAATAAAAATTCCAGTAAAAAAAACATAGCAACTTATAACCGTTTCATCAAATATAATGGCAACACAGGTATGGAGATCGTTGGTTGACGTATCGAAAACTCCATTTCAGTTCTCCTTACAACAGGGAAAGCGTAAAAAAATGGAAAGTTACCTGGAGGCAATCAGATGCATTCTCCGGCTTTAATAATTGATTCCTCACTTCAATTACCCTTATTTAGAACAGTGTGTCCATTACTTGAATAAATTGACCGTGTATCGCTAGATTCCATTTGTAACATGGCTGTCATTGGCTGCTATGATACTGATGATGATCACATCATCCATTGTTATTCACCATACTTGCAATAAACATGTAAACGAAGACAATCAGATGCAACAGGAGTATTGAGTAACCAAAGACGTAGAAAACCCACGGGTGTTGACGATTAAAACCATCCATTATCTCATGCCTTAATTTCACTCTTACTTTCTGCTTGCAACTTTTTATTCTTTCATTTATTCCAACAATCTTTGCTGCTGTCATGATTCTTTTTTAAATGTTATAAAACCACAATCAATATGATATGCTTTTTTCATCGGTAAACTATATTATTCACTTTTCTCCCATTTTTTCTCATAGCTGTTCATCAAACAACGCAACCCTTTCCGACTTTATCTTTCTTTTATGCCATTGAATTCGCACAAATTTATTTGTTTCCTCTCTCCCTTGCAACGATTTTTTGGAACTACTTAAAAATCATTCCAAACCTCTCTTTTTTCTACTCTCCCAGAAAATTACTAGTTATTAATCTCCTCTCTTGACCTACTTCTCATTATAGAATATGATTCTTTTTTCCAAATGTTCTTTACACTTCTTCCTTACGCCCTTCTCTGAATTGAAGCATAAATAGACGATAAGAATAATAAAGGTAACCGTTAAAGATTTGGATAAGGATATATATGGAGAGGAAAGCTTGAATTGTCGATAATAGACTGTAAGAAATCATCTGATTGTTATTGATAGTTGGCTTTATATCTCTTAATCAACTGCTTACATATCGTTTTACTGATCTGATCTTTGTCTAAACAATATTAGAACTCATTTGAATGGCGTCTATTCACAAAAAAATCCATTGCATCAGGCGTGAATGGAGAATTTCCAATTACTGCAGTCACTCATTTGATAACAATATATTCAGCTTATTCAAAAAATGTTAATATGATATCTGGCTGTAAAGTTAGATAGTTTGTTACTTGCATTGTGATTAATCATCGGTGGATTGCACCTCTTTGCTCCCACTCAGCTCCTAAAATACATGTCTGCATGAAAATAAGATAGTTGATAAAATCTTTACTGATACTGTTGAAAAAGCAAAACTTATTTCCTTGAACGCCAGAAAGATGGACAGGGAATAATGTCAACGTATGGTGATACGCAACAATTACATTTGTGTATATGTATATACATGATGTTGGCTTTGTGACAAATTTTCCACACCGTATGAATATATAAAGATCATAAAATAAGGGCACATAAAAACACCAACACACAGGCACACGAACACACACACATACACACACAAACACACACACACATACATATATGTATATGTATTGCAAATATGTGAATACATTCAGATTCGCATGGAATGAAATATGAACAGTCAATTCTAATTCTTTCATAGTGCTCTTAAAGCAATATGTATATATATATATATATATATATATATATATATATATATATATATATACACATATATATATACGTTTGTGTGTGTGCATGTGTGTAAGAGTGTGCTTTTGTGTTCATGGAATGATTAAAGTGGATGTACAGACGGACAGTGAGGCACAGATTGATAAATCGATGGATAGAAACTATGTAAAAAAATCTCAAGTGCAGATCGTGTGATATTTGTTTTCTCTTTGGATGACTGATAAATAAGCTTTCCACCACAGATCAGACTCCAACTCTGTTACTTTCAGCATCCATAGTTCAACAACTTGACAAAAATCCTCTTGATTGAAACGTATCAACGTCTATCTAGCCATCAATTTATATCTAAAACGGAAACATCCATTATAAAGCTTCTTTCAAGATCTTTTCAGTCGGGAAACTGGGATACAGTAGGAAAAAAGGATGTTTATTCCGAAGTACTCCACTTAAAAGCCATTAAACATTTACGTTGCTTTATGATGGTTATCCCCAGGTAAATGTGACTGGAAACCTATTATATCAGAAATAATTTTTGCTTCAAACATTGATCACCTAATCTCACACACTGACAGATGCCTGTCTTTTGTAGGAAGAAAAAGCATACTCGTTTAGAGGGTAGAGAGATAACTGGAAGTGTTCCTCGGGAAACGATTGAAAATGTCACAGGTCGCTTAGGCGAGAAAAGAAGATGATTGGTGATAAATTTTTATTAAGAATTACGTGAAAACTTGGCACGTTTTATGTTGAGTTATTCCTTTTAGACTTGGCACGTGCGTAACGGCTTGTTCAGGGAGTTTGCCAAAGTAAAATTTTTGCCAAAATAGAAGTATTCCAGAGGGGAGTTCATTCATGCACACACACATGCACACACACACACACACACACACACACACACACGCACACACACACACACTCATATATATATATGTGTGTGCGTGTGTGTATATATATACGTGTGTCTTTTTAATTTTTTTTTTGTATGTATGTTTTTTTGATTATGCATAACTGAGCTAAAATGGCATTTTAC
The DNA here is from genome assembly GCA_963457665.1 of Thysanoteuthis rhombus. Taxonomy (NCBI): domain Eukaryota; kingdom Metazoa; phylum Mollusca; class Cephalopoda; order Oegopsida; family Thysanoteuthidae; genus Thysanoteuthis; species Thysanoteuthis major. The sequence goes on from OY735220.1 coordinate 15,014,746, forward strand.
TTGAATACTAATGTTTACATTTTAACTCTAAAATGTGTTCAGCGAACTTCAAAAGCATATTAAATATTCCTTTTTTGGAAAAATGTTTTGAACAAGTGTTTCCTAGAAAAATCGATATGAATTCGACAGGATTGAGAGGAGTAAATTTAGAAACGAAGAGCTTTGAAGCTGATGAGTACATATAAGTACGTCTGAAAAACCTGATAGGTTGCTAAGTCTTTGTCTGAATTCTGAGAGCTTCTGATGATAGATTGTATGGACGTTCTCCATCGGGCTTAGCTTAGTTGTCATGTAAAAGTCGTGTTTTTTTAAAATTATCTATGACGTTGTTTTTGACATCTGCTATTACTTGGAGGATTTGAAACTCAAAGGTTGTCGGATAATTGTATTGCAAAGTGAGTTCAGAACAGAATCGATGCATCTTCAATTTTCTGTAAGCATTAATTAGTCTAATCTTTTCCTTTACAGGCCAAGAAAATTGCCTACGAGCGCCTGTTGTTGGTTTATAGCATTGCCGATTAACTATACCAAAGCTCACGGGTTTCGTACATTCTTCTCCAGAGGGATCCGGCCGTTTGATCCAATCAGACATTTTAGTCAGGGTGAATGGTAAACATCAGCTTCAGATAAAGGGTGTATATGTGGTTTTCTGATGATGTTTTGCATGGAATTGGACGTTTTAGATGCTATAAGTATATACACGTTTTTTTTTTAAATTTTGCTCCATTCTGGTGTTATCAAGTTAATGGCTACTGTTTCGCATCTTCTGAAGAAGGCATATTTTCATCACGAAGATTTTTATGTGGTAATATCGCAACAGCTCTCTCGGGGATGTGCAACATCAACCCCTCTGATCCACGAGCTTTGAAATCCTGGTTAATTATTTACCCCTCTAACCTCATGTGAGATTTACATGAAGTGATTGGTTCCAATATTCTGTTCTGCGGATATAAGTCTTCTAATTCATCATCATCATCATCATCATCATCATCATCATCATCATCATCATCATCATCATCATCATCATCATCATCATCATTCTTTCAACGTCCGTAGTTGGACATAGACCTTCCCCAGGATTTGCCACACTTCTCTATCATGGGCGTCACGGAGCCAGTACTTCCTGAACATGTCTAGCTCGTCTCTCCATCTAACATTTTGCCAGCCTCGGTTGCGCATATGGTCTCGGGGAATCCATGTTGTGAGTCGTGATGTCCATCGATTGTCAGCCATTCTTGCAACATGGCCAGCCCACCGCCATTTGAGATTTTTTATGGATTCTATGATGTCTCTAACTCTTGTCTTTTCCCGGATTTTGTGGTCTCTCCATGTGAGGCCAAGCATTATTCTTTCATGTGCACGTTGCATGGTTCTCAGCTTACGGGTCTGTTTCATGGTTAAGTTCCATGTTTCAGCTCCGTAAGTGACTATTGGGAGGATGCATTGGTTGTACAACCTTCTCTTTAGGATTAATGGGATCTTAATATTTTTGAAGGTTGAGCTAGCTCTACCAAAGGCTTGCCATCCTAGTGTGATTCTTTGCTTGATTTCTTCTTCTTTTGAGGGTCTCCTGGAGATTCGTTGCCCTAGGTAGATGTAGTGGTCTACTTTCTCGAGTTCTGTGTCCTCGATTTCGATCTTAGTGTTCTTATCTCCAATGTGATTGTTGCACATGATCTTCGTCTTGCTGAAGTTCATGTGTAGGCCGACTTTCTTGCTCTCTTCATTTTCATCTATCATTAGTTGGAGGTCGTGTAGGTTCTCTGCAAAAAGGGCTATGTCGTCTGCGAATCTGAGGTTGCCCAGATACTCGCCGTCTATTTTAATTCCTTTCCTCTCCCAGTCTAGTCTTCTGAAGATCATCTCGAGGCAGGCTGTGAAGAGTTTAGGTGAGCTGGTATCACCTTGTCTTACTCCTTGCTGGAGCTGGAAGGGGTCCGCGTCTTTATGTAGCCTGATAAATGAGCTGCCGTGATTGTATATATGTTTCAACACTTCTAGTTCAATCTGTTTCAAATCCGACAAAAATTTCGAAATATCCCACGTACATTTTTTGGCCAATGATATAGTATATAAAAGTTGGGCAGTAATTGGTTTGTTCAGTCCTTTTAGTGATATCCTCATCTATGGTTTCAGAGATCAAAAGCATAAAAAATCCTCAGAAACGAATGATCTGTTTGGTACATAAAATCTTCCAGATCAGTTTAAAGAACTTGAACTTTTCAAAATATTTGTTTTATTAGAATCTCTTAATTGTGATTCAGATATCAAAGATTATTTCGGATGTTCACTTTTCAACGCTAAATAGAAAATCGTTTTTCAAATATGGTTTCTCATGCATTAATTGGTGCTGTCGAATTAAACAATTCACCCCATACCGAACTTGGTTAAATTTCCTTTCATCCCCCGTCTTTCTTTTACAACACTTACCACAAGAAAGGGGAAATATGAAAAAAAAAAGAAGCAACATTTGAATTATAGCTTGATATTTGAAAATTTAAATGTTACTCAAATATAAAAAGAGAATGTTGACAAGTTAGCTAATAAATACGAGTCCATGTTGTTCAATTCAGAAACCTCAAAAATACGGAATGTGCATAAATTGTTAGCTGCAGTTGTATCTTCCGAATAAAATCACGTTATGATTGTTATTGAAAACCCGGTTGGACTACAGAACTAAGAATTCCAAAAAAACGGTTGGTTTCTTGATTCATAATTCTGCATGTTCGGATGGTTGTAATGAAAAACTTTCGATCATATATTTGGATCCTTTTTACCTCCATCATTTGACTCATCTCAACTCAAAACCGAAGTGAAGGTTCTTTCTTTTATTATCAGCAGAGTTATTTACCAGTTATCAAAGTGTCATGGAGCTGCTACCATAACAGTTCATTTCAATTGTATTTATGGGCGTTGATAAATATGGATAATTTAAAAAATCCAAATATTGAAATAGAAAAATATAAATGGCTAAGGCTGATCAATTCCTCCTTTCAGATAATGAAGATAACCCCTGCTTTTTCGTTGGATTCTTTCTGATCTTGAAAGTATAAGCTTTTCGGAAAAATTCTGTGGAAAAGCATTATTCATTTTTTATAGAATAATATTCTTTTTCCAAAATGACATCTCCAAAGAGTATTGTGAGAATTATTAAACCGTACATATTATAATTATTTGCAAGCCGATCCTGAAACAGCCCCCTTGAACTATGTTAACCGATGCAACATTCCGTTAAACTTGGTTAGGTATTGCATATCCATTGTGGAACAAATGTTAATAGGACATCTTTTTTCTTTTATATTAGTGATTTCCAGATTATCATGTCATATTCCTTTTTTTTGTAATCTTAAATTTACAGGATTTTTCAAATTTTGAATTTTCATTCAGTATTCTTTCCCTGAGAGTTGATAATATCTTGAGAAAATGGCCAATTTAGATCTTATTCTCAAGCTTGAAAAATATTTCCACTGATTAATCCCAGATCGATGTCTTACTTATGTGTAAGTCTTTTGCGTTATGTACAAGATAGGATTTACTTGGGAAAAAAAATAACAACACAAAATCCATCGTCAAAGCGAAACAAACTTCCCAATTCTGTGATAGTCACAGTCATTTGCACAGTAAGAGACCCAAATAATGAAGAGTCAAGATCTCTAAGACATTATTTAGAGTGGATAATTTCAAACGAAAAAGAAGCAAGTTTAAATCTTCTTTTCAGCTTCGAAAATGATCACTATTAGTGATTTTTTGAGACATATATTTCACAAATGTAGTATTTTGAATCTTGTATAACGTGATACTGCAAGGTTTCAGTCTGAAAACCGCCTTGGACTCATTTCAAGTCAAAATTTGAAAGGTATAAAGGACAGTTATGCATAAACAAGTATTGCTTACTGAGTTACATTAGAATCTAAAGCCATTGATAGAAATCAGCTGTGACCAATCCAAAACGTCATGGGCCATTGCTCACAGGCATGGCATATAATTCTTCATGGTCGGCTCGACCGAACATATGCTAGTTTTTCCTGGTGGGTGATCACTTCAAAAATGCAAAGCCAGTCCATCCAGCTCATTTTGGTGGTGATGATATGTTCCAAGGGCAACTACTCAAACAGACCAAGAAAACAAGCTTCTTTACTGGGTCATCATTTTTATAAGACTAAGCTGCAGCGCCTGCATGGGATGGGGGGCGATATTATGCTTCAAATGCGTTTACCCCAAACAGGAATAAAACCCCTACAACATCACCACGAAAGAAATGTTATACATAGATACCTGAAACACCATAACACTCCAAACAGTAAAGCAACCAACAATTTTGGAAATTGAAAAAATCAAATAGGACATTATTGTTATCAGCGAAATGAAAATACCCCTAATGGAGCAAATCGACGGAGGAATAAAAAGGGAAAGTTCAGAGACAATGGTCCAAAGCTATCTCTGACCACGCAACGTATTTCACAGGACAACTGCCAAAAAGGCTCAAACTAAGAATTATCCAAGTGTATGAAAGGAATGTTGAAATATAAATACTATATGAAAGAAGTGACTGTTTCGTCGATTTTGCAACAGCGAACTGCTTCAAAATCAAACTTTACATTTGCTGATCTCATTTCCCCACGATCTCAAAATAAAGCTGGTACTGAACAAAGAGAGTAAAAAGAATACACATGAGCAACAATCGAAATCGAAAATGCAAAACTGTAGAGAGTAGACCAGTAGATCTACCTAGGACATCGAATCTCCATGAAATTTCCCAAAAGAGGACAAGCAATGAATAACTCTTGTTTGGCAAACTTTATGTTCAATTTCAACAGCAAAAAGTTCTCGAAACAAAAAGATTATACAACAAATGCATCTCCCATGGAGCTAAATCATAAAAGTCAGCCAAGATATTGACCTTCGAATTAATCAATGAATAACAAATATGAGTGGTTAAAAAAATCATCAAAATGATTTTGACTCAGCCTTGAGCAATGATGTGAATTAACCAGCGAACAGACACTACATTTGGATATATAAATACATATCGGTATATATGGATGTATATTTGTCTGCTTCAACACAAACGGGGATCTCCAACACAATTTCTGCAAGTCTGCATAAAAATCTGATAAGATAGAATCACATTTACGTTAATTCAATTTGTAACCTTTCCCTGCATCTGTGTTGATTGTTTCAAGATAATTCGATTTATTCCACCTTGCAGATCCATTTAAACAAGGTTAATACTCAAAACACTCAATGATTCGATTACGTAATACATTTACTGCCTGGGGCACATCTGTATCGACACATGACTCCTGACCCCTACATATGTGTAAAAAGTTATCTCAATAAATTTTCCTTTTTTTGGGGGGGGGGCAGGATTCAATCATGCAATGTGTAAACCAATGGTCAGCTTTGCTTGGTTTTTCGATATTAGATGTTTTTTCCGACTGAGCTTGTTGCAGTGGTTACCAATTTAGTTCTATGGAGACACAATCAGTTTTTATTAGTATGGTTAATCACAGCAAATTAAGTGTACTTGAGAAGCTTCCATTTTTCCAACGGGTTGTTCAACGTTTAGTCCTCAAACATTTCAATCCATTCATTCAATCAAAATTCGTATGAAAGTTTTTCGGGGTCACCATACGATTTATGAATGCAGGAAAGTTGTACTGATTAACTATTAGACAGAATCCAGTAAATTGTACGAATGGCTGGAATGAAGGAAAAAAAAGAAGGGGAAAACATATACATTCTTGATCAGTTTCCTTCCCTCAATTTGATTTTTATTTTATCATCTTTATTTTCCCCGAATCCATCATTCTCTTCCCATACGCACCCTCCGTTTTACTCTTTCGATGACTTTATTAGTTTCAGTATCTTTCATTTGATAATTCTTTCTCTTTTCTCTTTCAGATTCCACAATTCAATGTGTTCTCATCTCTCTCAATTGTTGTCTTGATTCACCTTCTTTCATATATGCTTGTTTCAAAATCTCCCCGTTTCCATCACTTTTGTTGCTTTTTTTTATCAATTGCTTCCTTCCAGAGAGCATATGGTTAGTATGTTTGTCCTGAGAAACCGTTGCAAGGGTACTCACCTCAAGGCTTTGGGCCAAACTGAACTAAATTTAGCAATTATTATTCACCTCTGTACCTCGTTTGGCATTTAGGTGTTAATTATTCTTCCATCATCCAACGTTTGCAAATCACAGATTTGTATCCTTTTATCATCTTTTATATTCTTTCTTATTATTGTTCTTCCTCTCTTTTCATTTCTTTCAATTTGATCTTTCACTCATTTTTTTCGTATGATTCTGCTCTCATTTGCTCTCTTTATCATTTGAATACAACTTTGCTTTTTGTAAATCTTCTTTTTTTCTCTGTATTTTTCTTCGTGATTTGTTTTCACTCATCCCTCTTCTTGAAGTTATTTCTTCATTCAATCCTTACAGCTCCAAGGTCACTTGCAGAACTCAATTTGAGAACGTAAAAATGACTGTTAATACCAAAATTCACGAATGTCAGCAAGAGTGGGGAAACATTTTGGAACAACTCGAGTTCAAACCGAATCCAATTCACTTCCTTTAGCTAGATTCATTTTCGCATCAAAAATGAACATATTTCTCTAAATATAACGGGAATATTTCATGAAATACAACGTAAAATTAAACAATGATCCTATGATAGAATAGATTCAATATAACGATTTGTTAGTGAATGTTTTGATAATTTTTTGTTACGCAATCAGACATTTTAATTTCTTACGAAACTGTTCATTCTATTCAAAGTATCATGCCGCTTCGTTTGACGAACGTAGGAGACAAGTATTCACAAAATAAAAAATATGTCATATATATACAAATATATATATATATATATATATATATATATATATATATATATATATATATATATAAATATATATATATATGTATATATATGTATCTATACATGTATCCATATATATATATATATATATATGTGTGTGTGTGTGTATGTGTGTGTGTATGTGCGTGTGTGTGCATGTGTCAAAAAGTTGATACATCGTCGCTAATCAAAAGAAATAAAAGTTCAACTTTTTAAATAGAAATACCAAGAAACATTCGTTTTATGACAAAATGTGAACGCTCTCAAAAGACTTTGTTTCTTATCCACTATCCTTTTCAAAACGAATTCATCAGCATTTTTTTCAGTCAATTTTGTTTTCAATTTGCCACCAAGTTCATCTTTGCAACTTCAGGGGATATCTTCAGAATTTGCAATATTGTTCTTTTTGTCCTTCTAGCAGTTCTTTTGGCTTATTTTCTATTCATAATACCCCCTTTTTTAAAAATCTATCAACGGTTCCTTCGTTGCTCTCCTCCCCTTTTCTGTCTTAGTCCATTCTTCTTTGCTCATATCAACCACGACCCGTAGTTCAATATCCGATTACACTTGCTATAAAACCTATATATATATATATATATATATATATATATATATATATATATATATATATATATTGTATGTGTGTGTGTGTGTGTGTGTGTATGTGTGTAGTACAGATCTGACATAATATGAAGCATTTTCTGATGTGTGATCGAGTTAATCAATACAGTGTTCGATACATTCAACTTCATACTTCAAAAGTCAAGTTGAGATTTTTTGTCCTACGTAAATATAATAGTGTACTTCTCCCAGTCCTGCATGTTCGATTTTGACAGTTATGTATTATTCTCAACGTGATCAGTACGCATATTTTTTGTTTTACTAAAGTTCATGTGCAGGCCAACTTCTTTGCTCTTTTCATTTACATCATCTACCCTTTAAGCTATGCTTTCGCTTAATTCATCGTGCACATCCCGTAAATCCCATTACAGATTGAATGCGATCGTACAACGGTATATTACTAAAAGGCTGAAATAAACGCCATCCGTATAGCCATGATATGGACCAATCAATGAATAAAACTCAGCACGATATTTTTAGGACCGGTACACCATACTTTCAACTGATCAGCCAGAGGTTAACTGATAAGATTAAAGAAGGTTATGGCAGCAATTACATTCCCACTGCAGCCGTTCAGCAGAGGGAAAACCATTAAAAAATACCCCGGATCCATATTATTACTTCTCCCAAATTAATAGCCGTCGATGATAGTGATCATTAGGTCGTTCTTGTTAATATTATAGCCTTCCAGGTCCTTATTTGACCATCAATAACGTCAATTTGCACTGTATACTATTAGTAGTGGGCAAAGATAATTCCATGTGGGTTGCTAAGAGTCCAGTAAAGAGCATGTGATGCAAAGATATATTTTCCAAAAGGATTAGCCAAGTAGGGACTCCTACGTGAAAAAAATTTTTCATCGAAAAAAACAAAACAAAAAATCCCCCAAAGGGAATTCGTAGATATCTTATTTAGAAGTTATATGCTAAGATGAATTAAAAAAATTACGGCGATAATTGTCAGAAAATTATGACCATATTTCACAGATCAGTCAGATGATCTGATGGGGGAGGGATAGAAGATATTTTGAAACCAAGTTGAAGCCGATCAGCCAAAAACCTTTTTACTATACATTGAACTCCAATCAATCCATGTAAAAAGCAATGCATATCAAAAGATATTCATGTGTGTGTGTGGTGGGGGGCGCGTACGACACATTCTAGTAAGAGCACACATACCGCAATCTGATCCTAAGTGGAATAAAGCATAGATAAATGATCCAGTCAACTTTACTAGTATCATGCTATTCCAACGGGTTGATAAAACATGTATCAATAAAATAATTGTCTTTACATAAAATACAAAGAATCAAGAATCAGTTCAAAAAAACCATACAATTTAAAGATATGAAATAGTCGCTAATTCCAAGATTAGAGTTTGCCTTCATCTTTGTACTGAAAATATCAAACTTTACTAAAATAGATGTTTATTTTGCACAATACGAAACAATGGGTATTTTAAAGGCATTTTTGAACCTATCGGACACGAGGAAATTGATTTGAAGACATAGAGATACCAATATTATTCATATGATAAGAGAATGCCAAAGCAGCGAGAGAAAAATTATATTCTGTTGCATTTGAATAAGGTCTGTTAATGAATTAGCCTGGATTAGAGTAATTGTTAATTCATAAATAAGGTTGTGACAGTATGTATCCACAAAAGAGTAATTACTTAGGTTTAATATTCATATGTGTCGTTGTGTTTCAATAAATTCACAAAAGGCGTCAAATCATATTTTGTATGCAAAATCCCATTTTGATATTTGAAAAGAAGGCGTTTATAACTATTCGAAACTGGGATAATCAAGCAATAAAAAGGATATAAAAGGAAAAACAAACGCCAACTGATCGCTTGGAACTATCGAATACTAAACCAGAAAATTGGCAATGAAATGTCCTCATAATGATGTCAACATGGAAAGGAACATCAGTTGATTTGCTCAGGGGGTATAGTAGGTCACTTTCACGAATATAAAGGATCATTGTTGAGTATGGAAGTTGGGGGTTTTATTTCTAAGCTGGAAGTAATACTCAGAAGTCTATTTATATCTATTGTAACACCACAACTATTCAGACTTTTTTTCGTGGTTTATGGAGTGAAATTAACATTGTGTTAGTATTATTTCTTTCACTATAGCGGCAACTGAGCTTGTTCTCGGGATGGATGGTCATATCCACAGGTAAATGTGGGGCAACTTTGATTGTTTCTTGAATTGAACCACTCCAATTACCTAAATTGATAATATCAATACGTTCTATATATTTCAATGGGAAAAAAATCTATCTTGATTTCTGTATTAGTCTGTTTTTTCCTCTTTTAGATTACATTCGAAAATGTATGGATATGGTTTTGTGTTAAATGTTCAATTTATTGTGTCTAGCCTTTGGCAATGAATTTTTGGAAGATTTTCAAGATTACATTTTGTGATAATTCAACAATGCTTCTCAAAATGTGTAGTTGGTTTCACACTGTGACTTTTTTGAATTATTCAGTATTATGTCTGTCCACTGTTCCCCGGGTGGTGATTCACAGCTGAGCCACACTTGATTGGAAGTAATAACAAGTGTTGCTCTTTTAGGCCTAAACCCCATTTATTCATCAAAACGTAAGCTAAAGAAAACTTCTTCATACAATATCAATCTATAAATATGTGTCCTGTACCAATCTTCTTATAGATTGTTCTTGTACATAGGATCATAATAGTTCGGGTATAAAAATATATATATGTATTCGTCATATTCTTCTTATGTCACTATCATTCATGCACGATTTCACTGCTTTTTGGTCTGATCATTGTCATGTATCATTGATATATCTCACAATTAACAAAGTAAGTCTTCCATTTAAAAAAAAAATGAAATCAGCTTCTACATACAATCATTTTTATAAATCACTTCGTCCCGCTCATTGCTTTTTTACACTACCTCTTCCGTGTGTATTGTTCAGGAAACTTGTTCAAACAAACCACATACATTGATTAGAGTAATTAATCTTTACTCAAGTTTATCAAGTGCTTTTGAGCATGCTTAGTGTACATAACAGAATGATGACAGGGAAGGGCACTAGGATTAATTGATTGAAGCTCATCAGTTTTTCTTCTCCTTTAATTATTGCTGAGTAGAAATAAACAAATGTCAACGTCAGGATCTCAGCCAATCCCAAGCATCTCGTCCTAGGATGACCTTCCAAAGTATAAGCCTCTGTTGCTCTGTTCTGATATATCAAAAGACTCAATGATGGATAGACTTTCTAGCATCACGGAGTCAGACTACAGATATGCTGGAAAATGGTACCACATTTTCATGATATACCGATAGGAACGTGATTTTTCTTGGCGTGATATTTGGAATATCTTTGATAAGTCTGTTGTGTTTTCAACTCAGCGGAGTTAAACGTCGGTTTGCAGCTTCCAAACACTTGAGTTCGGGGTCGAGTTAGTCCGTAGAATCAAGGGCCTATGACTGATGCCTGTATCATATAACAATCAGTCTTTTCCCCTTTCTCTCTCTCCACCTTTCTCAAATGTACCCTTTTTTGATTGTGCCTGAAAGTGTCGCTGCTGCTATGTTCTGACCGCTGACTGCTGCCCAAGAAATAAGGATCACAAAAGTAAATCAATTGGTGGCGTCTGTTTTATTCATTTGACCCACATGTCTATTGCAACCAAAATGTGCATGGACTGTTAACAGTATGAGAAAAAATAATAAAATTAAAAAAAAAAAACACAAACATGTGGATGAAAAAAATTTTTTTTGCTTTTTATTTAATTCTCGAATACTTTCAGACTTGGCATTATTACTTTTGTAAATTGTGAGTTATGACTAAAAAACATACTAAGTGACAAACATATGGAATATTTCACTCTTCGGAATCAGTCAAATGCAGAATCCGAACTTGAAGTCCCAATTTCTTCAGGTTTTTTGATTATGTAATTTCCCTATTTGACCGAATCGTCAATTCTTAAAGACTTTTCCTCTTCCCATTATTATTATTTGCCTTGTTGGTTTCTATATTCTGATCCTAATCCCTAATTTTCTTTTTGCTTTCACTGATATCATCAATTTTAGAATAACATTGCCATATTCATCTTCAATTAGATATTTTCTTCGTTGTATTCCCAATACAATCTTTTCGTTTAATTTGATTTCTTACTGACGTTTTCTTTTGCTTTTTTTTCTTTTTCAACTTCCATCTTTTCATTGATTCATCCATTGCTCTCAAACTTCTCAGCCGTGAATGTCATCTTTCTTTTCGGGGAAACTGAGTTGAAAAGATTGAATCTGCATCAACGACCCCTGTACTATCGTTTTTATCCTCTTTTGATTAAATTGACAAGTCTCTTAATCTGTTAAAATTATTAGCAACTGTCATTCAAATCACTCCTGAATTCCTTTTTTGCATATTAGGTAAATATGTTTAGTTTGTGGTGGAACGAGGAGAGACATTAATAATTTGTTCTTCTACTATAGATTTTTTTCCAATGTTTTTTCTCTGAAAGAAAAAAAATATTCTTTATCAAATAGAGTGTAGGATATGATGAATTGAATATGCCTACCAAACTAAGAAACTTCTTTTCACTTTGTCTCTGCAAAAGTTATGTGTTTTTCATCTAGTAATGTCAAATACCAATGTCTAAGCTGTGTCATGCTGGATTGATGTGAAACTTTGTCGAGAACCTAAAATGAACTTTCATTCTATGCTTTCCCTCCAGCTTCTCTCGAGTCCTTTGAGCTCCTAATACCATTGGAGATGGACGCATCGATTAACTGTTCTTGTTCTTTTTTCCCACTGCAGCTTCCACCTTGTAATTTATTTCGATAATTTTCATTTGCTATTAATTTTTCTTTCCTTTTTATCCTTTTATTTTTTCCTCTCTTGTTCAATATCTTTTTTTTATATTCCTCGTATTATCAAATTTTCTTTCCTCCATCATTCACTATTTTCCCTTTTCATTCACTATCCATATTCTATTTTTATTCATTTATCTACTACTGTTTTCTTTCTAATTCGATTTCCCCACCCGTTAGATATGTATCCACCAGTGTCTGTTCCCCTTCTATCAATGTTTTTCTTTCCGTTTCTTTCCGTTTCTTTCCCCCTTTTGTTTTCTATTCCCCTTTGTTCTGCTCTGTTCTGTATTCTCCTCTCTTCATTTTGTGTTAAGTGCCGATCCTCAATATCTTTTAATGATTGTCCCGAAATGCATTTCTTTACTGCATTCATCAAATTTTTGCCTTCCTAAAAAATACAGTAAATATCTAGAAGAAATTGTATTCCCTCAAAGAAAGAGCGTTAAGTGTTGATCAAAGCAAGTAAGCGATTGCTATAAAACTTTCAAAGTTGGATTTCTTTCCCTAACGAAATATATGTGTCAGCTATGGAAATCATTGGAAACGATAGTTTCTGACTTGGGTACGAAAGATGTAGGAAGAATATCAATAAAAAATTGTCCTGTTCAAAACTCACTCTCCATTATAGTAGTAATATATCTGTTTAACATAGGAGCAGTACCGACCATCACCAGTTTCCCTTTCTGACATTACGTCAGATATCGATCGAAGAGACACCAAAAGATCTTGTTCATATCTTATGATATAATAATTGCTGTTGATAATTCGAAGAACAAATTAAAATCAAATAGTTCCGCTCAGGTGTCTCGCAAATCCATGGGAAAAAAATAGAATCAGATTACGTTATACGAAGACAATCATAAGAGACATCGATTCTAAAAGAAATTAGAGACAAAGCAAACAAAAGGATCACATGATTTCTTTCATGAAATCAATTCGTATACCTTAGTATTACTTTGTTTAAATTAAAAAAAACAAAACGAATCTTTTTGCTGGATTAGTCTATCATTTGATAATATCGTTTGCATTATTGTTTTACGACTATTGAAGGGGATGAGAACGCAAATCAATGTTGGAAACCATTTTTTAGGATCTTTTTGTTGAAATTTCCACTCGAGCCCTTCTCAAAGATGTTTCATGTTCAGTGTATAAACCAATAAACTGAACTGTAAATTAGCCACGGATCTTTCATTATAGTTATAGAATAAGTAGGCAGTTTTCACACGTCGTATCGTATCATTCTATTTCGTGCATATTAGAAACCCAATAAAAAAGACAAATTGGAAATAAGAACAACAGAATGCAGCAATTTGCACTCTCACACATGCATACACAGACGCACATAAACATGCACATAAACACATACACACACACACACACACATACGAATATATGTGTGAACCAAACGAAGTGGGACAAAGTTGGGAGTAAAAGTGAATGGAAACTTTGTTTATTAATCAGTGGCGTGTTTTCTGTGTGTGTGTGTGTGTGTGTGTGTGTGTGTGTGTGTGTGTGTGTGTGTATGTGTGTGTGGGGGTGTATGTTAACCATTCAGTGGTTATGAGTTTTCCGTGGAAAATAAATTCAAAATTGGAGCAAAAGTGAGAATCCGATCTTTCAGAGTAGTCCTGATGTGGGGTACTTAGTTCTGCCGTGTTTGCATGTTGTGGAAGCAGCAGCAGCGGGTCTTGGAAAGGCCAATGGGTGTATTGGGTATTAGATTGTGTCAGTAAGTTGGGAATAGTGAAGTTGTTGAGATGACGTATACACAGATGAGCACACACACACACACACAAACACACACACACAAACACACACACACACACACATATATATATTTATTTATTCTAGTGTTGATGCTGCTAGAGTCGCATATGTTCCCTACAAATTATATATATATAGGAACGTATAAGTAACCTTGACAATGGATAATTATTATATTAAAAGCTAGATCTATATTAGTAGATTTCATAACTCCAGATAATCTAATTTTTACTCAATTTGGAATGGAAAATAAATTGACAGGTTGAATGGTCGAGGAAGAATTGGATGAAATAATGAAAATTTCATGAGTTTCATCTCATGAGACGGAAGAGAAGTCTCATATCAAAAGGAACAAGTCAAAATTTGGCTCCATTTAACGTCTGGCTTATCGGATGAAATTTGGAACAATGACGGAACATTAGTCAGTGCACTGAGCAGCTGATTTCGATTAGGAAAGAGAATAATACAGACTGTTTTGAAAAGTTGAATTGATGATGAAATAAGTAATTGAGATCTCTAGGGAGATACTTCGAAAAGTTTTAAGGCGACATTGCCATGCAGAGGTTATTCCTCCCGTCCAACATTGAATGACTAGATACCTCTCAGACATACAACATATATAAATGCGTATTTATGTTAAAACTTTTGTAGTTTTTATTCCATTGATATCGACTCATTCTAACAATACATATTCTTGTTTTTGGTTTTCTGAAGCTTTTGCCTTCTAAGTATCACTAAGTACATTTAGAAAAAGAATTAACTTTTTTTCAAATATTGTTTTTTCTTCATTACTCTTGCAACCCGCATTGAACTTCTAAATTTCCCTAGACACATTCAGAAAGGACTCACTAAATAAGCTCAAAATACCGTTGAATATTCATTAAGACTTATACTTGATTTCCCTTCAAATACACTTTTTTTAATCGAAAACCATTCGCTTTGGCCGCCATATTGTTTCACTTTGCCAATACGTATCCATTATTTATGAACATCGTCAAGACAGATTCCCAAAGCTCTAAAAATGGAACATTTTCGAATTAAAAAACTCTCCCAAAGCATCTGTTATTAACCGATCTTTGTCTCTCGAAGACATCGGTTGATCCTCTTTAATTGAAAAAAAGTCTGTTTTTTTTTATATCGAACAGAACAATGTTAGAAATAGAGTAGAACTCTTTATAAATTGAATCACAAAACTTCTGCAATTCCAGAACTCCTGGTATTCCTTTTATACATATATTTTGTTTCTAATTTTTCTGGGGGATCATACAAATAATTGGAGATCGGGTTTTACATCTCATTTCATCTTCCTTTTTTCCTGTCAGTGATCTTTTGGAAACACATAAAGTATATTTATTTTCTTATTTTTTCTTCAAATAGTTGCGTTGTTATTCGTTTATAAAACCAGGAATTCCAATCTTTAATATCCTTTCAGAAAAAAAAGCCCAAAAAACATTGTCATAATAGCGTTTTTTTTTATCACGTATCCATAACCATAGCTACTTTCTAATAATCCAAAATAAACTAACATCCCCTGCTTTACCAAAAAAGTTCCTTTACGCCACGCTTCTTTTTTTTTTACAAACCATCATAGTTTAATATTGTGTATATTTGCATCAGTGCTTTCAATGCTCAATTAAAATCAATATGATGCATCTGTTTGCAAAACTTTCTGGGAGATATCAGTGAACGCATATGATGCTTGAAATGAACTTAAACATTTTTCAGTCTTGTAATATTCAAAATTTCCGCTGAATGCTTTATTTCTTCCACAATTGACGTTTCCTTCGTTTATACATTGAATATTGGTTTTACTCACGTTCAAGCCATTTCGTCTAACACCAGCTTTCTTTCTCTCCGTCCTTTCTCGGATGCTGAACGCAATAGAATAAATAAATTAACCTTTGATTTGAGCTGCCAGCAGTGTTCAAAAATGATAGTCTGAAATAAATGATAGTCCGGCTCGGACATATATTTCAATTGGCCTGGAAAACTGATCAATGACTGCAAGCACAAAGGTAACATCAGTAAAACAATGATTTTGACGTTGGGTTCTGGTCCAGCCGAATTAGCAGAATCTAATCTGAATATTTTATTTGATTTGGCTCTGAAGGATGGAGGGGTCTTTATTTTTCATATTTTGGTGAATTGAAGGAATAGTTTTGTTTGTTTGTTTTTTTCTTCATTTTGCACCATCCAACTCCATGAAAAAATTGACACGGATGAATTTTCAGATAGCAGTATGAAACCTCTATTCATCGTCATCACAATCATTATCGACTCGGCATTCATAAAATTTCCCATGGTTGGTATTTCTCAGTGTCAACACTAATAGCTACTCTCCCTTTCTTCTCATCATTCGAATCACTTAATTTGTTCCAGGACCTATATCAACTCGATGACATATTGCTTTCCGTATGGTATAAATCTTGTCTGTAAAAAACACTAAGTAGTGGATAATTTTATTTGTTTGTTAAAAGACTGTAAGCCTTGAGGTTTCCTGATGAGACATCAATAGTATATTTATTGCAAAGTAATTTGTACCAGTCCACGTACTCATTGATTGTAATAAAGTAACTTGAGCTAATTTACAGTTTACTTAATTGGTTAGTAAACTGAACATGAAAGAGCTTTGAAATTACGTGCTGATACGTATTCAAATAAAATAAGCTAGTTACAAGTAATTTGCAGCTTATTTCATTAGTTATTCGAGTTAACTGAATACATGGTCGATATCCTGTGCTGAGAGTTTCATTCAAACCATAAAAAATATTAAGCCTCACTCAATTTCACGAGTATTTTCTCACGAGAGATCAATAAAATTAACAGCCTGTATAGTGCAAATCATAATGAAAATGATGGTTATAGTATATGCATTACACATATGTGACTAACTATACAATGATAAATATAGTTTCATATAAATTGTACTACCTATGATGAATATGATGGTGGTGAATTTTTCGTTAATTTGACAATAATCAATAGGTTTATAGTATAGCTAATTAATGTTCAGAGTTGTTATTTAGAATCAATTTACATATTGGTCATAGCTGGTGACCTATGTCACTGTTACCAATATTTTCTTACACTTTCTATTTGATTTCATGAGATTGGCCTGAGCCCATGCTGAACAGCACGATGGGAAAATAAGATCAGTATCACGAAAAAAGACCTAAAAATCAGTTTGGAGTTAACCCTCCACCGAAAAAAAACGGTGCTTTTTCACGTATTGCAGCTGCTGTGTATGTGTGAGAGAGAGTGTGTATTCTTTTGTATATCCCCTGTTGATGTCCTGCTTTTTATCAATTATGGATTCCAAGTCTCAAACTGAACTCTTGTATTTCACGTATTGAATGCTCTTCTTAGATCGAATTGTCAACATGGAAAATGGAGTCACGTAAAAAAGAACGGAATCAAATGAAAAAGTGTGATTGGTTCTTTTGTAAATTGATACAAGTCAATGTGCAAGAGGAAATGAAAATATTGAGTGGGAACGGCTGGAAGAAAAGTTAAAACCAAATCCAAGATGAAAAAAATGTGAAATAATGAAAATTTGTGAGAAAAAAATAGGTTAGCTAGAGACAAAATGCAATCAAAACACGAAAAACAACAAAAAAGAGATTAAAAGAAAAGAGGAAACGATGTGGGGGGGGGGAGAAAAATCACAGAGGTACGCGACGCTGCTTCCTTTGAATAGGATGGCAACTCACCAAAGAATCAAAGGAATCCATGACCCTCTTTGCATTATAGTCAAAAAGGAGGTTTTCACAAAGGCTGCTTAAAACATGATATACCGTTCATCGTCTCTTCTAGTAAACTTCAATGTTGTCACGGTTTCTTTTGGTCAAAACCATTGTTATTTTCTAAACTGATGAGTATAGGCTATGTAAAAGACATTTCCTCACCTCAATGTTATGATCGTGTTGAAATAGGGCCAGGGTCAAGAATGAGATTGAAGTGTTAGGTATAGATGATCATGTGTTCTTTTAATATATTTTTCAATGTATCATAACACAAGACGCTGTAACAACTTATTATTTTTAGGCTGTTCACGGCTGTCAGGGAATACCAATATTGGTCGTAATCTGTTGGTAGTCATGGTGAGGTGATGTTGATCCTTCATTAAAACTAGAGTAATGTACGTTGTTTGCTTATAGGCTTCTCTCCACCCTGTAACACAGGATTGTCAATATGGGATTTCATATTTTTTTTGCGAAACATTCTCCTTGATATGAACGCTTTTTCGGAGTAAATTAATTATTTCAGTTCTTTGCTATAATCCTAAGAGGAACATATGGATATTATGTCAAGTGTCGGAAGATATGGAATCATGCCTAAAGTCATTTTTTAAAACGAAACACTTGTACATACTGTGGGAATTCAAGCTCGGTTTTTCTTGTCCATCATTAACAATTACGTCATTTGGCAAAACGTCTATCAAATGGATTTTACACTTTTGCAATTTTGCTTCAAAATTTAGATTCCAGGTACACACAAAAGCATGCTTCCTGCAGAGTGGGTCATTGTACCTGATGCATGATGTAATTATAACATCTATCAAGAATTTCATATGTATAATAGTGGACCCAAAGTCCACGTATGTACATAATTGCTCTCACACATCACACACACACACACACACAAACAAACACACACACACACACACACACACACACACACACACACACACACACACACACACATATATATATATATATATATATATCGATGATCGGGGATGACAACATCTATAGATTTAGTTGTTTCTTAATTCATGATTTGGTTGTCTTGATATATTCGAGGAAATGCATGATTGGTGTCAATGAGTGCTGAACAGCCTATCTCAAATACTTTATCAATACATATACTCATAGAATATCATGTAAGTAAACAAGGAAAGTTATTCATAATATTTATATAAAACAACACATTCATTTCTATGTTTTTATCAAAACTGGGCTCACAGGCAGAATAGTTCGTAGGTGCATAGCTTTATCAGATTACGTAAAATGACCAATATTTGAAGTGTAGAATTAATGCGTTATTCATAATCATATAATTCTTTTATGATATATCTACGGATACGCTGGCGGCTTCAATAGATACTTCATGCTTTGAATGTTTCATAAAGCTTTTGTTCTTCAGAATCTAAAAAGTCAATCTCAATTCAGACGTAAACTTTTTTTCGTCAAAGTTTGTTTTTGCTTTTTGTCTTTTTTTTTAATATCGGATATGGCCGACTGCATTCAAGTTGGGCATGGGAGATGAAGCAAAAGCTTTTGCAATTCTGGGCATCAAGTTTTTAATTATTCGGAATTGAATCCGTAATAAAGGTTGTCTGGATACAGTTAAAAGTTGATATAGTTTTGACAGATATTTTTTGATTTATAAACGAGGTGAAGGTCGAGTGAAGAAAATGGTTGACATATTAGAAAATATGATGAGTGGAGCAAGTTGAAGGATGAGAGAAAGTTAAATTCAGAAATGCATGAAAAGACTTAAAAAAAAAGAACTTTCTCAACAATTGAGAACTGGATATAATAGAAACTTGATAGAGTGACGAAAAGAAATATAAAAAGATTGGGGGAGATAGTGATGTGACAAAATGGAATCGAAAGGGTATTGACCATCTGAAAAGATAGGTGGGAGAAAATCTTTTTAAAAAAGAAAACTACAATAGAGAGGAGAGGGTCTATTGTGTGGGAAGATTGAAAAGAAACGATAAGTGAAGGTTTAAGAAGGTGAAAGAATTAAAGGGGCAGATAAATTGAAATCAAAGAAAAAAAGGAAAAGCATGGTCTTAATTTCTCCATAACGGACAAAAGTAGGGAGAATCAATGGATAAAGATTAAAGGAAACTAGATGAGAGGAAATTGGGCGAGACAAAAAATGAAGAGGAAAACAGGGAAAATAAAAGGATATTGATAGAAGGGGAAATATGAAATGTTGTGAGAAAAAAAAAGGGATGGAGATGAAAAGTTGAAGAAAAGAGATCAAATGAAAGGATAGAAGAAAAAAACAAGAAATAACGGGAGATTGTGAGGAGGACAGAACAAATTGCAAACAGGAAAATTTGGAAATGAACAAGGAATGAAAAAAGATTCAATTTTTTTTGACTGGAAAGCTAAAGAAAAAAAAAGAAACAGAAAAAACGGAGCAAATGAATGAATGAAGGAGTATATTGCCTAAATGCATCAAGTGAAGATGAATACTGAATGCAAAATCATTTGATGCGTTGGAAAAACTTGCATCATTTGTACGGCAGTCAAAGAAAACATAAATTATGAACAAAAAACTGATTTCAAGAATTAAGCAAAAGATAATTCCATAGGAAAGTAGAAGCAAAATATAAAAGAAGCGTCCATACAGAATCGTTCTTGAATTATTATGAGTGGAGAATTGTTTAAAGACCTAAGACGTCAAACAAACAATGACGAAATTGGAAGAATGAATATTTTGCATGGGTTTTGCTCTGTCTGTTTCGTAGCATTCAACACACACACACACACACACACACACACACACACACACACACGTATATATATATATATATATATATATATATATATATATATATATATATATATAAATGTAAAAATATATATGTATGTATATATATATATATATACATTTATATATATACATATAATTATATATATATATACATATATAAATATATATATACATATTTATATATATATACAATTATATATATAAATATATATATATAAATATATATATACATATATATATGTATATATATTTGTATATTTGCATGTATACATGTATATATATACATATATATATATATACATATATATATGTATATATATATATATACATATCTATACACACACACACACACACACACATATATATATATATATACATAAATAGAAAGAAAGAAAGAGGGAGGGAATGAGTAGAAAGAGCCACAACAGAAAGCACTCAGCACAATGACGAACTTAAAAAAATCTTTTCTTGTATCACTTTAGTCACTCATTCCTCAACATCCCAAGATATTTTTTGTGCCGCACGCTTTTTAGTATATTCAGTTCTTCTCAACATTGTTATTTTGATATGGATTATTTTACATGAGCTATTTAAAACCAAGTTTTATCGATGAAATACCACCATTGACAAGGGGAAGTGCAGGAAAATCCAACTCGAGGAAACTATTCAAAATTGCAAATATATTATGGCTCCCAGCATATGCGCACATCCAGCTTGAACGATGATGGAATGAAATTACGTGGCATACTACCTCATATACATCGTTGGGTGTGAACAAACTAAACTCCTCTTTGAATAAATAGGTTTCCAAGTCAACATTTTTGCAAATCAGCATCTTACACCACACCTGTCTGGATGATTTGGATGTAGAGATTTAATTTCCTTGCAGTAACTGATAGAAAATGACGTCACATTTAATACGGCTCTTTTTTTTTTCTTTCTAGCAATCATGTGTTGGTTTGGTTCCCTCAGCTCCTTTTTCTATCACCAGTTTCCATCCTTCTTTTTATTGCTTTTCTTCATTTGTCAGTTTTGTCCTAATCTCTATCCTTTTTCCCTTTTTTTCCTTTTTGATTCGAGCTTCTTCTCATTCCTTTACCCGTTTTCTCTCTGTTTTACTCTGGTTCACAGATTTCAACATTGATAAAATCATGCAAAAGGCAGGATCATTTCAAAGTTTCAATTACAAAATACCTTTCGAAGGAGAATCTAACGGAGAAAAAAATCATCAAATCAAAGTTGAAAGTATCATGCTGAATTTTGTTACAGCAGTGCATGTTTTTACTTGAATTTGATTCCAAATTTTATTACCCTGAATGATATTTTGTAAATTTTGTCTAATTTTGAAGAATCCCTGCAGCGAAATCCTGATGCCAATGACTATGGATAAAAAACAAATACAATTGATTTTTTGATGAAGGAACATCGATCTTCAAGAGGACCGATCAAGCAATGAGTTGATATTGGTCTCCTTCGGCAATATATTGCAAATCTTTCTTTTGAATATTCATAAGAGTGATTCAATGTATAGGCCATTTTTCTTATCTTTTTCTAGTAATAATAATTTTGATTGCATAACGTTTCTTGATCTTTCAGTAAAATTTAATTCAATTTCCTTTGATATTAATACAATATTCTAGGTGATATATTTAAAATTCCTATGTAACTTATATGATTTAACTTTTATCCAGAGTAATTTTCTCTCTCTCTCTCTCTCTCTCCTATTAGGGGACCGGGCCGATGGGAATCCTCCGAGAAAACATTCCATTCTGAAGTGATTGGTATAGCAGCAGCAAGCTAGTCAATTTTTTGTCGCATTCCATGAGATTATTTGATGGAATATATCTCTATCTCTATCCGTCTGTCCGTCTTTCTGTCTGTCTGTCCCCCCCTCTCTCTCTCTCTATATATATTTATAAATACACGTACATATACATACATGTATATATACATACATACATATATATATATATATATATATATATATATATATATATATATATATATATATATATATATATATATATATATTGATCGATTTCCATCATACTTGTATATCTATTATAAACGGAAATTGTTTTATTCAAAAATACTCTTTGAATAGTCTGTTCCGGGAAAATAAATTGTTCCTCAATATATGTCCTTTTCATAGGAATCATTAAAAACAAAAAGAAAATCGAATGAGTTTTCCTCCAGGCAACCTCCTACATAACAAATTCCATCTTCAAGAATTACGATATCAACTTTGTTCCTGAAAGGAAGGCTTTCAAATTTAGAGCCACACAACAAACAAAGGGACTGCCAATTATGATATGGAAAGAACACGAAGCAGCATATTATAGCAGAGAGCAAATAGATGACAAAGTTATCCGTACAACTATCCATCGATTCACACAGCAATATTCAGGCTGTTTTGCAAAGATGTTAGCTGACCCGCTGGATTTGGCATCTTACAACGTTGATCCATCAGGACTATTGATGAAAGTCGCTGGCCAAAACTGAGAGGGTAGAATGGTCTCGGAATAACAAAATGAACTCTCACCATGACACTTCGGAGCAAAAAGATGACGGAACTTTGAGAACATCTGTGTTTAACGACTAATAGCAAATGGATGACGATCATGATGATGATGATGATGATAAAAAATGATTCATTTTCCACTTACTCGATATTTGCTTTAATGCTAATTGTCGGGAATCTGTCTTTCTTCTTAATATGTTTTCTAAGACTAGTGTCTGAATTGAAGAACCATTTGAACTATTCAACTTTGAAAAGATTAGCACACACAATAATTCAAAAGTTGAAAACACCATTTATCATGACGTTGCAATGATTACCCCATAATCCATTTACCATCTCTGTCCATTTATTTTTGTCGTTTGTGACATCTCATCGTGTGAGTAGCAGGTCAAAAAATCTGATGCTGGAAGCTGAGGGCTATTTAGGAGATGTTACAGAATTATCATTGAAGAGGCAACGTGTACATTTTTTGAAATATTCATTTCGTTAAATGGCTGCCAGGAAAGTTTTGCCTGATGTCTGCTAATAAAGTCTTTTTCATTATTATCTTTGATGTCATCTCTTGAACATCTACGAAATACGACTATATAGCCTACACTATTTCATTCTTCTTCTCTTGAGTTATAACAGCACAACCAGGTGATTATTAGATTCCCAAGTATACACACTTACACGAGCACATATTGCATATGCGCATACTCACACACACAGACACACCCCCCAACACACACATTCACAGATATAGACACAGACAAACACATGCTGACACATGCACTACGTTCACAAATGTCTTTATTCTTGACTTGGACACAAAGAGCCTTAATATTCATATTTTTTAGTTTTGTTTCCTTTGCGTCATGGAACTTTCCGTGTGAACAGCGGATTAAAGACTCCAATATTGAGGAAGCAGATGCTCGACTGTGTGATGTCTTCTGATGTTGCTTGGTTGGGATAATGATTAATTTGGTTAGTGTCTACCAACAAAGTTATTGACAATTCCATTAGTATCTTTGAGATCATCTTTTCCCCCCCAAAAGGGGTTGATTATTCTGCAATATTTTATAAGTTACTATTATGATATGGTGGCAACATGATACTCATGATTCAGGAGTGGCAAGCGCAGACACGTATACCTAGTATTAATGCTGATTAAATTCGTAGAGCGTTTCACATTTATAGTTCCATAAAATTTTCAGCTCTTTGATCCATATATTCATCTGTTATAAGGGAATGTCATGACTTGGTGGGATGCACTTCATTTGAAATGATATTCGATCTGATGGGATCAGAATTAGTATTGAATTTAAATTGACTTTGATGTTTAGTTCGTTTTCACTATATAAATGAGAATTGATAAGCGTCAATAGCTATCTCCCTTATATCGCTCGAAGAATTTGCTCTTTAGAGCAATGGGCACAGATTCAAACCAGAGATCTATACATCAATAAAGTTTGGAGTTCCTAAATTCAGTATATATATATATATATATATATAATGTGTACTTTAGAGAGTGAGACAGACTCGGGAGTGAAGTTTTTGGTGGTAAGGTTTATTAATCCTTATTTGTCAATAGTCCATACATGTTTCGAGATTTCTCTCATCATCAGTGGTGCGTGTTGTGTGAGTGTGAATTAAAATGTACCATGTGGAACCAGAGTCCACTGTCAGCGGCTATGCATTGTGGGTAGGTTTTGTTGTCAGGGCTACAAGAGGCCTCATGCTGAATGTAAGAATGACCAGCAGGTATTGGGATTTTGGTAAAGCAGCAGCAGTTGGACTTGGGGAGGGCAGAGTGTGTCAAGGTGGGGGGTAGTGTTGGGGAGGTGGGTTTTTTGGTATGTTTGGGATAGTATAGAAGGAGGGGTGGTGGAGTCAAGGAGCTACATAGGTTTCAACCTTAAAAGTTACTGGAGATGTTGCTGAAAGTGTTTTAGCTAAGAATTGGACAGGGGTTGTAACAGGCTAAGGTGAAGTTTTTCCTATGGGTCTAGGTGACTTTGAAGCTTCCATTATTGAGTGTGTCTAAGATGTGAGTGTGAGGATATTAATGGTAGGGGTTGTGTGTATTAGTGTTCTGTGTGGTGCGGGTTGTTCAGTTTAGTATTTAATCCATTAGGGTATAGGGTTTTAAGTTTGTTGATCCACATGTCTTCGTGTTTTTCTAGAACTTTAGTTATGTCAGTTGGAGTAGTTTTTTCTATTTTTTCTATGATGGTGAAGGTAGCATCAGTGGCAAAATTGTGGTCAGGTGTGCGGAAATGTAGTTCTACAGGGAGTGGGCTACGATTATTTTTTGACTTAATCCTATGTCTATAATTGTTGAGTCTAATATTAAATTGCCACTCGGACTTGCCAATGTACTGTAACTTACACCTATTGCACTCTAGAAGGTATATAATGTTCTTACTGCGGCAGTTGCTATTGTGGTATATGTGGTAACTCACTTTTGTGGTGGTGCTTGTGAATGTGTTGGTGTGCTTGAGGTGGTTGCAACATAGACTGTTTCTTATGTTGCAAGGTGTGCAGAAATTAATTGTTCTAGGTGTATTTTTGTGTACGACTTTATTGTTAACGATAGTATTGCTACTAATCATGTCTCTGATGTTTTTGGGTCTGCGGTAGGAGATAACACATGGGTCTGTGAATGTTTCTTTTAGATCTGTTTTGATCGTGAGAATGTTCCATCTATTATTGATGATGTGTGCTAAGGGTGGGAGTGTGTTGTTGAAGGTTGTTATAAGGGGTATGCGGTTGGGTTTGTTATTGTGGGACAGTAAAAGGGTTTGATCTCTGGGTATTCCAGTCGCTTTTTTTATTTGTTTTTTTGTGTCATCTAGTGGATAACCTCGTTGGGTGAAATATTGTATTAGGTTATGTTTGTGTCTGTTAAGTTCACTATTGGTGGGGCAGATTCTTCTAATTCTAAGAGCTTGTGAAAATGGTAGACTCCTTTTTAAGTGTTGGGGATGGGCTGATTTGGAGTGGAGGTAATTGTGGGTGTCTGTGGGTTTTGTGTAGAGGGTGGTATGGAGGTTTCTGTTGTCATCTATATATATGCGTGTGTCTAAGAAGGCTATGGAGTCAGTGGATGTTGTGAAGTCAAACTTAATAGAGTCATGTGCCGAGTTTAGATGTATAAAGAAGTTATCTAGTTTGGTTTTTTCGCCTGTATATATGAAAAAAATGTCGTCTATGTATCTACCATAAAAGATGCAGTCATTATAAATCTCTGGGTAAATGTAGGTTTCTTCAAATTTACCCATGAAGATATTAGCATAGGATGGGGCCGCTACTGTGCCCATGGCGCAGCCTTTCACCTGGAGGAAGTGTCTATTATTAAAGTTAAAGCTATTTAGGGTTAGAATGTGGTGCATAAGAGTGGTGATTGTTCTAGTGCTAGGTTCTTTAGTAGTTCTATTGTTTAAGGCTTCTGTCAGTGCTAGGATACCTTCGTCATGTTTGATGTTGGAGTATAGGGATTTAACATCCATACTAACTAGAAGTGCTTTGTCTGGGATTGCTGTGATGTGTTTGATTTTGTTTAGGAGGTCTGTGGTGTCACGTATATATGATTTGATTTGTGTTGCTAAGGGTTGTATGTAGTGATCTACAAATTTTGATAGTTTAGTAGTGTGGCAGTTCGTGGAGGAGATGACTGGTCTACCTGGGTTATTTGGCTTGTGGATTTTGGGGAGTAGGTAGAACCTTGCGGGTTTTGTGGAGGTGGGTTTCAGTATATTCTGTGTTCTTTTGTCTATCATGTTGCTATTGTGTAATTCTGTTAGGGATTGGGTTATTGTGTTTATGTATTCGTTAAAGGGGTCTATGGGGAGTTCTCTGTAGAATTCTGTGTTGCTTAATTGTAAGTTAGCTTCTGTGAGGTATTCATCTAGACCCCAGATGACTATGGATCCACCCTTATCTGCTCTTGTGATGATCAAGTTTGTGTTGTTTTTTAGTTTATTAAGGGCCTTTCGCTCTTTAGTTGTAAGGTTATCACGTGTTAGGGTTTGTGGTGTGTTATTGTTGATGTAGGTTTTTATGTCATCTCTGACGGCTAGCTCGAAAGTTTGAATGGTTGTGTCTATGTTTTTTGGGGTGAAAGATTTGTTGGGGTCTTTAAGCCTATCAAGGATGTCACTGTCGTGGCCTGTTTTCCCAAAGTGGGCTCTAAGTTTGATCCTTCTGAAGAAGTCATAGAGATCTTTGTTGAGGGTGTGATTGCTGAAGTGTGGGGGTCGGGGACAGAAATTAAGGCCCTTGTTAAGGAGTTTGAATGTGTCCCTAGTAAATCGAAATTTACTTAGGTTCATTACTTTCCCTTCTGGGTCTTCCTTAATTCTGATGGTGTGTAGTAGTGTTTTAGTAAGTTTTCTAAACTGCTTACTAGTGTTGGAATCAGGTTTTCTAACCCCCCTTCCATATTTAGTGGTAGGGGGGTTTCCTCGTTTTTTGGTAGAGTGTGTGTGTGGGTTGATGTAGGGGTTACCTGCTGGTCAGGGTGTTTGCCTATATATATATATATATATATATATATATATATATATATATATATATATATATATATATATATATATATATATATATATATATAGTTAATTCAAGGCACCGAGCATATAAATAGAATCAATTTTCAAGTATTCTATAGAATACATCATTGCCCATGCCATGGATGTTTCGTGTGTTGTTTTGCCGTAATTATAAAGTAAGGACACTTTCTGTCCTTGCTTCAAAACCTTTCTACGAGTATTTAGGTTACTGGACTCCATTTATGCTAGTTTCAGTGCTTTTTCAGACATCAAAATTCAGATAATCTTGAAGGATGGAAGTTGATGAAAATTGTTATCTCAATTTGTTTCGATCCTAAACGTAAACTAACAGAAAGGATTAATGATCCCTGATTTCATTTCTCTAGAATTAATTAACTTAACAAATTCAAACTTGACTTTTCAATGCCTTGTGTGCTGAATACTTGTATATCATGCAAATCTAAACCCCAGCAATGATCAGTTTATCATTAATTGCGTTGTGCACACATGCTAAGGCATATGCATAAATATAATTAAATGTATTCCTGGTTTCTGGCAACTGCTTCCCTTTTTGCGCTTGCAAAAAACAAAGTTGAATCTGAAGCCAAGAAAGGATAGAAAAATGATAACCAGATATTTTAACCTCAGGTTTTCCACATATTCTGTTTACTTTTCCGAGAGTAGCATTTCTGATTATTAAATTGATTCCCATTCTTTTTACGTACAACGAAATTCCCTTTCAAACACTACAGGAGGTAAACGTTGCCTGTTCTTTAGTTCTTGTTGTCGTCGCTAGTTATTTTCGCTGTTTCGTTGTTGACAGCATCACACCCTGGTATTGCCAAACCTGCAAAATTACTGAATTTAACAGAGGTACTTAAATCTTAATTCAATCGCCCCGTGTTCAGAGAGTGGCTTTTGTTTGTTTCCAGCTTGACAGTTTGTGTGCTAGGGCACATTCACTCTCTAATGAGCTCAATCCGATTCATTCATTGGTAAGCAAACCATTTTTCCTAACAAACTACGACTCTTCAAACTTATCTGAACAATGGCCAATATCTACTGGAAAAAAAAGTGCCAGTTCGAAGAAGAGTGATCTTTGTTTAAAATAAGATTTCCAAAGTACGAGTGTGTGTATGGGCACGTAAGAACATATCTCTCTTAAGAAAATTCAATGGTTGATTTAAAGATGTGTGACTCCTTTCCAAAATAAAGCAGTAATGATATTGATGTTGGTTTTCTTGGATTACTTTGATATGGTTGCATTCAGCAGCAGTTATCAAACTTGCTTCGTCCAGATATCCTGGTAATCAAATGGAGCGTTATTGAATAATTGATTCTTCCAAAATTCAGTAATTGTTTTTTTCAAGTAATCATGATGAGGGACCGACCGTTTTGGTTCCAAATGATGTTATCAACTACAGAGCAGTCGCAGCGATTATGGCACACACACACACACACACACACACACACACACACACACACACACACACACACATACATACACACATATATATATGTGTGTGTGTGCGTTTGTGTATATGTATAAGTAAGTTTTTATGTATATAAAATGTCAATCATAGCAGAACCAACATTTTCCGAATATATATATATATATATATATATATATATATATATATATATATATATATATATATATATATATATATGTGTGTGTATATATATATATAGTAATTGAACAAAGGTGTAAGTGTAAAATCTACTTATATGAGACTTCAAAGGGTTGACATCAATCAAAATTTATGTTAACAAACATAACTTAACATCAGTAAACACGTATTTGGAGATCAAGCACCATAGTTATCTCATTATTTTTATAGGAATAGTATTAATAAAATACGATCAATATCATTATTAATATCACCTCCATTCACTTTGAGCACGATGTATTTACCTCCCAATCTTTATCTTAGCTAACCGACCAAGAAAATGTAAAAAAAATTAAACATTAACGACTAAATTGATGTCAAATGAACCATAACAGTCTCGAACAGATACTTGAACGAAGATGTTGGTACAGATTTGAAAATCACCACAAAATAAGTCGATAGATAAAAAGCACACTGATAGAAAAAAGTGTTCGAAATATTCTCATAATGAATCGTCAGGAATCCAATTATCCTAGGAGAAATGGAAAATGTACTGGGATCAACAAAAAAAAACAAGTAAAGAGAAATATCAATATAATGGGAAATTTTTTTTTTCTAACCCAAAAGTAAACACTCCTTTCTCCAAATAACGTTTTAAATTTGAATCCAAATAGATCGAATTGTCTCTCAAAAGAAGCCTAAAAAGGGAAACAACATGAATGCGTGTGTGTAGTGAATCCATCATAGAGAATCTATATGGATGAAATACGAATATTCAATTATTAATCAATGAATAATAATCCCACAATTTCCCATGAGAGAGGAGCACACAAAGCACACATGATGTATGAAAATTATCTACGATCTGGAATTCTTGAGATGCATTTGCTCACGCAACATCTAACTAATCCAACGAGCCCAATCTAAATAAGTATCTTAGTAGGAGATTTTAAAAGTTATGCTTTGAAAATTAGGAATCGTCTGATAATTGCTTCTTTGTTCCTTTTCTTCATGTTTCTTTGTTTGAATGGTGTGTTATCTTACAAATTGAACGACGTGAGACTGTGTTAATAAATAAATGAAATATCGTCTTGCTGGGATCAGACTGCATCCAGACTCAGCTCTTACCGATTGTGCTAACAACACTCTTATGGCGAGTGACGATCTCAAAATGCATTTTTCTACGCATCCCTCCATTTGAAGTTGTTGGCACAATAACTTGATATATGTTTTCATCAATGCCATCGTTATGACATTTCAGTGAATACACAATCCATTTAGGATAAATGTGATCATTATCATGATATTTCGCTGGAAATTATCATTTTGCACCACGTATTTCACTAGGTAACCAGTCAAATTGTTTTATATTATGTAAGTACATGAATAATGATAAATGATGGATAAATCAGTTGGTAGTTAGGATATACCCGACATCCAGTGTCTTGATATTCCTGACAGACCAAACAATCTATAAGTCGTATACATCCGTTCGTTGGTTATTTCTCTTGGTCAAAAAATTCCTATTATTGGAATTAGCACGATTTTCCAAGATCAACCTGTAAAATCAGCATTGAAATTGAACTTATCCATGTTCAAATAAGGATGTCCTTGTGGTCGATCAAGGAATCGGAAAGTCTGTTTTTCCATGCATTGAAAATATGCTACTCAATCTCAAATCGTGTAAATGTAGATTCACATCCATCTGTTTACCAAAAACACGTTTGGTGTCGCTGGTTAACTTACACAAGAGAAAGTTTTTTTCTTATTGTGCGAGGGAAAAAAGTTGCCAATATTTTTTTTCTTTTTAGTTGACCGTCTCTTTTTTTCTAACTTCTGAATCGTTGTTGTTTTCAGAATGTTTAAAATGTTCCATATGTATTATCCACAGGAATTTGGTCGGAGAAGACAGCCCTGATGCTGATATTCAAGAGCTGCTGTAAATAATTTTAAATGAGTGCATCTTTTCTTTTTAAGACGTTTCTCATGGTTTTGTTTCAAAAACTTTCCTTATTCATGGCCTGAAGCGCTGCTTTTTCTTGAACATTTCTTTTCGAGAAGTCAGTTGTTTATTTTTGCTTCATTTTTACATTGTCTTGATTTTTATGATGTAATGTTCTCCCTAGTTCTTACTTTGTCATTTGTGCCAAACTTTCTTCAGCGTCTTCTTTGCATTTTCCTTTTTTTATATCTTGCTATCTGCATTACCGTACCATTTCAAAAAATTGTTTCCCCAACAGCCTTGAATGTTACCAATCTACTTACGTTTTTTGGTATTTTGAGATAATTTCCAAAGATGATGTTACCTATGCAATACTTAATTTATTATTTGGGCTCAATTCCCCATAATCTTGATCACCCTTTGATAGTTGCATCAAACAAGTACTTTTGACATTTGCCAATAATACCCTCGGCCAATGATCTGAACGTTTGTGATGTGAAGTAGTTGCTGTCAGGTGGTAATTTCCCTCTCACTCAACGAACAAACATCTTCATACATTCAACACATTTCTTCACATTTTTGACATAATTAACGTTCAATCCAGATTCATAATCTTATACACAGTGACTAAAATCGAAGAGGTCAAGTACCCATGCTGGGACCCAGCACTGAACTCTCACATACACAGGTTACCATCATGTAAGTTGAGATTGTTGGGTGTTGACCTACATTTTGATATCACACACACACACAAGAGCAAGCATGAAAAGCAAACACGCCATCCTCCATTGAAATCATTATGATTGAAGTTGATAAGTGAGTGGTCATTTAAGTTAAAATGACATAGCAATACTAAAAAAAATAAAATAAGAATGACTACTGAATAAAATATAGTCGATTAAATAATTCCAATATTATTCAAAAAGAAATATAGAAATTAACAAATAGATATAAGTCGTGAAAACTCCTTCGAGAAACCGAAAATAAAGAGATAAAATTCCGTAAGATGGATTAATTAAGATGAGAAACAACGTTTTTGAACTTCATTAATTTTCGAAAACTGAAAGAATATCCTACTGTTCTTTTCAACCCGTCGTACTTAAAATTCAACAGCACGCCACAAGGTAGCTAGGTTCGAATAACCAATGAGTAAACACTGTGAGTCAAGCCACCGCCAAAAAAAGGTAGGCAGAGTTGGAACTTCCGATAGAACTGTGAATGGTTCAAATGTGTTCTTCAAAGTCTTTTATAAGTGAAATAGGATGCAATATCCATAATGAACCATTGCAACTTGTCTCTACTCATATCATAAATACATTACCTTTGTTCTCCATTACTATATCGAATAATCATGTATTTAATACATATACATATGCTTGCTGTATAATTATCCCTGTTCATTTCACATATCTAATCGTAGTATTTTAGCCAAAATCATTTGTTTAGAAATAAATATAATAGAATAAGTTGGAAGCCAGTTCATCCTATTCTTTTTGGTATCCTTGTTATCTTTTTTTCTATCATTGTTATAATTATTTATTATTATTACGATGACGACAATTATGTGAATAAATGCCAGGGCGCCAGGAGCCAGTTTTGAATTTTTTGCGGATGTTTTGAATCGGCAACTTAATCAATATCGTTTTTTCATGTTTTTTTATCTCACTATTCCTGAATTTACCGAAAAGAGGAGAAAATTTATACGAAAGAACAACACGTTAGTAATATATTGCTACTTCAAAAGCAAAACGTCCGTGCAGTCCTATGGGCAACGCATGTTCAAAATACGGAAGAAAGATCACTTGTTGCAGTTATCGACCCAGTGTCTGGCTAATCAAACTCTGAAAAACAAAAGTCTCACATAGAGAGAACTAAGAAGGGTCTGCAATAAAATAAAAAAGGAGGAAGGTTGTTCACCCGAAGAAGAACCATTCAATACAACAAACATAACAAACAATCAAGTTGATACTTTAGTAGAAAAATAGAAAGCTCAAAAAAATACTTTGGAAGAAATTATGCCAGAAGAAAACAACGTCAGTGCCTTGTCTTATGGACAATGACAGGGAGAAATTAAAAGAAGCAATCAAATATGCAACCTGCCTCTTAAAGCATATCAAATTCATCGGCTCACCAGTGCTCAACAACCAAATCTACATTTGAGTGAAAATGGTATTGAAGCTCTTTACAAAACAGGGAAACACCCCAAATAATTGGTGGGAAAACCCATCTGAGAGACAAGATTAGGGAACAGATCTCACAATTTGCATGTGATGAAAAACTACTGAAAAATGCGCAATAAATGAACTGACCACGTGTACTACTACGGGACAAACTTAACATAAGACAGTGAGGTGGAGGTGTCCCTGTAACATCAGAAAAAATACACCAGAGAAGAATAACCAAAGAGGCAAGACTAAAAAGATGTGGACAAAGGACTGCTCAATACACTCAGAGCTGTACATTCCAAACTGCTCAATGAAAGATTTACCAGAATTTGAACAGAAAAAAAAAACAGAACATAAAACTGGATTACAAAGAAGTCCTGGAACAACACGTGGGGACACTCGAAAAGACACAACGAAGCCCCCTGAATGGTTAGAGATCATGGAAAAAGAACCCTAAGACATGAACAATAGAGAATAAATAGTACTTAATGGAAATAAATTGGATAATGCTCTAAAAGATAGCACACTGGGAAGCACCAGGACCTCATGGGATCCATAGATATTACTTTTACAAAAATGAACACACGACACAACAGGCTCATTAGACAACTTTAAAGTTGCCAAAATTAGTCGAGATACCAGAATGAATGATTAGAGCCGAAACCACCCTCACCATGTATGACCAGACACTCAACCTTATGGTAATGCAGTTTACAGTTGGATATAACTTTCCAGATTGTCTTTGAATGTGGAAAACCAACTTGGGTCACTTTTCGATTCCCAGGGGATACTCTAGGTTTAGCTCATAAGCCTTGATACACTACAGTGCTTAGTGTCAAATGGTTGTATAATCTTCACTTGCAGAGCCGTCACTTATAACTTCTGGGCAACTGTTGGGAGACAATAAATCACAGCATTGTTGTTGAGTGTGAGAGAAATGCGAAAGAGTGCTTGAGACCTGACTAAACTCGATGAGCAAACATCAACAATAGGATTCAACAATATGGACATCTGATATCAACATAAACTGGATACTGCACAGGGAAATGGGAACCATCAATTACTCTGGGACTCTGATATCAAAATTGATCATCCTATTTGAACGATAAAATCAATCCTAGTAATCGTGAAAGAAGGGCTGGAAACCTGCCAAATAATAGACTTTGCAGTACTTGCAGATCCCATGAAATGGAGGAGTGAAAAGCTAAACAGAACACCAGGACCTGGCAAGGGGACTGAGGAAAGTGCAGAAAATGAGAGACACAACTTGGCAAGGGGACTGATGAAAGTGCAGTGTAAACTGGATTGCCATAAGGTTGAGTGTTTGGTCATACATG
Source organism: Thysanoteuthis rhombus (assembly GCA_963457665.1). Taxonomy (NCBI): domain Eukaryota; kingdom Metazoa; phylum Mollusca; class Cephalopoda; order Oegopsida; family Thysanoteuthidae; genus Thysanoteuthis; species Thysanoteuthis major. The sequence goes on from OY735220.1 coordinate 15,049,458, forward strand.
GTTTTTAAAGTCTGCTTCGATCGGCTTTAAAGCTACTTAGGGGTTGCTCGAACCGTCCCTGAGGTATTCAAAAATGAACACAGGGGGGGATATTGAAAAACTTTCAAAGATAAAGAACAATGGAATATATAGAGTATAAATTAGTTATAAGTATTGAGTATGATCGTTCTTTTAATTTTTTTCATGAAAATAAAATTATTTCCCGAAATAAACCCCGAGGTGACATTGTAAAATCAATAATCATCAATATTTTCAGGTTCATGCAGACACAAGGTATTATGAATTTGTAAATTAGGAGTGATTTCTCTGATGCTCTAATTGAAAAATTCTATAATAGCTAAAATAGAAGTGTTAAGACCAGCGCAGTTAAGACAAGTGCAGTTACAAAACACATGAATTTATCCAGTCAGAACATGAATGATCGTTTTTGATACATAGAGTGTCGTATGTCGTGTATGTCGAGTATTGATGTCAATTAAGAAAACGAACAAGAGAACATATTGGTTGAGCGCTTCACTTGTGTTAATAAGGAACAAATCGTTATGAGGGAAACTTACAGGAAAACAAAATTAATCTAATATTTGTTTTATGCTTCTTCATCTGTTAATATCGATTTCTGTCCGTTTTCATCATTCTAAATCAGTTCATTGCAATCTATCTATAGATTTATTGATATGAATTGAATACATATACATAAAAGAGCGTATATAAACATTTCAATGGGCGTGGGGTTTCTCAGGTAACCCAGGTGACCCAATCTCTATCGACTTTCTTGCACCTTCGAAGATGTGCACGGACTCTAGTACCAAATAATTTAACTTTCCCTCTGTTTTTAGTCTTCGTGACGTCGATATGTTGTGCAGGCCTTGGTCCATATTTTTGCTGATAAAATGGTATGACCAGAACCTTATCAGCTCTGAGCTCTACTACCGATACATGAAAGGAAAATTTCAAATAGAAGGCAGAAATGCGCCACCAATGCTGAATGGAATATACATCTTGAGTAACAGATATCATATGACAATTGGTTCGACAGTAGTGACCAAATCTTTCAAATAAAATTCTATCATTTCTCAACTCAACTCGAATTTTGCTGTTGAGGGTTAATCTTTGCTTACAATAATATACGCACACATACATACATATATAAAAATGTATGTGTATGTGTGTATGTGTGTGCGTGTATATATATATATATATCAGTGGACCTGTGCATTACCACAGCGTGCATATATGGATATAGTTATAAAACCGGATAGATATAAAGAGAGAGAGAAACAGAAAACAGTCCGACAGACACACGGAGAGTCTCATCATATTCCCATTATTCCTCCAGAGATCATTACAGGAACTCTATAGCACCTGACCAGCGTTTCCATTCATATATATCGATGGAATAATCTTTTCCCATCCATTACTAGGAATATTGTTGTATATTTCTCTCATCTTGGCTGTCACTTTTCATGATATTTGTTCGTTCACTGAATGTTCTGTCATTTTATATACCTAGCTATCACTATGGTCGATTATTAGATAATTACAAATAGTTTTTTTTTTCATAGTCAATTCAACTATTATTCAAAAATAAAATACTAAAGATAGATCATAAAAAAACTTGATCAAGAAAGCAAACTTTTCAAGACGGTCCTATAAAAAGTCATATGTTAGATGAGCCATAATTCTTGCAAATCAATAATCAGTAACTCTTAATGAAGCTCTTGAAAATTTCTTGACTGCTGTGAAAATATTTTTCAAATGTCAAGTCGCATTAGTACTACGTTTAACATTTTAATAAAGCACTTGGAGTCGAAAATTAGAGAGAGAAAATCTCAGTCAACAAAAACAAGTATATCACGCTTTGAAAATTAGATAATAAAATGGAGAAAATCGGTTGACATTTTTCTCCTAATTGCTCGTTAAAAGAAATAAACTGATATTCTGATCACAAACAATTATTGTGTTTCATAGACGTTGATATGGAATTTAGATTAAATATACCTGTACCAAACATCGACATTGTAGTTGGGGGAAAGAAACTAAAACAAAATCATTGATGGAGAATAAAAGAATAACATTGACGCTGCAAATGATGCTCATTTGAGGAAAAATGTAATATGATTTACATATATATTAATAATAACTCACATGCACATACAAACATACATATATACATATATTTATATATATATATATATATATATATATATATATATATATATATATATATATATATATATATATACATATACGAGTACAATTCGACGCAATCATTGGTAACACAGGCATACACCAAAATAAAGGTGTTTAGCGTAGCAGTGAACAAATGGTATTCATTTTTGTGATAACTTTGCATTTCATGCGTTTATGATTATCAGGAAAGAATCAAAATATGGTTATGAAAGTATATAATAATCTTTGGAATAGTACAGCTGCTCAACAGGAGTCATATCCTCAATATGGATGTCTTTGTCTTGTTTCAATAAAAAAAGCCGATTTACGAGGTAAAATGTCTGGACAGTAAATGACGTTCCAGTGTTTTTCTTTTAGTGACAGAAGCCGAATAACCATTAATAGACCGGAAGGATACAGTGCAGTTTGTGTTACAATCGAAGAGATATATCCTGTACTACTGAGCATCAGCAACGTTTCGGAAGATTTGTTTCCGGTTTGAATCGTCGGATATGAACTTTTGGATCTTGGCGTGTATGGGTTATATTCTATTTTTGAAAAACAAATTGTCAGCCTTAATTCATGAACGAATCGCCTTATGTTCGAAACACATCTCCCCGTACAGCAATACCCCTTAGTGCAGTGGAGAATTTATGGACTGGCTACCATTTTATTCCCAATGCTTACCCATTTTAAACTCCCTGGAGCACCCTCAAGAGAAAGGCATATAGGAATCGGCGGTAGTAGCTTCTAACGAAAGAGAATGACAAATTATTCTCAAGATTGCAGAAGCTCTTACTGCTTGAAAAATTCAAAATATGACGGAGTCAATCGATGTTTGACTCTCTGATATTCTTGCTCAAGGATATCCCATTTCAAATTACATAGTATATATCAGCATTTCTATTTTTTTACCTATATGTTGTTCGGTTCGACGTTTTATAGCCGAAAAGGTAGACATACATGGATGCATTGGTTCATTAATAAATCAATAGCAAATAACAAAATGCTATTTTTACACAATATGTATCTTTTTTTATCAAACATCATCTCTGACTTTACTGTTTCGCATGTACCGATATTACTTCATTACCATTTAGGGTTTCAATGAATCTTTGTGTAGCGATCGAATTGAAGGCCATTTGTGACTTTTATACATGCTTATAGGGAGCATTCAATTCATTCTTTTGATCATAAGTGTATCTTTTCCTCCCGTTACATCTGCTCAAGTCTTGGGGTTAGTACGCCAATGTTAGTTGGACAGTGCAATATAATAATTGCTTTTAATGACGCTATATCATGGATCCTAAGGATATGAATAGAAAATCAAAGCCTTTTCTCGGGCAATAATTGGTTGAGATGTGTGCTTAACTGGCGAACACACAACGTGCAGTGGTAGAATTTCCAATATCAGCCTTTGATTATTCTGGTTAATCCAAAGTAAACCACTTGCTTCTAGCCAGAGTGGAACACACACACGAAAACATCGACACAGATGCTTACGTAACGAAACTTCCTCGTGCACGTACTAACAGAATGTAAATTATAACAACAAAGCAACCATGCTGGATCTAGCCACTAAGAGAACTGATTTGCACATTATACGTTGAACGTTTCAGATCAAATCATATTTAATAACACTGATTTCGCAGGGAATTATTCATCTGTTCTGGTATTTGTTTGAACAGACACATACATAAACTCGCTCTCTCTCCCTCTCTCTCTCCTTCTCTCTCGCTCTCTCTCTCCCCCTCTCTATCATACACACAGGCACATAGAAATTCATCTATGTATAAACTATGAAGCTTTACTGATAAGAAGATTAAACATTAAGAAACTTTTTCGAAGGTCACCAATACATACCACCGTCTATATAATTGCTTCATAGTTTTTCTGTGATGCTATCAATTGAACGATTTTTATTGGTTTGGTATTTCATTCCATACATATTGTATATCCTTCCACAAATATGGAGTTCGATTCACTGATTTGTTGTAATTCAGTTTTTCAAAATTTCCTACCCAGATGTTTATTTGAACGTGATGTCCATGATAGTAATAAGTGTGTCTCATTCGAATTTTTGAGTAATTTGCAATGGGGTCGGCTTTTTGTGTTTTGAAACCGAAAATCAGTTTTTCTTGGTGTGTTAGTTGAATGTAGAATAAGGCTATAAGAATCTTCTCTCTTTTTTTCGCTGACCGTATTAACTTTCCTTCACTAAACTTATCATTTAATGTTG
>OY735220.1:15058865-15068865 GCA_963457665.1 Thysanoteuthis rhombus
TTTGTATGCTAGGAGTATATATGGACACAGATGCATATCTTTATAAATATGATGATTTCTAAAGATGATTTTGAATTGTTCAATATCGAATGACATCATGAGAATGATAAAATATGGACCCCCATATATATATATATATGTGTGTGTGTGTGTGTGTGTGTGTGTGTGTATGTGCGTGTATATGTGTGTGTGTGTATATATATATATGTATATATATATGTATATATATATATATATATATGTATATATATATATATATATATATGAGTATGTTTGTGTGTGTATATGTTCGTATAACTATCTAAACACATAGATTGAGTGTTTATTTAATATGATTTGACAAAAGCAAAATGTTGGTATATCAACTAATTCCCATAAAGATGGCTGAACAATACATCAAATGTAGTGCAGTCTTCAGTGTGTTAGTACCATTAGTTAATACGTTTCTGTAATTAGTTTTCGTCCATCAAAATTCCTCAAACTGCGAAAGATTAGTCACATACTCTGATATAAGTCGAGTGTGATAAATCTCTATAATGCGATAAGCTAACATCAATAAGGGTTCCCTCTGGTAAATGAAAACATTGGTTAGCGAGCTAGTTTTGTCGATTGATATTACTGCAGTGACTCTGATCTTCTTTTGATCATCTGGTTTGTGGCTCACATCTTTGATGGCTTAAAAGTTGATTAATTCTATCACTTTGGATAAAGATCTTCCAGGGATCAGGTATGCATCATTTGTATCGAATTTTGTTTGGTGGAGAGACAATATTCCTCTGACTCACTACGAAGGGAAATTGGATACAAAGTTGATCCAACCAGTACCCCTATATATCTGTTTCTTGGGTCTCATAATAAAAAAAAGATTTGTCCAATGTTTTAACGTAGACAAACACCTCTATTATTTAATATGTGCTGTTATGAATCGTCTCCGACGTATTCACTTTGCCATCAACGTGGTTAGCCGTGTATTGTAAAGGTAGACAAAACCATTCTCACTACCAGTTGATAATCAGGTTGAGATTTCAGTGCGTATTGAGTGGAATTCGCAAAATATGGATCAACAAATGTCTTCGTCGTTAATAAATAGCCTGTCTCTCTTGATATCTTGACTTAATGTCAAGAAGATACGGAAATTTATACGACGTTTACAAATTATTCCAGTGTCTAGTGAAAATGTCTGCTCGATCAAACACAAGATCCTTGCGTTTGGAGGGGGGGTTGTCAAGAGAGATTTCAAGCTTCACTAGTGATAAGTATGATTATGAATTTGGAGCGTGTCAGACAGTTTGATGATCGCTTTTTATAGAAAGCTGAGTCAGAACTCCCAGGTCCTGGCGAAGGGATTCGGATAATAATAATAATTTCTCCTTCTTTTTCTTCTTCTTTTTTTTCTTTACCTGTCATTTTGAAACTGTTTCCCTTCAATAAATTTTCTCCCATGTTCTTATCATTTCATTCTTTATCCTCTCCATTATTAATCAATTAATTCCTCTTTTTTTTATTTCCTTTCTCCTTTTTTTCATTTTTCAAGAATTTTTCTTCATCTTATTCTTCCAGGTATTTCCTCCCTTTGCATTTTCTGTCTCCATTTCCCCCTGCACTAGATTATGATCTATTGCTTTCTTCAACCAACAAGGATGTATAATTACCCCCCCCCAAAAAAAAAATCACTTTCTATGAAAACGAATTAGACATTCAAAACTAAAAAAAGAGCCCAAAACTGCAATTATCGATATTTACAAATTTACTAGTCTGGCACAAGGTGGTAATGGAGATAAATATACAACCAAATGATAAATGACTCAAGATTGTAAATCACCGAATAACGAGAGGCAATCTTTGTTCATTAGGCTTAGCTAATTTGACACAGAGCGGAAGAAGTAATTCATTTGGATTGGAGTAAATTCAATGTAGTCGTAAATTGATTTGCTAGACACTTGTGTTTAGAATTGCTCTACAGACAGTGTCTAATATAATTATGAATCGTCAGCTTCCCCACAAGGAAAAAAAATCCGATTTTTACGTGTTTTTACCTATTTGTTTAAAAAACGTTTATTCACAACCTCTTGCACGTGAAATGATTACTACTTTCCATCGTGGGATTGGTGCAGGCCTTGAATAACAAACTGAGATTGATACTCCACCATTGAGAACACGCAATCGAATAAGTCAGTGATTATCAGCTTGTTGTTAGAGTGATTGCTATTAGGCTTATATCGATAATGAGTTCTGTACTAAGAGAGAAAACACTTTATAAGTCTCTTAGAGTAAAGGCAAATGAGTATTTACTTAGAAAATCTTCAGGATAAATTCTCTGAAAATTAATATTACAATCTGCATGAACCAAAGTACCGTGCAATCAAAAGCCAGGGAAGTATGAACATTACTAAGTTTAATTGATAATTACACGTTTGCATCTAGTGTGTAGGAGCGAAATTTCGTGAATGTATTTCTTTATCAATGATTCCAATATCAACCATCTTGATTCAAGACTTTTTAATTAGGAAGGTTGATTCATACTTCGAATCACAAAATAATCAGCAAAATGGTAAATTTCTACAGCCTGAATAATCCATGGCCTTTCCTATCTTCAGTTTATTTTCAATGTAGATAGTCATACTCTATGTGGAAGACTAAGCATGGTAAATGGCTATATGATCTCCCCTCATGATGACTATTCTCTTTTTCCATATGTAGTCCATGTCCAAAAAAATGATAAAAGACGTTAAGTTGTGGATTACTTGACAAACAGTGTTTCACAATACGTTCAACTGGCTCAATAGTTTCCCACCGTTTGTTTAGCGTATTATCAGACCGAAAGATTGCTTTATACAACAGAAAGAAGATGGGCAAATCATATGAGTAATGGGATGCAGATTGGAGGATAAATGAAATGGAAAATGAAAGGAATATCAATTTCAAAAATTTCTGAGACGATAAGAATAAAGCATTGGTGACGTCAAGAGTTAGCATAACAAATACAAGTTGGATAAATAAAAGAAAAAAAATTCTTATATTGGATATTCTCTTTTTCCAAAATTTTAAGCATTATTCCTTTTTATTCTTCCTTCAAAATATTCCATCAGGATTGACATAATCTCTTACTTTTTTTTTTCTATATCAAATTAGTTCCTGTGGTAGAAAGCCTAAAGGGAACAAGACAATGTACAAAACATACGTAAATATTACATATCATGTAGACAACTTACTTAAAGAAGATTAAAAAGAACCCACAAGCAATTGTGTATATATGTAGATATATTTCCTTACAGTAAAAAAGGGAATCAAAACAAAACAAAAAAACATATTTTAGCTAAAAAAAAAGCAGATAATTAATAACATTACTTGTGTATCGTATTGAATCAAATTCTTATTGATTGAATATCTATCTATCTATCCATCTATCAATCTCTCTCCCCACCTCTCTCTCTGTTTCTCTCTCTCTCTCTCTCTGTCTGTCTCTCTCTGTCTCTCTGTCTCTCTCTCTCTCTCTCTCTCTCTCTCTCTCTATATATATATATATATATATATATATATATATATACATATATTTGAACACAGGAATATATTTGTGAGTGTGTGTGTGCGTTTATATCTGTGTCTGTCTCTATGAGTTTGTTCACGTAGATACACTAGATGTACTTTCAAAGCATAGTGAATATAATGATGTGCATGCAAGTGTGTTTGTATGTATACTTGATAAAGCGAACTTGATAGACTTATTATTTCAACAAAAGGAAACATACATTCAAAGTCTTTTCATGTGATCACGTACGGAATCCTTTCAATAGACGACACATTTCTCATCTTTCTCTTTATTCCCCCAATTACGTATACGATATTAGTTGAACAAGTTTCCCATTCTTACAAAATGGATGAATTGGGAGCGGAAGAAATCAGACGATGTCTCTAGGAATATAATCAGCCAACTTTGATTGGGCGAGCAGATGTTTCCCACGTAAAATCAATGTCAGACACAGACTAACAAGAATGACTAACAACGTTATTACGTTCGTCTTGTTGATTCCGTGGAAGATCTTTCTTTTTTTGTAATGCCGTTTAGGTAAGGTATGAGAGCAGAATAGCAATATAATTATGAGTGAATTTTGTGATAGTTCTTCACCATGGAGCAATGGGTAGCAAACTAGTCAAGAAATACATAACTTCTGTGTAATCATCTTGATTCTCTCTCCATACTACGTGTTCCGGTGGTTTATGTTTGATTAAGTCTTGTGTAGTGAGAGAATGTTACACGTACAAATCCTCTTCTGTTTATCTCAGTTGGTCACTACTTCAGTCTATTTATATTTGGATGTATGAATCAGTCAGCTCATGTCTATCCAATTTATTAGTTTACATTCTTAGCATAAGATACTTTGGAGTAGATTGGAAATTACAATAATCAGCGTCCATTTAAGAGATTGAATATCCGGCGATCGATATGAAACTCTTAATCCATCCATAAATTATAACAATTTGTATCTCAATCAATCCATTTATCCAAGCCTCCTCACAGCATGCATAGGCACATACAGGTTCAAACACACACACACACACACACACACACACACACACACACACACACACACACGTATGTATGTATGCATGAATGTATATATATACATACATACATATATATGTATATATATATATATATATATATATATATACAAGTTTGATCAAAAAGAATTTTTTGGGGTGCACATTCCTCTTGTAGTTCAACGAAAATGTTATACGAATAGAGTACAGATGTAGATACCACTGGCTTCCAATGATGTATCTGTAGACATTAGATAGTAATAGCGTCTGTCGTCGGACATAAACCCTCTTCAAGGTTCTCCTGAGCTCTGTAATATGATCATCATTATGTCAGCATCTCCGAATTTCTCTAGTTTGTTATACTGTCTTATGTTTTGTCGGGCCCAATTTCACATGTGATCTCTTGGGATCCATGTTGTGAGTTGTGCTAATGTTGTAACCTGTCTAGCCCATTGACAGTTTTTTTTATTGATTCTCTGATAATTCAAACTCCTTTTTACATAATGATATATTGTACTGTATCTCCATATCATGTTTAACATGATTCTCTCTCGATCAGGTTGCATGGTTCTCGCTTGAAATTGGTACCATTTGGGAATAATGGCATTGGACTCTTTTTCTAAAATCCACACTGAGTCGCGAATCAAGCTGTTTCTGGGAATTTGCAATCTAATTATTATTCTTATCTTGACTAAAATTCAACTCAGGAAGGTAGATATCCCTATGGGAAAGTATATCTTTAGAGAATGAATGCTTGGATACCAAAAGAAATAGACAGACAGCGTTGGTTGTCTGAGTTACAATACTGATATTGATGGGAAAGCAGGATATTAAATACCGTTTTTATCTATGTATCTTGATAAATCATTTGAAAGCTCTGCAGGACGATGAATCTGTTGCACTCAGAAATATTATCACTCTTTCCTATCAATTGGATAAAGCATGCAAAGAATCCTAAGAGCATCGCAAGGAGTCCATTTAGGATGGACTATAGCGGAAAAGTGCTGTAAATCCCGATATTTCACCGTCCAAATGATAAAAATCAGAATTTTCCTTTGCAGTATCATGAAGGATTCGTTCAACAGTGATATGTCACTGAAGAACTCGTAGAAAGAAATTGTCAATACCAAACATTTCTGCCCAACTAACCTAATGAACAAGCTCTCATAAAGTATAATATGATTGAGTAAATATGTCCAAAAATAGATTAGAATTATCACAGAAAAAAGCGTGAACAGACTGAAATTCAACAACTAACACCAATTTAAACACACAAACACACACAGAGACGCATGCACAGTGACGCACATACATATTTTTGTATATATATATATATGTATATATACATATACATATACACATTTCTAAATTGCATATATTGTACAAAATCTTTATTAAAAATGATATGCCTTATTACACAGTTAATGTATTTGGCCTAGAATACAAAAATAATGAACATCTGCCGTAGGAATATAACCTGCTATCCATTAGGGTAGCAACTTCAAAATAGCGTTGTTCTCACCATTGAGGTAGTGACTCAAATTAGTGTTTCAATTTTAAAATTTCATATTGTTTGTATACAGTCTATATCTGATGTATCTATCACTTCTAGCACTTACATTTATGTTATTAAAAACGGATATATGATCTGACAATAATATTTATGAAACACATTACATAGTTAAAAAAAAATGGTCTGATGTTGAAAATGAACTTGCAACCAATATGGTATACGATTGGAGAGAATGTATTCTTTTTACATTGTTCAGGCCTGATACCGGTGCCATGCAAAGACAAGAAATCAAATAGGATTTCAGCGTAATATGAGCCAAGTTTAAATCATTATGTTGGGTCAGATATTCATTTTCTAATAGTTGGCATACGTGTGTTTGTGCGAGAGTGCATGTGTTTATGTGTGTGTGTGTGTGTGTGTATGTGTGTGTGTATGTGTGTGTTTACGTAACATATGATAAGCGAAGAGAGTGGGATATTTCAAAACTCCTTTTCCTTTAAATATTATCATATTTTGCGGATGAGTGTGTGTGTGTGTGTGTGTGTGTGTGTGTGTGTGTGTGTGTGTGTGTGTGTGTGTGTGTGTGTGTGTGTGTGAGTACCTGAGAGGATGAGTTGCATAGATCAGACAACAAAAACAAGAATATCAACTTCCAGGGATTTGTTAGAGTGAACTAAAAACGACTGTATTTGTCCCGAGACAAACGCACTAAAATTATATTTTCCTGAAAGATTTTTGTATTTTTGGAAAAAAATTCATAGAATATAATTGCTCCCGTAGGACAAAACCATTGAACATTTCCCAAAAGTCTTTTGGGAAAATATTCTTCTAGGAGTTCCAAACAGATAGTCTGGCTTCAACTTCGCTTTTTTCTCATCCATTTATCAATCAATATATCAATCTATCTTTGTTTAGTAATGTCCATCAATCAATGGAAAAATCAATAGTTTTTTTCGAAACGAATATCTGAATCGTTTCTTGCCTTCACACAAGACGGACTCAATGTTACATATCCTTTCATTTTGTCTGATCAAAAAGTAATTTTATGGCCAGCGAGATTCCCGAAGACGTGACTCATTTAGAGTAGATCATTTTCATAGTCAGGGATTTTGGAAGATGTGTGCTTAGTGAAACGGAGGATGATGAAATACCCCCCCCCACACACACACAAAGGAAGGAAGAATGGTAAATTGGTCATGAACCCTTGCGAGAGATATGGTTATAGAGGCCAAATAACAGGAGGGAAGATTGCAGAGATAGAGAGGAAGATGTGAGGGAGAAGGAAAAAATGAATAAACAGGATGCCAAGCGATAAATAAACAGAGAAAAATAAAGAGAAAAGTTGAAGGAAAAAATGAGAAGAAAAAAAAAAGAAATGAAAAAAAAAATAGTTAAATAACAATTAAATTCCTCCCAAAACAGAATATTTAAACAAAACTGTGTACATTGCTTCGAATCGTGAGACATTTGAATGGTAGGACAGAGAATAGATGCAGGTAACAGTCATTGTGGAAATGAAAAAAATGTGAAAGCTCCTGAGCGTAAATAATGTAAGAAAATTGACACCTAAGATAGATATTCTAGTAAATAAATATAACGAAGTTCAAGTAATATTCTAAGTGCTTTGCTACGAAAAATGTACTTAGGGATGACTCTTAATATTCAATATGCTAAACGTATATATTCATGTGTTTATTATTCAATAAATTGTTTTTTTTAATTCCAAGCCCTCCGTGAATTCTGTAAATGAAAAATGTCTCCAATGCAAAACATTCTCTCAATCTCACTCATATATATATATATATATATATATATATATATATATATATATATATATATATATATATATATATATATTGAGAGACAGAGACAGAGACAGAAACAGACAGAGAGAGAGAGGGGGGCACACAGACAGACAGACAGACATAGACAGAGAGACACAGAGAGAGAAAGAGAGAGAGAGAGAGAAGCAAACTGAAAGACAGAGAGTGAGAGAGAGAGAAAGGGAGAGAGAGAGAGAGAGAGAGAGAGAGAGGGAATGATGTTTGTTTTTGAACTAATATATAACACGACAAAACCTTTTCCAAGTAAAGAAAAGCGAAACAAAAACAAAAAAAACGTAGTGTACTTTAACATAAATTCTATTGAGTTTATTAGGTAATTACGCCTCAGTAAAAGCCAGGATTTGAATTATATTCAAGGTCTTTTTCATTAGCACAACAACTCAATATTATTTAAATCATGACAGCCTACGGTAGTTTTGTCTGTACAGTCTTATCTTATCTCAGATTCATTACTCCTTCGATCTTGACTCTTATATAATCGGCACAAGTCCAAGCGCAGCCATTATGATTGGCACTATCCATGATTGAAGCAGAATCTCAAATTTTTATTATTTCAAATCACTGTTCAAAGTAGTGACCCCTGGAGTTAGAATGTGATATAATCGTGGAACAGTTAAATTAAGTGATCATGCATTATTTGTTACGAGCGTATAACCCGGTACACTCATAGCCAAAGGCATTCCTGAAAATTACGCACTTTGAGCCGTCATCGATTTCCTAAACGTCTCCCACTCTGACCTGGAAGCAACTGTTGTTACTGCCATTTTGAATTAACTGCCGGCAGAAAAAAATATTTTCTGATCAATTTTTCGTGATGGCTTCAATGTTTATGTGTATGACTAAGTATATGTCTCAATAGCAAAATGAAAAATTAGCTTGAAATCATCTGTTTAGCTGCCCCTCTCTAAGAGCTTATTTCAACGTGACAAAGTGCTGAACGGCGCGTGTTTTTTTTTAATCGTAATTGATTGTAAAATTCCACGATACGATAATTAATCTTGCCATGCCGTGTTTTGCAACATTGGAATATTTGGCAGGCAATTCACGCTATCATTAACATGTATTGAACATAACAAATCATCATAACCCACTGCTCGACGATGGCCATCCCCATCTTCTCCAGTGACGGGTGTGATTGGGCTGAACTCAGTCATGTCTTACCAGCTAACCTTTCTATCTGTTCGTTTTAGCTTGTAACTGATCTTTTCACACTGTATTTGTCTCCCCATGGGAACCAGTTGCTCAGTCACTTGCTCCGTCAGACCTCATCTATGCTTGCTGAGTGTCAATCACAACACTTCACTTGAGTCCACGATGGCCTTCTCATACATCTTGGTTATCCTAAACATAGCAATTTCTGTGGCTTCTGTTTACTCCTGAGTTGGTTCACAGATTTTTTCCATGAAGAGAGTGCACATAGAATAAAAATTAAAGTAATTACAGTGTGTCAAACTTTTCAGATTGATTATAGCCAGATGTAAATCGGGTAGTTATTCTTGTTATATAACATTTGATATCATTATATTTCCATTAATTTCAAAACGTATGATGAGACTCTTGAAAATGGCATTTAATCAAGCCACAAATATATATATATATATATATATATATATATATATATATATATATATATATATATATATATATATATATCGGTAGGGTGAAACCGTCTCTCTATTTTATTTCTTCATAGACCTTGTATCCTCGATCGTATGTAATGTACGCCTCAACCCCCTCTGGGTGAACCGCCTCTTCTCTTACTTTTATCTGTTGTGTTCCACTTGCGAGACACACTTCAATGGTAATATCCTTTTAAAACGGATATTGCTATGTCCTTTTGAGACTTGGAGAGAGAGAGAAAGAGAGAGATAGACAGACAGACAGAGAGAAAGACAGAAACAGAGACAGACAGAGAGACAGACAGAGAGAGAGAGAGAGAGAGAGAGAGAGAGAGAGGAAGAGAGAGATACAGAGAGACAGAGTGTTTTCAATTACAACAAGGGAAATATGTACGTTAGTTTTTTGGACAGAAATTATAAATTTCCGTTATATTTCGACGTGTTTTATTTGAGAAATTGATTTTTATTTCTTGTTGTTTCTT
>OY735220.1:15073865-15111365 GCA_963457665.1 Thysanoteuthis rhombus
TTAATTTGGTTTCTAATATTTTTCTTATCCTTCTGAGGTATTCTCTCTTAATTTTCTCCTTCATCTCTTCCCGTTCTATCGTGTCACATTCAAGGACACCTAGGTACTTGTATCGGTCTTGTGCAGTCAATGCCCTAATCTTGTTGTCTGGAAGTTCAATTCCCTCAGTCATTGAAACCCTTCCTTTATGCATCACCATGATTGCGCATTTTTCTATCCCAAACTCCATTCCTATGTCCTCACTATATTCCCTTACTTTGTTGAACAGAGTCTCAAGCTCTCCCCTGTTTTTTGCAAACAATTTAATATCGTCCATGTACATTAAGTGGTTGACCTTTCCTTTTGTTTTAGAGAAGTGGTATCCTTTGCTGTTTTTCAGGATTCTGTTAAGCGGTATCATTGTTAGAACAAATAATAGTGGGGACAACGTGTCTCCTTGGAAGATTCCCCTTTTTATCCCTACCTCGGCTAGTTTGTCCCCTGCGGCTGTCAAATCTACTTTCCAGTCTTCCATCGAATTACCAATGAATTTAACCACCGGTTCGCTAATTTTGAACATTCTAAGGCATTCGAGTATCCAGCTATGTGGAATCATATCGTATGCCTTTTTGTAATCTATCCATCCCATTGCGATATTCTTTCTCCTTTTCCTCACTTCTCTTAAGATCATATGGTCTATGTAGAGTAAATCGTTTGCCCCTTTGGTTCCTATCCTACACCCTTTCTGTTCTTCTGGTAGTAGTCCCCTTGGGCATGGTTAGGACAAACAAAAACCTGAACCCCATCATTATGGTCCAATGCGGATGTATCAGGAAAAGATATGTCAAGGCATAAAATCGACAGAGCTAAAAAAAAAAAATGAAAAAAGGTAGTAAATTCCTTCTACGTGATGAAGGAGTGATACTATAAACCACATTACCAGTGAAAAAAAGGTTAAAAAAAGACGTTGTGTAATTAGCTACGGGAGGGAAATGATGTTTAGATGTTAAAAGTATTTTTCGCGTCTGCCATTAAAGAGAGAGAGTTGCTGAGACGAGAAAGAAGAAAATGCCGTATATACATTTTCTTGTTTATCCCTCCTTTTTATTACGACAGGGCTCTGTTGCACAATGAATGATTGAAAAAAATGCAACACATTACATGCACATTACAAGGTGAAAATCTGACAGAAGTTAGAAGAATCGGCTGGGTGCAGGTGTAAAGTGAACGATCTTTCCTCGCTGGGTGAAATTCACGACTGCTGGCTTGCATATTGGTGCACTCAGTTGGTCAAAGTTGTGAACCGCCTTATATGGGAAACGCCTGTGATTAAGATATACATAACATACGTCACATACTTGTGGCAATGAACTATGAAAATAAGCGAATGCACCTCTTGAAGACACTCGTTTCGTCCAAGAGGATTTGCGTTCCAGCAAAACGTCATTCATTCTCTGAAGTACTTGTCTTTGCTGATAAATGTTCAAGATAAGGCAGATCTTCCTCTGATGACAAAACTATTCGATTTTTGCGATCCTAAAAAAACGTTCATCGTTCCATATATATATATATATATATATATATATATATATATATATATATATATATATATATATATATATATATATATAATCTCAGGTTGACTATGGATAGTCAGAGAGACAATAAAAAGACTAAGTAGATCCGTATTTAAAATGAATATTGCACCCAACGATTTCACTTACAAACAAACTAATATATGGATATCACATAAAGTAAACTGATAGTCCTATGTATCAACATAAGAACACCATGCAAACATTAATATTGTTGGGCGTAGCATAAGGATATGGGAATATTGGATATTAACTTGGAATGTTTGGCTCCATGTGTGAAGATTGTTGTTGCTATATTTCGACTGATTCTTAAGGATAACTTGCAATCGCCTGCTGAACAAAACTATAATGATTTCAAACATATAAATACTGCTGCAATGGAATGGTTGCAGAAAGAGTGGCTCTTCAGACATTAAACTCATATATAAGGCGTACACCAATAGATGAAAAGTGAAAGAAATGAATCCTTTCTGATCTGATGATAATTTGTTAGGATGAATGGGTAAAAAGATTATCAAAGATTACATCCCAAGAGATTGGGAGATGACATTGTTTCTAAAAGCTACACAGGCAAATATTGAGTTGTAACTCGGAATTTTTCCGATTTTTTGCAATTTTTCCATGCTCTTTTGCACGAAACTCCGTTCATTTAATGTTTTTTTTAACTATATCTCAAAATCAAAATTTGCGGTAACAATTTCTGATTTATGTTTAAATGCCATTCATATTGAAACTGTATCAATATTTTGACATCAACTTTTCGTGATGAAATATATACTTTTCGCATACACCATGTACCTGCAAAACGCAGTTGAGTGGCGAGTATCTTACTTTCTTATTAAATCATCCGGTAATCTATCCATTTCAATCATTCCTCCTTTTATATTTGACAATATCTTCTACCCCAAGCTAATGCAAGATGTCCAAAAACATTTCCCCTTCTACTCATAATGTCCAATGTCGACTCGATCTACCTAGTCAATGCATCTATTCTCGCCCGTTCTCAGTCTATTTTCATCTTAGATTATGTATGTGATCCAATATCCAACAATGGATTTCAGATTATGATTTCAATTATGATGATATGATTATAAATGCTTTTTGTTTTCCTCTAATTCTTTTTGTTTTATTCTGGTGGTCATGTTCCTGATAATCTTTTTTTTGATTTATATCTTCAACAATGGTTCATATATCACTCAAAGAGACCAAACGATCGACTAACGCCTTGGTCATTGTTAAGGAAGGAAGGAAGGAAGGAAGGAAGGAAGGAAGGAAGGAAGGAAGGAAGGAAGGAAGGAAGGAAGGAAGGAAGGAAGGAAATGAAATGAAAAAGACATGCAGGGACTAAAACAATTTTTCTCGAAGAAAATAATCATGTTTTACTTGCTTTTTCAGCAAATACATCATGCCAAAAACGAAATTTGAAAAAAAACAAAAAAAACACGGGCCATGGGCACACAAACAAAAATTAGAATTACAATACGTGTGATAAAAAGATATGAAGTGTAAGAAGGAGGGGGGACGATGATTTACGGGTGATAATGAAGATATAACAGTGAAGGACAGGAGAAAAGAATTTTAAACAGTATTTGCTCTTTATCTGATTGAATAATGATGATTACCATCTATAGAAAGTTGAAAGAAAAAACATGAAAATCTTAGTGTTTAAATTGCATCAGTTAACGTCAATATTAACAGAAAAAAAAACTTATTCCGGCTTCAACACAATTAGCCCGAATACCAAGGAAAAGAAATGTGCATGTGTGGAGTTGTAAGGTCAGTTTTCTGAAAGCAACGAATTCATACTAGTTTGAAAACACAGTGGATACAAATGATAAAATTTACAGCATTGTTACAATCATCTTCAACCTTGTGGGGCGGATACTGGAGTGTTAAGTAGATTTTCGTATATAGTATATCTAGTATGACTTGAAAAAGTATTGTTAACATTCCCTCTGTTTGTAGTACAATTCACATCAATTTGAATATCTGTGTTCTGTATTATTTTATCCGAGGTTGCGATAAAAAGCAAAAATAGAAAATATGAGTGTGAAAAGCTGCATAAAAATTAAATTATAATAATTTATCAAACTTCACCTACTATACAGTGGATGAATGAACTTTTTTTCCAGCCCAGTGAACAAGAAAAAATCTCTAGAATACTGCAAGCATAAACAATGAACCCGTTTAGATTTTCTCCAACGAGACATTTTAAGCCACTTTTATATTGTTTGCATAAATAAATCTATTACGCAAATACTATTGAAAAACATTCATCCTCTAATAAACATTCAACGTTTGGTTTTTACTGAACAGAGTATTTTTTTGAGTTCTTTCTGCAGTGAATTTCAATTTTAGACTCAAAATTCTCATTATTTTTTCAAGGCTGAACGGCAAATCCGCAAATGTAAAAGGGGTACATATACTTAAAATGTGATTGAATTCCTACCACCCAACAGAGCGTTGAGGCACCCGAAATTTTGGAAATCTAACCCGACAATTTTTCATCATTTCATGTCCTGTTATTTTCTTCCCTTTAATGCAATGGTAGAATCTAATAACCATTGCTTGTTCAATGATTGTGTTTTTTCGTCGATTTTCAATCATCAATTCGAGTTCTATTATCCCTATCTTTGGGTTAGGTTAGATCTTTTTAATTTACTGTAAAGTATCGTCTTGTCATACGGATTAACTTCTCCAGTAATCGAAAAAAATCGATTCTACCAGCGAGATCTGTACTTATGTAAAACCAGGAACAATAAATAAAAAGAAAAAAAATGACAGCAATCTCGAAATGATAGCTGATTAATTCCAATGTTTGCATTGGCATTATTTAGTGGAATTACTTGATTGTTATTAACGATGCTATGAAATTCCAACATGTCTGATGTATTTGTAAGCAGTGATTGGGAAAAGCTCAGTTTCGAATTGGGTTAAGGTCCATCCATCTTCAACAGTTGGAAGCCATTGATTTGATTTTATCGTTCTGTCTCGTGTCTTTTGTTATGGAAGGAGTCGTTGGCGCCATGTCCCTTCCAATAATGACAGCAAAGCAGTGTGTCATGTAGGTAATTGACTGAACCGTTTTGCATATATTTGAAATTCGTCTACGATTCATTGACTTTGTATGGGAACGGATCTATTCATTTGCAAAAGACGTTGAAGGTAAACAAGGTGAGACGGTAAAAAAAGAGGAGGGAAAATGAATTGGATTATGAATGCCTAGAGCATAGTGAATAGAAAAAAAGCCTGAGAAAAGGGCGTCAATTTAAGGAAGGAAGAACGAGGCCAGCAGGCTAAAATATACTGAAAAAAAAAACAAACAAACAAAACCAGTGAGAATCCAATGATTTCATTAGCTAAAAGAAAGAAAGATAGAAATAGAGAAAGATATACATAGGAATAAAAAGGCAAGAATTGAGGCGATGGAAGGAAAGTTCAAATGAAAGTAAGGGATAAGTGAAGAAAGAATGAAGAGAGAGGGACAGATAGATAAAAGTAGAAAGAAAAAAAACGGAAAAGGAGGTTCCAGATGACATGCAGGAAAATAGAACACGTCCACAATGAATTGATTAATGAACAAGGGAAACTAAATACAGAAGGGAAAATAATATGTGAAGGATTCTTTTTACTAATCCTTCATCGTTAAAAACTTTGTGAAGTAATTTACGTATGAAATAATATCAATATACGATATACATGAAACCATGTATAAAATTGAATACAACATATATGGCTAAAACCATATGATAAGAAAATAAGGGGGTTTCGATGGACACTGCTAGGTACCATGTTAATATATTCGATTTTCAAATCCCTGAAATATGGTAAACTACTGATCCCTCCATCAACGGAAAATTTATATTTGCTCCATATTGATGAAGAATAATGGACACAAAGTGAACACTTAAAAAAAAAAAATAGATAAATGAATCAGTTCTAATAGATATCGGAATATGACTAAAAAAATCTTTTGGAAAAGTTCTTTTGATACTTAGTATTTTAAGCTGTGAAGTACTCTGGGCAATATATATATATATATATATATATATATATATATATATATATATATATATATATATATATATATATATATATATATATATATATATATATATATATGTGCGTGTGTGTGTGTATGTGTATGTGTGTGCCTTTCCTCTGTAAATCATTGAACTTAATTATGGCGTATAGACAAAGCTTCAAGTTATGTTGAATAAATTACAAGGTAGATAAGATGATTCAATCTTACAAATGAAATTATCAAACTGTTCATTGTCAATTTTGTGATTCAGTTCTGGTTTTTGACTTCCACCATCCCCAAATTATGTAGTTGCTCGTAAGAAAGTAAACAGATGAATATTTTAAGATCCTTTCATTTTCCACTTGTCAACCCTTTTTTCCTCCTAAATCAACGTGCCCTTAAGTGTCAAAATAAACGTTGACGGTACGGATGTTGGAAAACAAAAACTCATCTAAGACATTCAAGTAATATTATAAAGACAATGACTCATCAAAGTATATTTAAATAAAAGGATCAATTATAACTATCCATGTAAAATAAAACCTGACAAATTGGCAAACAGTTTGAAGCATACAGCAAAAATTGATATAGAAATTTCTGACAGCATTACTTTACCATCAAAATCATGATGAAATTCTGTTTTCATATATATATATATATATATATATATATATATATATATATATATATATATATATATATATATATATATATATATATATATATATAATCTCTGCTCTGAAAATGTTATAAAAAAAACAAAAAACAACCAATTTCATGTTAGCAGTATGCAATTAAAGCAATTGGTCAGTGACCAAACGAAAGCTGCTCCATATATATATATATATATATATATATATATATATATATATATATATATATATATATTATATATATATATATATATATACATATGTATATATATATATATATATACATATATATATACATGTATATATATATATATATATATATATACATATACATATATATATGTATATATATATATATATGTATATATATATATATATATATATATATATAGATGGATTGATTTCACGTGTTCTATTGAAATGCATACTACTCCATATTTTTAAGATCATTGGTGGTTGATTATTAGTAAATAATACGCAACCAGTATATATATATATATATATATATATACATATATATATACATATATATATACATATATATATATATATATATATATATATATATATATATGTTATTTTCCTCGGGAAGCACGTCTTCCAATAATTCCCCACCTTTTAAACGGATGTGAATCCATTGATTCAGCACAAGACATATCGCTTATTCTACAAGCAATGTTTCCGATCGATTGAATGATGTCAACGGTATCTCCTTGATTTACTGTGTCCAGATGGATTGTCAAGATCGATCAAACATAGATTGGATTTGTATTGATCTGTTTATTTCCTTGCAATTTGTTTTTGAAAAGACCAGACAAAGCTCAGGGATGTACGAAGAGAAATTGAGTTATTCACCGTTTTTCTGCTTTGACTCATTTGTTTACAAAACAAAACACATTTTTTTCTCCCTTCAATCCAAGTTTTTGTTTCTATATCATATTATTCTATCTATTTATCTATCCATCTTTATTTCACAAGTGTTTAATAGTGCAATGTTCCATACACAATTATATTTTATCTTATCTTTTATTGCCCAATCCAGTCAACCACCTTCCCAAAACTTATTTCTCATTCAATTGCCCTCTCTCTCGCCCACAACGTGTTTACCTCCTGACACATTTCTCAACATTCCAGGTCATCTAATGTCCCACTCCTCAATCCTTTTTTATAATTTTCTCCAGACGCCAACAGCACCTAATATTCCCCTCGTCCGATCCAGTCATCGTCATGGGAGAACTCAATGGCCAGGATTGATCGTCCTTTCACGATTTGTGTCAGCAGATTTCTCATCTATATCTCTTTGAGCTTTACAAGATCATTGGCTTCCCAAATAATAGTATCAGTGACTATACCAAAACAATTCAAACATAATAAACCGTTATGAAAGACAAAATACTAGAATAAAGGAAAAAGACATCTTCCCCAGAGTTGTTTGAACAACTGAACCGATATATTCCAGTTGCACGGTATTAAGATGGGAACAGGAGTCAATTCAAGGTAGGGATTCGAGAAGAGCAAATTGAAATCAAACGAGAGTTCGGTTAATTTCAAGGCAAGTCATGCATACGTTGTTATTCAGTCATGGCACCCAGGTGATTTTACTCAAAATAGTGATTTGAAGGAACAATAAGACTGTTAAACCTTGTAGTATCAATATGAAAAATGTAGAAAATGGGGTTTTGATGATCAAAGACTAATTGGAATGATAATTAATCTCCTCAGAAAAGTGACACGTAAAAATACAAACATCTTTAAAATAATCCTTAGAGACGACCGATACAAATATTTTGTTAGGTATTTTCGAAAAAATTCATTAACAATATCCAAGCTATCTCAAATCTAAATTTTAGGATTAATACATTTTCATGAACGTCAATATCAACAACTAAATGATGTCAAGAAGTAATTGATGAAAACAAATAAAAGACTCTGTTTTTGAAAAAAGTCAGTCAGGAGGAAAGGAACTGAGAAGGAATATGTATTTCATTTATTTTCTAGTTGGGAAAACCTGACAGAGAACCAGAGAAATAATGCAACTTTATTCATATGCATACATTTTGTGATGCATGAACATTCATGTGTTGGCTGTATTCCTGATTTGAATTATTATCATATTTGCACTCGACATATAACGTTTGACCTTCTTCCGCCAAAAAGAAAAGACCTTAGGTATGAAATGGACCCACTTGTTAATCTCGTGATAGACGTTTGTCATTACAGGAAGAAATAAATCTTGAAATTTGATCAATGGTTTGTAGAAAATACGAGAATGTCACTGAGGAGAATGGAAAAAAAATTCGTCCAATTTCCTGAAGGATCATATCATATAAATAAAGGAATTATTACAATCCCCTCCGAATGCAAATGCAAATTAGATCTGGTGACAAAACTTCCCACCAGGCTGACAATTCTATTATGGAGAACTTTTTTAAAAATTCATTTTTGTATTCCGTAGTTAGATAAACCATCCATACTTATGTAGTGGTAAATTGTCAGAACAAGGATTGAACTCATTAGAGCAATGGCAAGCTATAACTAATCGATATCGCTTCACGAAGAGGAATAATTATGCCTGCTGCTGGACAAGTGTGAAAGAAATTTATATCTGATTTTCTTTAACATCAAATTACATTTATAGGATGTAAGGAGAAACATTTGGTCAAATGTACTGACAAGGGAGATGATAATGGTGTTTCATCCAGTTTTTGTCGAGTACAGTAACTGCTGCATTTTTAATTAGGATACAGACTAATTAACCGAGTATGAAATGAGCTTGTGCCATTTACTTTGTCTATATTAGTTTGGTGCTATCTAATCATTTGCTCCCAAAGGATAATAGTATTCCAATGGCATTAACGCTCTAGTCCACGTCAGAGTACAACCTTCCAACCTCACATGCATCGCTTCCTCTTTTCGAATTATTCCATATCACTATCAGCTGTTAAAAGGCCACTGTTTACTTCCCCGTTTTTGTGTCTGGTCTGTACCCAATGCGTTTAGTGTGTCAAAGAATTTATTCCTTGGAAGAAGCGCTTACAAAACTATGCACTTTACTGTACTGTATACTATTTTTATGCTCGGTAAAACCTAGCTCATTTGTATTATATGTGAAAGCCTCTTTCCAGAAATTCATTTGTGATATCTGCAATTGATAACGACATTACACTGTTCCCTGACAAGCTCATGGTGTTCACGTGACTGATCATGCACAGTATAATTCCTGAGATAAATTTTTAACTCAATGCCCCTTAATTGAACCCCGGTGCCATACTCGGTACCTGCGTGAATATCAAAGGGTAGTTTGTTGACAACAAATTGAATCATATTGATCCTTCTTCTTTGCCACAATATCAATTGTTGTCATGCTAAATATAATAGTAACTATGTGACAGACCAAACTAAGCTGAGTAAATATCAATCAATTCACAATCTGTTCGTAATATTTTTGAAGAGAAATATGTGAAAGCTTTGAGGACAGATCATGGTATTGGTAGTGTTGAGAGAAGATTGGATGGTGGTAGGGTTCAGATTGAAAAAAGATATACCTCTATTATGTCCCCGGTGATAGCTACAAGACTCATTTATATGGAAATACGTATATGGAAATACGTATCAATAACAGCAACAACGTCAACAATCTGAGTTATTAATCAGCTTCATTGTACGTTCATCTATTACGCTAATCTATCTAGAAACAGAGTCCATAATCTGAGGAAACAGCAAATCCTCAATGAATCTTCAGCTTGGATCTACTACGCTCCAGGCTAAAAAACCTAACAGAACAATATAAAATGGAGAGGAATTTTGAAATCCACGAAGGAGAAAATGGGTGTGTGATGAAAGATATGCAAAAAATGAAAGAAGAGAGAAAAAAAACATGTGTAGAAATAAACATACAGAGACACAGAACAAAGAAAGAGTAAAATGCTAAAGGACGACGTACAAATATAGGCTTGTAGGTTGCATATCAAGTGACAATGAACAAAAACGTTTCATTTGGAAGGCGTAAAATTGAGATACATTAAAATTCTTCACAAGCAGAAGTAGCAAAAGACGAATAAGATAAGGGATGCCATGGAATATATTTGTGCATTTCCTTTTTTCTTTTGTATATAAGATTACCCGATGTTTGTATTACATTTACATGAAAACGTGGACTTCAAACAAAGTTTGGAAAGGATATCGGAAATAATGAAGAGATACAAGCATATACGGAGAAAATTTCAGATGCATGCGATAGCAGATAAACTTAGTTTTCAACGCCCTTTGAAATTGTTCGGATCAAGCAAATTGTGACATTATATCTAGAAATGCAAAAGAAGCGATTGTTGTCCTAATGGAAAAAAGAGGTGAATGTAGAAACTGGTGAAAAATCGAAGCAGCATGTTACTCGGAAAATTGCAGGAAAAATATCAAGGTCATTCATAACCAAACCGACCACCTGTGAACAGATGAGGTGGACAATGAAAATCCGACATTACCTAAAAGGTTCTTGCACCAGAAATATTTATGAAACACAAATATACAGCAAAGGTTGTCTATATGAAGAAAGGAAGTAAAATGTAGATAACGCCGTATAAAAATATAGTCATCTAGTCGGAAGGTAATAGAAAAACAGGCACGGCTGAATAACGACAATGATACATAGGAAACTACACACAAAAAAAAAACTTTTGATCGATCATGTCAGCAGATAGTATGACCAGGGGAATTGTAATCCGTAAGATATGATATGAGACTGAATGGCAACAATGAAAAGAAATATCAACCCATAGACCTGGTTTTTATGATGGATTTCATGTTGAAAATCGGAGAGAAGACTTGTTGAGCAAGCACAAAGACCTTGCCCGAGAGTATAAGAAACATTTGAATGTATAGAAATGATATATACAAATGAATAGATATCATTTTGACCACAGTTGTACAGGGACCAGCAAATATTTGGGAAAACGTGCAAGAGATACGTTAGGACATGTGGTCACTCATCTTCCATAATTGATTATTATTATTATTATCATTATTATTATTATTATTATTATTATTATTATTATTATTATAGATGATGATGATGAGGAGGAGGAGGGGGATGGGGATGATGATGATGACTGTTATATTATTGATTGTGTGGAGAGTATGCAGTAACTTGTATACATGATGAGTGAGAAGTTAGTCCATAGGCAAGATGTTTATCTGATATCTACTTGTCTAGTCTTATGAGGTGTGAATTAGTGGGTTATTTGAATGATGACCTATAAGAGGTGAGTGCAGAAGAATACATTGTCAGCTTATCACAATTGTACATCTTTTGAAAAAAAAAGAGGTGTGAGATTCGATATAATTGGAATACATTTTTGTCGAGTCTTCACTGCCAACAAAAAGGTAGAGTAAACTAATGAAAGCACATGAGATAGACGTACACAGTATTGCATATACACTGAGGTATACATCATTGTATCACATGATGAGGGGGTTCGGAAGTGTAAAAATAATAGTAGGAACAAGGGGAAGGGATAGTATTAGTGGAATGTTGCAACTTGTTTCCACAGGTAAAACTTTCTTTAATGGTGATAAAGTTTCAATTGGATATCTGAAATGCTGATTAAAAGAATATACACACATGCATATACAAACAAACATACACACGGAGACTCTACCCATATATACACACGTATACATTTATGCGTATAAGAAGAACAATCCAAAAAGTGAATATGTGGTTAAAAAATGAAACCCGTTCATTCCATTGACATATTTTGTTTTCTTGAAAACTGATGAAATATTTTTTTACTTTAGTTTTTGAGACTTCTATATCAGATAAAATTAATGAAAGGGATCTTCAGGGGTGTCTTAGCAGTCATAAAAAAAACAACTTTCGACATAAACATTTAAAGATTTCTGACGGAGTTAAATTCTGTTGTCTTTAATCTAATCTTTCTTCATGCATGTATTATTGAAAGAATGTATGTTTTCATTATAACTTATACTAAAGTTTTTCGTCAATTTATGTTTCTGTTCGTTCCACCTTTAAACATCGGCTCTTTCATAATTCTGTTAGGTTTTCATTCGTTTTTAAAGCCCACAGTATATGTGTGTATCTGTCACAAAGATCCCAAAAAATCAAATGAGAGATAATCCTAGTCAAAATAAATACCACCCCGATATCAACAAACTTATGATATTTTATTCTTATATCCTCCAAGATAACAAAACTGACATGTTCACTGCTAATAACCAAATGTAAATGTCAGAACTCTGTTTCGTTACTTCCGAATTCCCACCGAATTATCAAAACTTGCTGAGATATTTGGCTTCCCAGTGGGTGAGAAACTTTGTTGGAAAAAAACGTGACACTATTTTGACAGCAAAGGAGGATGAGGTTCAGTATAGACAACCCACGAATAATCCCAAGTTGATGTCATTTATCGCTGTTTATCTACAGTCAACATGCATGGAACTCTTCAATCGCACAGTGAACCTTTGCAGGTCTATTTATTGCAAGCAAAAGCTTCATCAAGGGGGTAACAACTGTGTTAATTTACACACTAAGATATAACAGGACAATTTTTGGGATGTAAACGGGATGAAGGGTTTTGTACAGTAGCACGCCGAGAGTTGATTAAAGACAATATCTAAATTCTAATGGAGTGGTCCACTTGAATGGGGCAACTATCTTAGCTAAAACCCAAGCCATTTTCTTGAACATTAATTTCAATTATCGGATCCTGTGTTTGTGAATCGAAGAAATAATGTTTCATTAAAGGAGATTTCCAATTCAAATTATAATTCCTACTCTCATTAATTATTCTACTCTTTCTTTTTATTATCTTGTATGATTGCTTATTTACGTATTTTGTCATTTTTCAAAGGTGAAAGCTACTCCCGAATTAGGAGAAAAAAATAATTAAAGAATCTAAGACAGCATTTTGAAAAAAAAAAAAGGAAAAATAATTATCAAAATTAGCAGTATTACTCCTTTCCAATCATTCTATCCTCGATCCTTTCCTTCTTCCTGCCTTCATTTTACATGATTTTCTTTCTCAAGTTCTTACCATCATAGATCATTCTTTTCATTTCTTCCTTTCTCAATCTTTCTTCTCTTCATTGTTTGTTTCTCCCTTTTTCCACGTTCGATGATTTTTTTCCCTAATTTCCTCCAAAAACTCATTATTTCTGCCATTTGTATTCTCCAAATCCGCTTTCGTTCCCGATTTTTTAAAATGTTTCTTCATTCATTTACCTTTATCGTCTCTCTATTTTTTTAATGTAATTCTTTTGTTGCATCTCACCGTTTTCAAAAAACTTTCTCCCGTCAATTTCGTTATAGTTTAATTAATGTTTTAATATTTTTCATTCCTCTTTTGTAATCCCGTTCCATCTCAACATTTCTTCATTCTTTACTCATCCTGGTTCTCTCCTTCTCCCGAATGTTTTTTCTTCTTTGCCTCCCTCGTTGAACTAGTCACCCCCTTCCTTCCCTCTCTCTCTCCCCCCATCTCTTTCTTTCCCTACTCTATCTCTCTTTCCCTCTCCTTATGTTTACTATATTTTTTTCAACATTATTTGTCTTTTGTAGGCTTCTTATAACTCTCTACACACATTAACTCATGTTTTCAAACGTTATTTCAAAAATATCTCCGTTTCTATCCAAACCATCGTTTCATTTCAAAGTGCAATACTGACATCAATGTGATCTTTCTAGATATTTTTCTTGTTTATTGCAATAATTTTACGCCCCTGTTTTTCTCTATCCGTCACACATTGTTGATTTCGTATCATTTTTAATGTTGCAGAGTATCAAAAATGATAGTCTTTATGGCCAGACTCTTTACTTTTCTGAATAAAGAATTATGTCCTTTCTAGTCGGCCAAAAGAGAAAAAAAAAACATAAAAAAAAGGAACCAAGAACGACGGGAAATTGTAATGTGATGGAAAACATTTCACAAATATGTAATTGAATATGTAAAAAGTATCTTTGTTTACCTATTTCAGGTTCGAGGAAAGTGGTTTTGTAAATTTTAGCCAATCATCTGATTGAATAATAAATGTTTTCCTCATCTTACGGCATCCAATTTGAAAAAAAAATTGTTTTACCAAGTGAATTCATCCGTCTTTATCGAGCATGCAAATCACATGTTTTTGCCGTTTTGGGAAGTTCCAACCTCATCAAATTACCCAGCCTTGTGTGTAATCCCAGCACCGGAATATCTGCACCCGACTTACTGGGGATTTTTTCTATACATAATTATTTTGCCTATCTACATTCATTCCATTTTCCTCGTTGTCTTTCTGTATATGCATATCTTATTTTTACTCATTCCTATGAACTTCCGAGTGTTCGAGTCCATCATTCATCAAAAGGACGGATCAATTAACACTATTATTACGGCTCAATTGGTAACAGCTCGATCACACACACACACACACACACATGGAGGTACACACACACAGACGGAAGCAAGCAAACGCACACACATGCACACACACATTGTTTGTATATATATATATATATATATATATATATATATATATATATATATATATATATATATATATATATATATATAATGTGTACTTTAGAGAGTGAGACAGACTCGGGAGTGAAGTTTATGGTGGTAAGGTTTATTAATCCTTATATGTCAATAGTCCATACATGTTTCGGGATTCTTCCCATCATCAGTGTGTTGTGTGAGTGTGAATTAAAATGTACCATGTGGAACCAGAGTCCACTGCCAGGGGCTATGCAGTTTTGTTGTCAGGGCTACTAGAGGCCTCCTGCTGAATGTAAGAATGACCAGCAGGTATTGGGATTTTGGTAAAGCAGCAGCAGTTGGTCTTGGGGAGGGCAGAGTGTGTCAAGGTAGGGGTTAGTGTTTTTT
The DNA here is from genome assembly GCA_963457665.1 of Thysanoteuthis rhombus. Taxonomy (NCBI): domain Eukaryota; kingdom Metazoa; phylum Mollusca; class Cephalopoda; order Oegopsida; family Thysanoteuthidae; genus Thysanoteuthis; species Thysanoteuthis major. The sequence goes on from OY735220.1 coordinate 15,088,993, forward strand.
GGTATGTTTGGGATAGTGTAGAAGGAGGGGTGGTGGGGTCAAGGAGCTACATAGGTATCAACCTTAAAAGTTACTGAAAATGTTTTGGTTATGATTTGGACAGGGGTTATAACAGGCTAAGGTAAAGTTTTTCCTATGGGTCTAGGTGACTTTGAAGCTTCCATTATTGAATGTGTCTTAGATGTGAGTGTGAGGATATTAATGGTAGGAGTTGTGTATATTAGTGTTCTGTGTGGTTAGGGTTGTTCAGTTCAGTATTTAATCCATTAGGATATAGGGTTTTAAGTATGTTGATCCACATGTCTTCGTGTTTTTCTAGAACTTTAGTTATGTCAATTGGAGTAGTTTTTCTATTTTATATTCTATATATATATATATATATATGTGTGTGTGTGTGTGTGTGTGTGTGTGTGTGTGCGTGCGTGTGTGTGCGTGTTATTCAGATTCTGTTAAATATGCCTGATTGGTGGAATGGATTTGATTAAAAAAAGTTTGATTCAATTTCTATTTCATGAAATTTTGATCTTATGATATACATCTATTTTTTGTTTGAAAAAATTTGAAGTAAATTTGAAACTATCCATTGGGTTAAGTGACTTCACTGATTTCATTACCACACACACTGACAAACTAATACACGCATATATTCATATTTATATATATATATATATATATATATATATATATATATATATATATATATATATATATATATATATGCGTGTGTGTGTGAGTGCATGTGTGTGTGTGTGTGTGTGTGTGTATGTGTGTGTGTGTGCTATTTTCATCCTTCCAACCGGAATGAATTTTTATTTTCCCAGATCCTATCTGTCTCTCTGCCAATTCCTACCAGCGTTTTTTCCAATAATAAGAATGATCCCTGAAGAATTCCTCACAAGATATAATATTGCCCCAAGAATTTACCAATATTTTAAGTAGCGATGTGACTAAATGCAGAATGAATTTGATTCCTCGAGGTGTTCTGTCAAGTAGGTTGATGGTGTGTAGAACAGAGTGGGGGTCAAAGAGGTAGATGTGGTATCAGTACATGACAAAAAGTGATTAGATTGAGTAGACGAGGGTGCCTGTATACATCTTAGGATGTTGTGCTTGGACATTTAATTTTGTATATGGCAGATAGAGAGCTTATAGTGGGGAAAAAGAACAGATAAAGGAAGAAGTAGAAAAGAAAGCCAGGAAGAGAAAAATATCGAACAAATCTAGAATGATAAAACGGAAAAAATGTTAAGTGTGCGCAAAGATAAACATTTCATTGAAAAAAGGCCTGACTGAAGATCTGTCCTTGATTGGAACTACTGACATTTTGACCTGTGATTAAATGAACGCTTCAGCATTCATTGCAAAGTTTCAATAATGAGGGATGCTGACTGACCTTAGTTCTGGTTACAAACCTCTCTATATATTATTAAATTTGAAAATGAATTATCGCACAGTATATCTTAGTAAAACCTAATGTATAAAACAAGATCTTATTTGCACCGTTCTACATTTGTTTTATAGCAGAAAACTTTTCCTTTTTCAATGTGTTCAGTTCAGCAGAGAATAATCAGATGCATTGGACATTATACATTGAAAACGGTGGGTTAGTATCTATTTTGAAACTATTTGTAAAGCTAAATTTCTATATACATTGTACACATATGCATTTATTATCGTTTGTACATCCAGAGGATGCTACAATGGACTCTCTATCTCTTACCAAATGTTTAAATGGTCAACTGTTAAAACGGAAATGTGTTAATACTTTTTAGCTTCCACCGACGTACCATCTATTATCGACAGAATTGAATACGTTTTTTGTGTTGAAATCATAGCTCCTGTATATGAAACAAAAGAGCTGTACAATTGTTTGATTATATACGTTCACTTATTAGAAAACTGTTGTATGTATCCTAGTTTCTTAGAGAGCAGTTATTGAAATTCAATTGCCTGTTTTCATATTCGATACTTTTATATAGTTAAATTTTGTTCAAACATGAATATTGGTGGTAATGAGCGGAACAACTGAGAGGATGATAAATAAACAGAAGAGTTCCTGATGAAATTAAGAACTACACTCATTACCATATGAGTGCCTAGCCCACGTCTGCACTCATCGATTGAGCTACCACGACTTTTGCAAGAGACAGAGGCTGAAATAGCACCATTGACTCATTTAATCACTTTTCTGGTCACTTGCTTGGTTCTTAAGCTTTGTTGATATCAGAGCTGCAATTTTTACTGTGTTTCTACGTATATACTAATGTTTCTATGTAAACAGTATTATGAATCAAATGAAAATATCTAGCATTTATCAATTTTGATATCGGTACAAGTATTTTTTTGTTTTTTTTGTGTTGAAATCATAGCTCCTGTATATGAAACAAAAGAGCTGTACAATTGTTTGATTATATACGTTCACTTATTAGAAAACTGTTGTATGTATCCTAGTTTCTTAGAGAGTTATATATATATATATAATTGAATTTTCCAGGAAAGTATATGGAGTGACCAGATGATTACCAACAGCGGAACTCCAGTTGCAATGGTTTCACCTTTACACTAATGACATTTTTAATTAATATTATTTAATGACTCTCTCCCTAATTAATTGCTCGTGTTGATATTCCGTTCTGCATTTCTGTCCTTGTATTCTTTACGGTTTACTTCATATCAATGTCAATTCATAGGAACACATAATAGAAATTGACTGTTGGAAAGTTTATAGAAAGTAAACATCCCTAAATATCAATGTGATACCATAATACTTATGAGAGGTAAATCTTTGGTAGACAAACAGATACATTCGAGGTAAAGCATGTAAACACTATCATGCTATATATATATATATATATATATATATATATATATATATATATATATATATATATATATATATATGGAGTGAATCTTGAAGGCAGGCACTCCCGCAAATAATCGTTTGTGGATGCTAGCAAGAAAGACAAGATAATTTCAAATACCAAGTAATGAGGTCGGAACCATATGATCATCGAAAAAGAAGAAAAAAAAAGAAACAAATGGTATTGAGAATATCATGATATACATTTTTAAAAAGAGATCATGATCCAATTCCTAAACTGTGGTTCGTATCGGTTGTCAATATGTCTTGTCAAATCCTTTGAATTCTCTGTATTGCAACCGATTTGAAGTCAAATCGATCCGTTGGGATAGTAATGCTGCTACTTGCTTGAAAAATTCTGTGTTTTATTCATGTTTTTCTGATAACCTCTGAGCATAATTCACTGTTCATTCCATATTTCTGATAAAACACGTTACTGATGGTAGCCAAAAAATCATAGGTGAACTGTGATTATCAACGATAAATGAAAGCATAAACCATCACAAAGGGTTTGTATCCGACTAAATATGGATTCAGTGATTTTCATTTGTAATTAAGGTAAACTTTCCAAATCCAAACCTTAAACTGAAAAAAATGGTTGTGTTTTGAGAATACAAAAATTTGAAAAAAATGGTAATTTTACAATTTATGAAATATACTGACCAGAATAACAATCAATAAGAAGTCGAACGATTTTGAAACATATATATATATATATATATATATATATATATATATATATATATATATACAAATATATATATACATATATATATATATATATATATATGTATATATATATATGTGTATATATATATATATATACGTATATATATATATACGTATATATATATATATATGTATATATGTATACATATATGTATTTACATATACATACATATATATATATATACATATATATATGTATATATATTTACACATATATATATACATACGTATATATATATATATATATATATATATATATATATATGTATATATATATATATATATGTGTGTGTGTGTGTGTGTGTGTGTGTGTCTATGTGTGTGGTTGGTTGATCTTTATATATTTTTTAAACACAATTTTTATTGTCTATTTCATTTCACACCACTTCAGCAATACAGCTGTATAATATCTTATTCAAGGAGGAAAACACTCACACGCACACATGGTCACAAACATACTTACAAAGTGGGATACAGTTTTCAAGCTGACAGTATGTGAGAGTTCTTGCACTTTTCTTTCAACGTTCCTCCCTTATAGTTGATGGACTATCGAATAGGTCGATAAGTGACAAGTGTTGAAAAACTGTCTAGAAGCATCACTGAACTGGACGCCAAAACAGGAAAATAAAACACTTTTTAAACGTCACTAAAGACAAGTGAAGTTGATGTACGAAAAATGACAGTTGATATTTCAGTTGATACAGTGAAAAGAAGGGGGGTATAGGCATCGTGCAGGGTTCCCTGTCGATGTTTTTGTTATGGGAATACGTGAAAGTCTGTCTTGTACATATGCTGTACGTGATTAGGAAATATTGTGGGTAGTCAATATATTTTTAAAAGAATCCACCTTGAAAAAATGATGGAACATAAAATTCTAACGTATAAAACATGATACATTTGTATGTGTTGGCTAGCATGAATTTTTTGGCTGGTCGATTTGATTATTCATGATTCATAAAACTCACTCTTTGCTCATTTGTGGCTTTGGGAATCATACGTACAAACTTATTGCATGAGAAATGTTTGTTTTAGGATAGACAAATAAGATACTAGATATGCTTTATTCATGTTCTCTTTTTTTCAACAAGAATCCATTATCATTTTAGTATGTACGTATGCATGCACGCATACACACATACACACAAACAAACTTACGTACAAGCAATCACATAGATTGAAGGTAAATACTGGTGACAATAAATTTTTGAATGTTTTCTAAAGAGAATACTTGTAATGCATCCAATTTTCGTCAATATCATTCTCTGTTAATCGATGAGTTATGTGAAGGAAAAGCAGTCCACGCACAAACATCGGATTTCGTCATCTTTCATCTGATCAGTCCTCATAAAATTTCCGTTGTGAGTATGTCGTTAAGATAGTGACAGAACCTATCAGTGTCCCAGGGCCAGTAATCTCACATGTTTTGACGTTTCAAAACTCCATTTGGACCTGAGATCATTTTGTACAATTTTATGGATATACAGGTAGAATCTTGCCCTTTCTCTGGTCATCGGAATGTATTATCAGCATGGGGGAAATGTGCGATACCTAGACAGACCGAAAATGAGAGAGAAAGAGAGAGATAGAAAGAGAGATAGATAGATAGAGATAGATATATAGAGAGAGATGGGGGAGGGAGGGAGAAGAGAACAGGGATTGTATATGTATATATATTATTTTTAAGGGTCTTAAAAAAAAACTTGGAATACCTAAGTCACCTTAACGTAGCTTGAACTTCTTGCTCACCTTCTTAAAAGATACAAAGCTGATACTCAATAAAATGCTGCTTTATAGTACAGAAAAGTAAGGAGTATAAACGAAATAACTTATTTTTGGAGGAAAGAGTTGCTAGAAAATTCTGGTTTTAATCCATGCCATTAACAGTAAAGCAAATAATGTTACTTTTTCCAAGAGTAGATCTGATGTATTTTCATTGTGAGCTATTCACTCTGTCCAGTCCTGTCGATGGATCTGTTCATTAAAGGAAAGAAATGCTGACATAAAACAATACCAAAGCCTCAAATACGAGGTGTAGTCTTCCATCTTCAATATGTTGAGCACCGTTTGTATGTCCTTGATGTAGGGTGGCAGCAAATCAGGGGGGCTTCACCGTGCATTGATATATAGAATATATCCCAGAGGGTTACTCAGTTGGCAACAAAGTACCATTGAGAGACCATCCAATTCACAAATATGATTTTTCTACCTTTCGTGTGTTGCTTTTCCGCAAAAAAATTATTTATTTATCCATTTTTCTCTCCAATTATTTATCTATGAAAGAGCACATGATATTCACCTAAAATAAACACAAATGATATGAAAATTGAGTGAATAATGATGGAAAATATTTGTTCTGCAAAATAAATGTTTTTTTTCTATACTTTCGAATATACCGTTGAATGTACGTGCATATAAACATTCGTGGCTGGCAGCATTGATAAACGAGGACCATATTTTTCTTCCTATCATCTGTATCTATGGAAGATATCATGTGTGTATTTGATCCAATCCCCGGAAGCAAACCTGTCAAACGAGCGAAGCAATTATACATCATTCGAATTACGGACCAATTAAGTGTCTCACTCAGTTTGTGTGTTTTACTTTTGTCTCATTGATAGAAAATTTCCCAAAAGACTCATTTGATTACAATACGGAAAGCATTCGGATACTTTGTTTCGCTTTTGTGAGAAATCACGTGAATGGATACAAAAGAAACGATAGAAAAAATCTGAACAAAATCATTTTTTTGCACCAATGATTAATTGTTTCAACCTACACAAGTCTCCACGAGTGTGGATATATATTTAATGTTTGTATATATATATATATATATATATATATATATATATATATATATATATATATATATATATATATATATATATATATGTACAGATAGCGGTTTGTGGATGGTAACTGTTCTTGAAAAGATAGTGGTATCCATCAATATATAACGTATTGTATGAACCCAAAGTATGTCCAAGCCTTAAATAGAAAGTACGAGGGTTGACAGATAGCCATGGCTGTTCAACAGAAATACTTTTAACGAAACGGCATAAGCATCTTTTTTTTTTTTTTTTTTTAGGATAACATCAATTTATTTGATAGATGTCTTATTTCATTTGAGTTCCATTTAATTTCATTTTTGACTTCTGAAATGATCTCTGTTGAAATTATTACTCAGCATCTTGTTTAATTTTTTGTTGAAGTTTTCGTCTCACCTCTGACTCGTCGTTTTCTTGCCATTCAGTGAGGATCATTGCAAGATCTTTGTATGTAAAATTGAATGCGGGGTTAGAATGTTGAAGGGTTGAAATAAGAATTGGTAGCTGGCCTCAGTCCTACTTAAAAACCAAACTTTTACTAAGCCAAGACTTAAAAGAAAAGAAGGAAGGTAAGAACATAACATCAATACTTTAGTAGATAAGAGACAGAGCTTAGTGCTTTAGTTTTTTAGTAGTTGGTGAATGACAAAAACTCTGTCATACTAGGAACTTGCACCCAAATGCTTTCTCGTGGTGCAAATATACCCGGAAACTAAGAGCTCATTTAGCTTTGTGGGTACAACATCTGATCAACATCAATTTTAACCAATCAACCAAGGTTCGGTACTACTTCAAAGCACTGAGAAACAATCATAACATTACAACCAAATCAATTTACCATACAAATGGGGCACATATCCAAGATCCGTGTCTTAACTGGCAGATGTTTCCTTGTAAGTCAATTACATCAACCACAGGACCTCGAGAAAGTAGAAAAAAAAAGGATATTGCAATTTGATGGATAGACTATAGAAAGACATACGACAAGATTCCATACAGCTAGATTTTTGGATGCTTTCGAATGTGGATAATCAATGGTGATATTAGTTGCCAACTCAAGTAAAACTGGAGAGTACACTTGACAGCGACAGGAAAAAATTAGCAAAGGTGAATATAACGGAAGGAAACTCCTGGAAAGAACAGCTATCTCCTCAACAATTGTTTCAACTATGATACCACTCAACAGAACCCCGAAAAACAGTAAAAATACTGATTTTCCATGACAAGGATAGCAGTCAACCATGTAATTTACATGGACGATATAAAATCATTTGCAAAAAATAGGGGAAAACACGGAACGGTATTCAACGAATTGAAAGAAAACAGCGATGATGTTGGGATGGAGTTTGGAATAGAAAAATGAGCAATAATGGTAATGCAAAAATTAAGGTTGTAATTTGAGAAAAAATAAAACTCATGGATAGTAGTAAGATCAGAGAAGATCTGACAAGATTTATATAGATACCTGGGAGTTCTAGAATATGAAGCGATGAAATTGGAAATAAAAAAGGGATACTTTAGGGGGATAGAGAAAATGTTATAAACCAAATTAGGCAGCAGGAACCTTATAAAAGGAATGAGCACACTGGTTGTGTCGGTAGTAAGATAGTAAGATACACAAGACCATTTGCGTGAGCTCATCAGCATACAAGACTGTATCCAGAGGGCCAAAGCTGATCTGGAGAGTATGCGCAAACAAACACTGAAGATATCATGAAGAATGTCCGAGGCCAAAGAACGAAGAACTAAAAAGTAAATAACAAAAAGAAACGAAAGCAAAACAACAAATCAACAGTAATGCAAAAGCACAGTGTACAAAGAGACAAAAAATGGGAATAGAAAAAACTATACGGAGACAGATGCGGGATATGGCAGACATAGCAATCAAAAAGAAATCTGGAGCGAGAAACGGAATTGCTTATCATTGTAGTCCATAATATGCATCAGAATTAACTATATCAAAACAAAAACCGACCGAACACCGACACAGTAAGTGTCACATATGTTAGTAAAGGGATTAGATCGTAGACCACACAACTGCTGAATGCACTCAACCAGCTCAGACATGATAGAGCACCCACAATGAGACACTTAGATTGAGTAAACGGATGGGATTTAACCATGCATAAAAAGTTATACCAGCACAAACTGGACTGAGCCCTGGAGAATTGAAATCATAAATTGCTTTGGGACTTTCACACCCAAACAGTCCATGCCATCCAAGCGAGAGGACTGGACCTTGTAATGATTGAAGAGGAACATTTAAAAAAAAAAGACGTCGCTGTAAATAGAGTTAAGAGGAAAGAAGGTAAAACTGGGAAAAATACCAAGATCTGACATGATAACTGGACAGGGAGTAAAAGATGGAAGTCAGGATAGTTCCAATAATAATAAGTGCAACTTCGAACGATACAGAAAGTGAGATTAGAAGAACAAGGGTTAAATGGGGGATTAAGATTGCGGAGACCATATTACTGCTAAAGACTGCACGAGTATTGAGGAAAGTCCAAAGAATATGAGATCTGCGATCCCAGCTGGTGGCAGTGTTGTAACCAAACATTTTTTTTTAGAAAGACGATTATTTTGATGGGTCGTTTTAGTACAAAAAATAGTCAAGTGTATTATATTATCACTTACACAGTTGAAGGAGAGAATACCATAAAACCAAACAATGGCAACAGTTGGAACAATTTGCCTAGGTACGTTAGTTCTCCAGCTTTTTGGTAAAAATGTGTTGAATATACTTCATATTTTTGACACTCACACATACACGCACACACACTCATAAACACAAAAAACACACTCACGCCTACACACACACACATATATATATAAATTATATATATATATATATATATATATATATATATATATATATATATGAATATATACGTGTGTGTGTATATATATATAAATATACATGTCTCTGTGTGTGTTTGCGGGTCTGTGTTTGTGTGTGATTTTAGCCGAGTGATATACTTTGTTTGATAGGAATATTTTAGTAAGAAGAAAGATCTTAAAAATATAATTGTCACATGGATTTTTCAATGTTATTAACCTTCTGTTTCTTTTTTATCCACACATTTTTTTCCTCTTCTTGTGAATACTCATTTATTCGGTCAAGTCTGCCCTCAGATGGAATACTATGCAATTATAGAGGACCAAGTAGCCCAGCGTACAATGTCCATTCATTTGCAAGAAAAGGGTATCAAAAACCTAAACTAGGATATCATTTAGCGCCTGAAATGATATGAAGTAACCAAACGTTTGTTATGCAATTCTTTTTTTGTGCCTGGCACACATATGACACAAGTTTAGTGGAACAATAGACGAAAAGGTTTTAATTAAAATGAGACTAACAATGGCGCCATGAGGTCAGTTGAAGAGAATATGTTGCATGTGTTCGAAGCTGCATATATTTAAAACTAACCTGTCTATCTTTAGTTAGTCTTCAAATATTCAGTGAAGCCTCCGCATAGTGATTGTGAATAATGATGGTAATGATTCTGTGTCCTTTTTTTTGTAATTGAAATTTATTGCAATTTTATATGTATTCGGGGAAGGGTCTCAACGTGTTTTTTCCTTCGAGAAAATTTGTAATCAAATAGTGATTTATGACATACAGATCAGTGTCTAATTTTGAGAAGGGAAAAAAAGGAAGAAAAACAAAAGAATAAAACAAAGACGTCACAATTTTGGAAATAGACAATCAATTAAGACGAGTCGCATAATTGATTCACTTTACAAAATCGAGGTTTGATGGAATTAACTTATTCAATTAAGTCCAACTGAGAGGGGGTCGTTAAAAGAAAAACAAAAAAACAATAAATCAACAAATTTAGCTTAAAAACTAAATCGGAGGATAAGGGTCAGAGTGAATACCATCTATGAAATCACTTGCGTTTTTCAAAGGAAAACATGTTAGAAAGAGCAAAGGAACACCAGTAATTCTCGATAAATCTGCCAAAATAAGATCAGAGAATGTGATTCTTTTCCCCAGAAAAATTCACAAAAGAAAAACACACACTCTGGGAAAGGGTCTAACAGAGTACTCATGTCAATTTTCAAGTCCATAGAGAAATGGATGGCCAGGAGCGCTGGAACACAAACTTGTGCATATATTTGAGACGAATCTTTGATTTCTACCATCGATCAAGACCAATCAAATCATATAAATATGTTTATTTCAGGATGCTATCATGAAAGATATCTTTGTTATTCCTTTATTCGACAAATGTCGATTAGAACGAATGTTGAACTTCAAATTAGGCGTACGTTTAGGTTCTGCATCAAGAAAAAGGAAAACAAGACAGCTTCGAAGAAAATATATTTAAATATCTAGCTATCTAGCTATCCATTTAGCTTGATAGCTATGTCTATAGTAATCAACAGAAAAAGGAACAAATAACCTGTTTCAAACATTTTCCTCGGAAACAGGAACTGAAGTGCATTATTACATCAAACATACGAGGTGTTAACAAAACATAGGCACTGTGCAAAGATAGATGAGCATATGCTTTAAATGACATGTTCAACATCAACTCCTCCCTATTCATTGCACTCGATACAGTGTCGAATATCAGTCACATAGATTGATCATTTTACGAGGAAAAATTCAGAGCAAGATTCAATAACTATTTCTATGCAACGGACTGAATGATCGTCACTCTTTTTTGTTTTTGTTTTTTCAATTACAACGTAGTTGATTTTCGTTTTTCTTTTGACATCCACTTCGTTTTAGTTATAACGGAGATTAGAAGAATGAATATATTGACAACAATGAAGACAGGCTTGGATTCGTGCGTTTTTTCGATGATTATTAGATCACATATGTAACTGGATTCATCATGGATATTTGAATGTAGTTCTCTAATTTTGCCTTTCTCTTCTCCGTAACAACAATAAAAAAACTACCCTGTTATTCCAAATATGTCTTCTCAATAAACCAATAGCACGATATCGTATGGTCGGAAGATAATCAAAAACTTCAGAGGCTTATTGCTCCAGGGAGGACGTAAAAAAGGCGTCCAGGTTTGCAGCATAGTTATATCATATAGAGAATCACATCATCCAGAAATATGGGAGCTGGAATAATTACTCTACGATGAAGCCGAAGAAAAAAAAATGATCAAAAGACGAGCAATGGACAAAAAGTAAGGGTCCTGTTGAGTATATACGCATTGTGAAAAGGCCCTCTCACCAAAATTGAAACATTCAGAATTCCAAGTTTTTGAAAATAATTTATTGAATGTATTCCATTTCAACTGAGTTGCTGGACGATAATGTTTAAAAGTTCCAAGACCCAATCAAACAAAATATAGGAATATTCATCTGTAGCCAAATACTGACATTTCAATAAAATTTCACCATCTCAATTGGAGACATTTAAGAATCTATTGCACTGTGTACGTATGGATACGATGCTTGAGGGATGACAAGGAGATAGTTCTTATTGAAAAAAAAAATGCCAAGACTCCTCCCTCAACTCATTGCCTACCTTCAATCGAAATTTATGAGAACTTTTGAAGGTACTTGGCTGAGTGCATCTAGCTATGTTTCGATGCAATGATTGATAGTGAACATTTCACTGAAATTCATGCTGACTGGAAGTCATTGTCCAGGTCCACATTTTAATTGTGTTGTAAACTGGAACATTTATTAAAAGGTTACCTAACAAGTTGGATATCAGCCAGAATTTTTCTCAATCTTATGTTTAGATCAGACCGAAAGTGAGAGTCTAAAAATACTCCATATAAGAATATCGGCAGGGGTGAACGTCAATGATCAATCATTGCACGATGGACGCCCACATTTAATATCTCTTGGAAGATCAAGCAGCTAATTGTGATCCCAGAAAAAAATATGCATGGATGATGTATGCAGTCCAGAACAGGATACTTGGAACAAGCCATGTTGCCTTTATCATTGGGGGAGGGGAAGAAAGGATTTAAACTTAGACTGACCCACTAGTTTTTGGTAACTACTATTCATAAAACTCGTGTAAAATCTTGATTGAACCTATCAGACTCTGTATTTATTCAGCACTCAAGCAAAACACTCAAATCACTAAAATGACACACACACACACACATACATACATACATATATATTTACATATATATATATATATATATATATATATATATTTGTGTGTGTGTGCATTAGTAGATCGTCCAGTAATTTACAATTCTTATCCATATTATTAATAAGAATAGACTCTTCGTATGAAATCGTTCAAATTTCACCCAACTTGAGATTGGAAACATTTTTACTCGTAAAAAAGAAAAATGAAAACATCTTTAGCGGAGTTTTCTTTACAATCAAACATGTCCAGCCCCAACCAAGAAAAGAAAAATGAAACGTAATGAAACACTTTCATACGCAGGCAATAAGTGTCAAGATTGAAAAAAAATGTGGAAGTCGTGATAAAATTACTAATGGATTTTATTTTGACAAGTCTTATTATATATGTATTTTTTTCAGTTATTCACTCTTCATATTTCCTCAAAATGAAATATTGTCTTATAAAATAAATTTTGGAATAACATAATGGGGATATTTACTATCCTTTTTCATTCGAATATGACACTTTAAAGTCGGGCACATAAAGATGATCAAATTCACAAGCAACGTATAGAGAGAATCATATGCTCATAAATTCTTTTTGGTAAGTATTAACACTATGAAATTATTATATTCATACAAAAATAGTCCGATTGAAATGCACAATATACCATGCCCATGTACAATTCTACTTAGATTGACTGGACTGAATCCAGATGATATGGTCTTTTTATTGTTGTTGTTGTTGTTGTTGGTATTGGTGGTGGTGGTATTTTCCAAAGTAATGAAAATGAATAAGGGTTTTGATCCTACAAATTCGGACACTGCAATATAAAAGCAGAGAAAAAGAAAGCTCTTTTGACGTATAAAATGTTCATATTCAGTTAGATTGATTGGACCAACGTCATTTTTTTATTGGTCAGGCTAAGAATCTTTAAGGACTTCATCAAATTTCACAAAGGATTCATTATTTTGAGGATTACATCATATTCAGTGAATTTGGAATCAAGCAAATTGCAGATTTTTCAGGTAAATTAATATATCTAATAAAGATACACACCTACAAGGATCAAAAAGTTATATTGAGAGCTCAATGAAGGCGAATAGCCAAAATCAGTGCGCAAACCATCCGGACACTTTATTACTGATGGAGAAAAAATAGTTCTTTTTTATGATTTATGGGGCTTGTTTATCTAGAGAATCTGCTTTAATATAAATTATCACTGCCGACTTTCGGTGTTCTATCCCTAAGTCTTCCCACAAAACTACCTAAATCATATGTAAGAAATGCACTGCCTCTTTAAACAACACTCGCATAATTTATTTCTTGACAACGTCAGCCGTGAAGTTCCTCTGCATGACGTTTCCCGAAAAGTAATACAAGCTTAGACAAGAACTGTTAGCAGGAACATCGGTAGCATGTAATACATTTTGAACTCTGGGACGGGAAATTCCATTGGAACATGGATAGCACGTAAAACTTTTCCAGATGCTCACATGGAGACCCTTAGTGGGAACATCGGTTGCTCTTGATACATCATACGATGAGGTATCAAACAGGTTTCCTGCTAACGGCTGGTTGAAGATAAGCAGAAAAAGATCATCACGAATCTTTTGCTTGAACATTTTCATCGTCGCACTTGCCTATATCACCCACTTCTTGACGGATGCTTATCAGCCTTTTTTAGATGAACAATGTCTTTTCTAATGCTTCCAGGCTCTACGATGATAAGACTAGTTGTATTTAGAAAAAGCATTGGTAGACGCTGATAAAAAGATATCTCATAACCATAATGAACGAAAAGGATTTTGGCAGGATTGAAGTAGACAATACCTAGCTCTAACACTAGCCGATATAAACCCCCCAAAAGCTGCACTGTCACTCTCTTTCTCTCTTTCCCTATATATATATATATATATATATATATATATATATATATATATATATATATATATATATGTGTGTGTGTGTGTGTGTGTGTGTATGTGTGTGCACGCGTGTGCATGTGTGTGATTTTGTTTTTACAAATTATGATGTATTCTTTCATCTTTGATTAGAACTAATGCTCAACATGTTCGTTCATTTTCGATTGTAACCATTTTTTCATTACATGTTCTCATGATGGGAAAAATTCGGAAATTCGGATGATAATATGTATGCATATCAACTTGAAATGAAATATGAACATGAACGAATACAAGCAACGTTCTTATTTTCAGATATGCATACAATCTAATATAAATTTGTGCATGCCTATTCAGTAGACGGGTTTCAGAAGGGGTTTTCCACGCATTATGTGATAACTGGACATAAACCTTCCCCAAGACTCCTTTGACCTTCTTTTCATGGATAAATACATTTCATTGACTTTGTCATGCTTTTTTTCATCTCGGCATATCCAGTTGTGTATATGCATGTGTGTATTTTTTATGTGTTCGCATTTGTGTATAAGCGTGTACATGTGTATGTAGATGTGTATGTGCATCTATGCATGTGGTTTTTTTTCCTTATGTGTGAGCTCGTATTTCAATGTGTATATGTGTTGTTATGTAGGTATTGATGTTTATACTTGTGTGGATGAATATATGCTTGTGTGCATGTGTGCATTTGCCCTGTATTTGGAACAACAACTGTGACTCTACCCATAATGATATGCCCTGGAGGAATCAACTTTGAATTCCAAACCCGACACCTCAATTCAATCCAATCAGAATTTGACATGAATTTAGTTTGATCCAATCAAAATTCAACATTTATTTTTTGAGGGGCTAAAGAATTGTGCAATAGTCATTTTACATTTTGAATGCTATGGCGAAGAATAAAAATCACTCTTACAGATTAGATATTAACAATATGGTTGAAATATCTGAGAATAAAGAAAAAAGATCAAAAGACTTGAGAAAGAATAAAAAGTAAATACAAATAATAAAAAAAAAAGAACAGGAAAAATCGATAGAGTGAAAGAAAAGGTACTGGGAAGAACGAAACCAGGCAAGAGAATGAATAAGACGAATGGATGGGAGGAGAAATGCTTAAATAATGAAGAGCTACCTTACAAAAGTCAGAATGAACAAAAGACATGCCCCAAGAGAAAATACAGCTTAGAACATGCTCAGTATGTAAAGCAACCTTATGAATAATTCATTAGCATTATCAATGTGTCTTTGGATCTTATGAAATCAAAAGCAAAGAGAAATTGTGATATGATTGGACGCCATACAGGAATTGCCCTCAATGGGAATAATGAAACAGATATTTCCGTTACGCTTACATTAGCATGCAGAGCAACTTAATCTTTTATCAAGATTAGCATAGGACCATCGGTAGGAAAGGGTAGATTAAGATTACTTCTCTATAGAAACGGTAACATGGGGCGTTTTAATCCTTGCATTTGGTCCATACGGTTTGTTCTCTTCATCTTTGTTCACTCTTCATCCATTCCAGCCGTTTACCTCAAAGCCTTCCTCAAGACTGTTTCGTATTTTAGTATCTCAAATCTTGTTCCCTGCAGTATTCCATCACGTATATACATCACATCCTATAGCAAAACTGGGAAAAATAGTTTATAAAACTGCATACACATTTGGACGTATTCACTAAAATACCTCTTGGATGATTAACTGTTAGTAGAGTAGCACAAAAAAACGATATCGAATGAAATACAAAGCCAATGAATAACTGAAAGATATGTTGACACTGATCTCGTTAAAAAACATCCGTTACAAGGCTAGAATAGAGAGTGTTTTAGTGGGGAACTCTCAATCCTAGCAATGATAAAGCTAACAATATTCTAGAACCCATGTTGCATACTATTCAATCATACTCTGGCTAAACCCCAAAATAATGGCGCTTAAAGTGTTCAAAATATTACTCGAGTAAGCAATTTTTGTCTTTCGAACCAACCGTCATTCACAAGGATACAAAAATAGAGTAACCAGTGAGTTATCATTATTAATATATTGTTCTTGTTAGAGTTTGTCTTACTGTTGTTGTTTATTTTTAGTGAGAAGAGATTGTCACAGTGGCACAAACTATTTATTTAGAAAGTTTAATCCGGTGTGCATCAAAAAAATATTTATAATATTGTTGCCAACAGATTATCTATAAACTGTTAAATTGGTGTGTTTTTTCTTTTTCTGGGTACAGGAACGTATCTTGTATCAGTCGCAAAGACTAATCTCTGCTCTTTCCAGTGAAAAATCGTTTCTCACCAGGAATGAGTTTACAAAAAAAATTTGAAAATAAAAAAGTAAATAAGAAATTACAGATTATCCTCAAAAATGAATACAAACTTTGATTTTTAAACAAAAGGAGGGGAAAAAAAGGAAGAAAAAATCATAGAAAAAGGAAGAAGTAAGAAACTGTAGAAATGAAAGAAACGGAAGAAATAGCATGCATTTCATAACCTTCGGTCAAATTTACACCAAGCGTTTCGTGTTATTACCAACCCTAACCCTTATATCTATTTAATAACTTCTATTTGAAGTGATGCATCCTCTGAATGGTCACTTAACCGATGGACATATGGACTCATGACATGGATTCCCAAAGATCTAATGCGCTACTGAAACTGGTGGAGTATCATATTGAGAGACGTGCCAGACAAATTCAGAAAGTACTGATTCCTTCTTAATTAATAATTTCTCCCCCCCCCCAAAAAAAGATTAACAAACAACAACAAAAAACAGAAGAAAAACAACAAAAAAAACGAAATAGTGCGTACTCAGTGGAAAGCAAATTATTTGACTCAAAATATCCGGTGATGTCTGCAACTATGGCCACTGTTGATCTTTAAAAAAAAATTCTCCAACACATTCTAAACTTGCATTTCAAGAAGTCATTTGTGCAATACTTGCTGAATGTAACAGGTGTGGAATTCAAAGATAAAAGCAAAAATGCCATCATCTTTTGCTATTTCCTAGGGATGAGTTCCCCCTCTTTCATGGATATGTGTTTTCAGGTTTTGTCCAGAAAAACTGTGATTTTTTTCATTCGTCACATTATGTAGCGTATTGTAAAGTTGCTGAAAATTCCCGTCCGTCCTATCATCGGTACAAGCAGGTACAATTATTTCCGTCCTCTCGTTTTCGTTTTTTTTTTTTTTTTTTTTTTAGAAATAATTTCTTTTTGAAAATATACATATAATACTTCCAGGTACGGGTGATAACCACAGCTAGGCTTGTCTTGTTCTGGATGACATCAAATATTAGCAAAATGAATATTGGTATAATTGGGACTCATACTTTTTCCACGTTCTTTATAAACGTACTGCTAAAGTAGATCTACTTTTTTTAGTCATGATTTGGAGCATAGTTGCATTGATATTGCATAAGATTACTTGTAAAAAAGAGGAAAATAAATTTATTGAGGATTTCGATACGAGTTCATATCGTGAATAGAGATATAGAAGTCAACGTTTTAAGATATGTCAAAAATGGAGATTATCAAATAAATATGAATCGAAAAGAAGTTAATCTAAATATTAATTGATTGGATTATGCAGAAATATTGGTTACTATTTCTGAAAATATAGTTGAAACTGTATCTATTTACCAGTTTGGGTCAAAACAGAGATTCAGATCACCTTGACTTTAAGCTAGTTTATATGATTTAAACATTCTGTTCCGACGAGGCAAGTCAAATATTAGCTCCGATGATAAACAGCGATGAAAATGATGAAAATTTATTTATAATAATGAAGTTTATAAAAGGTGGTGGTAGTGGTGGCAAATATGTAATAATTGCAAAGGCGAGATTTTGTTGTACAGTCATTTTGCCCATTGAAAGGGTGGCTAAGATGAAAGCAAAAACTAGATTGAAGGAAAGGGGAACAGATTTGTGACGTAACAGTGACATTATGATATGCATGGCTGTAGTGCTGTTTGTT
Organism: Thysanoteuthis rhombus; assembly: GCA_963457665.1. Lineage (NCBI taxonomy): Eukaryota > Metazoa > Mollusca > Cephalopoda > Oegopsida > Thysanoteuthidae > Thysanoteuthis > Thysanoteuthis major. The sequence goes on from OY735220.1 coordinate 15,107,358, forward strand.
TGTACAACTATATTATATACCTATATTACTACTACTACTGTAATAGTATTCTTGAATACATAGCAGAGTGCTGACACTGATGGATCCCATCGTCATTAGATCCAAAATGAAAGGTACCATAGGCTAACGGCGTTAACAGCAAACAAGTATGAATAATGATTTTTTTTTTATTACGTTTAGCCAGAATACTAAGGGGAGTGGTGCAGTATTGATCCATAACTTCCACTTACACTAAGTCTGAACATCTAATAGTTGCAATGAATAGCCGTAGGTGAAGTTCATGAACGAACTGAAACCAACTACTTAGCTCCGCCTTTTATCAGCCGATTCCAGCTGGCACCGTTGTAGATATCGCAATGGGCGTAATATTCTCTTGTTGCAATAAAGACTGCGCACAAGCCAAAACGAGAGAGATTTCAGACAAGGGTCATCACGATGTGACCCTCTCTAATGACCAACTGGAAATGACCACTACAGAAAGCGTTGTTGCCAAAGTAGAAAGACCTTGGCCGGGAAAAAATAAAAAGTTTCTGGATTTAGTCAGACAATATTGGAATAAATTCAGATTATTTGATACTGATGTAGTTGAGATTACATTTATTTCACCAAGGCTTGTCTTTAGGTAATTTTGGCTTGGAGTATGATGCTTTTCGTATTTTTTTCAATTTACTGTGATGATTCTCTTTGGCTCACACATATCTCTACACACAAATGAGAACAAGAAAATCTGTTCACCTGAAATTCCACAAAACTGAGAAACTCTAAAAACTAAAACGTGTTCGTTTTTTAGAGATTTTTCCTGAGAAATATAAAGTGAGAGATATGAAGTTGATGTTATCATTTACCTGTATGTCGATGCATTTACTACATTACTCTTGGAGTATATCCATGTTTATCGTCCCAATTTACAACATTCAGTACAGATTCCTGGAAAGCTCATAAAAAAGTTTTTTTAACATTCTACAACAATATCAATAATTGCCTAACATTTATATGGTACTTCCAGTGCCATTCTGGATGAGTCCAAGTTCCTAAAAGTGAATGATTTTACAAATGGACTATTCTTATATCCTAATTTCTAAAAAAATAAATACGGCGTACTCAGTGGAGAGCAAGTTCTTTGACTCGAAGTGTCACATCCTAACCTGGCGTTTCCAGAAGTTATTTAGTGCAATACTTGCCGAATTTAACAGGGGTTCAATTCGAAGATAAAAGCAAAAATACCATCATTTTTTGCTGTTTCTATGAGATCGATCCCCTTTTTTTCCTTGAATACGTGTTAATAGGGTTTTCTCCTGAATAACTGGGATGTTTTTCATAAATCCCATTCTATAGCAAGTAGAAAGATTCCCTGTTCGTCCTTCCATCGGGATCTATAGTTTAAAAATAGTATTCAATGTCTTATGGTCATAAGAATACGAAGAATTTTGCAATGAGCTCCGGTTGTAGAACAAAACGTGAGAAAAAATAATCGCATAATGAAGATCGTGAAGTGAATTCCTTCCTTGTTTGGAAATTTCACTGCGATCTTGGTCATTCTCATCCTCTTCCTCCTTCATTTTTCCCAAGATATGCTGGGTATCTTTATCAAAGACAGCACAGTCATTACTTCCTGAATTTGTCTAGCTTATCATCGTACTTTTTGTCAGACACAGTCTTGGTGTGCATTGTGATTCAAGTGGATGCTTGATATATCCAGCCCATTACTATATTTGTTCTCAGAAGGTTTCCAGCATATACTGGACTGTCTTTCTTCTCTAATATTTTTTTGTGTCTTATGTTTTATGTGAAGTTGATGCATACTTCTCAGTTCAATTGATGATATTTGGGGTATCAAAATGACTCTGCCAAAAGTTTGCCAACGCATGATGTTTATTTTTTTCTTGAGTCCCATTGTTATGTGTATTAATGAATAATTCTGCATGGACAGGGGCAGCATTTTTTTTTTCAAGAGTATTGTATTCATTTTATTTCTTGACCTGTAACCCAAATCATTCATTATGTGTCATTCACAACGTCTTCGACTTGACTCCTAAAATCTTCACCCCTGATGCTGTCAAACTTTCAGCAATTTATACACTTTAGCACTCATCTTTACTGAAAAGATAGAAAACAACAAAGTTATAGAGACGTTATCTTTCAATAAAGTGTCTAACCTGTGTACTATACCAAGCCCAACTGATGACGTGAAAATCAAGTTTATCAATCAAATTGGCCAACTTTATGAATATCAGATACAATTATGTGAGAAACTCAACATGTTCCTCAGTTTTATCTTTTGATTTGTTGGATCAGCAGGCTATATTTTGGTTCCTGTGCCGTCATTAACAATAACATCCGTTGTTGATGTAAAGTCTGAGTGTCATTTTTTATACAACGGCGATTTACGAGAGAGAGAGAGAAAAAAAAACATCCTCCGTATAATAAGATAATTCTATGTTTGGTTTGATGAAGTTGGAGTTTGTGAATGAACAGAAAAATGATGATGATTTCATAATAAATAATTTCAGTCTGTTATTATTTTGACACTCCAGACGTTGAAGTCTTAATAGTTTTTAGATAACCTGCCAATTTTATAACTCTGTCGAGACACGGGTATATAAATGGAGAAAGTTCTCGATAGATGGATAAACTGACTGTTTTTTCAATTCAGTAATAAATAACTGTTGAATAATGACTTTTTTGTAAGTCCAAATCACGCTGTTTTATAAGTCTAATTCTATTTAAACAAATGATAAGGAAAAGCTCAAAAAAGTACAGTTTCTATGAGATATAGGATCTAATAAAATACTCACGATTTTTTTAAATTGTTCTGTAATTTCAAATAAGTGCATTATCTAGTATAAATATATATATATATATATATATATATATATGTGTGTGTGTGTGTGTGTGTGTGTGTATGTGTGTATGTTTCATGAATTTTTTTTTCTATTTTTCACTTCTATTTTTCATCTAATTTTTCACTTTATACATTCTATAATTTAGCAATGTAATACCATTAGTTTTCACTCTCCTGTAGATTATTAACATCATCGATGCTTTGGCAACAAGCTTTTGGTCAAAAGCATCTTCAGCCTCTGTTACTGTCCAGAAGTCTATGGAGATGTTTTGTTGCAGAACTGGTGTAGGAATGCATGACTTATCTTGCAGTCAACGTATGTGTAGTACTCACTCTTACGAAATCTAGCATCATGGACTGGACATTTATTACATCAACTGATTTAATATATCAGTGTGAGACTAACAATATCATTTTCAAATTACTGATGCTCTTTATACTTTCCCTAAGAGTCATAGGATCGTCTAAATCAAGGGTGAACTACTGACGTTGACTCGTTTTACATGTCTTACTGTATTTAACGGTTGAGTTTGTTATTTTTTGGTTTCCTTTAATAATGTTGCTTTCATTCCTTTCTGGTAAAAAAAAAATGCCGTTTGAGTACGATCCCCGATCAATGAAAGCGTCTACAGCCGTAGGGTAATTTCAAGAATAATTTGAGCATCAACTTTTGTCAATTTGATTTGTACGATTCAACCAATCAAATTTATTCGTACGTGCAGTTGAATAACGCTCAGTTTTTGATGAAATATTTTCTGATATCCCCGTATAGCATTTGATACCACTCCGTCGCTGAGTGCGTTGAAGTTATTATTGCTGAGTTTGACTTTTGATGAGTATTTCTCGAATTAACAAAAGACTCGTTCATACCAGAACGTAATTTGTTTGAAACTGAAACTTGAATAGTACATTTCTCATTCTACTTTCAAACAGTCAACCGTAACTGTAAACCCTCAAAATTTGTTCTCTTGGAAGCAGGATTATAAATTAGTGCAACGTATGTAAACACCAAAATGAACAAAAGTGTGAAACGTTACACTCAGGATCATACTTGCTTTCTGTAAATAATTGTAATTCAGTCTACTTTTCATAAATGGTCATATTTCTCTTTATTGGAATACTGTTTATAACATTAAGTGAGCGTATGCGCTAAACTTAATAATAAA
>OY735220.1:15116365-15248865 GCA_963457665.1 Thysanoteuthis rhombus
CGCGTGTGTGTGTGTGTGTGTGTGTATATATATATATATATACATATATATGTATATATATGTATATATATGTATATATATATATATATATATATATATATATATATATATATATATATATATAAATGAATATATATGTGTATATATATATATATATATGTATATATATGTGTGTGTGTGCGTGCGTGTACTTACAGTCACTGCAAATTTTAAAAATCTAAATTGGTTGGAACTTGTCATTTGATATATTTCGTTGAAGTGATGATTCATGTTGTCACTTTTACATTATAATTAGGTATCATATTCATCCCCTTGTCAGATTTACTGAAGTAGTCTTTAGTTGACTGTCTGTGCGATTTCATGTCGTAGCTCATCAAATATATATTTTTGTCCAATTTCATTGATTCATTCTACTTATGTTACCTTTTTTTTCTTTTGTACTTTTTGAATTGCTGGATTTTCCTCTCTTTTTTGATATGTAAAAGAAGTGAATTTTTACATTGTAGTTCTTAATTTCAATTTATACTACTGAAAACATCAGACGTCAGTACAGACAGATATTTAGTCGTAATATTTCTGCTATTCTTTCCACTTGGCATATTCATGAATATTCAAACTGAACTACAAACAGAAAGTGCTCATAGAAAAGGAAATAAAGTGTTGAAAAAAAAATATGAACGTATTTAGTTCATTCCTGCCGACGAAAACCAGGAACGAACCTTGTTTAGGGCTTTTTCCATGATGGAGCAAAATTTTTTAAGGGTGTCCGAGGAAATATATTGCCCTCATCACTCTCCAATCATCGAGAAATATAGTGACTTGACGCCATGGTTACTTTGTACTTTGGTTTGTGTGACAGAACTTGGAAAGGACGTCGAGAAGAAAAGACAGGAAAAAAAGAGGCGACAAATAACAAACAGAAAGGCAGGAGAAAAGAATGATGGAACAAGAAATCCAAGAGAGAAAAAAAAAACATATTTACATCATCAAAGATGCATCATGGTCCTTTGTCGATTCATTAGATGCAGATAATTTCAGAACAATTTGGATAGTTACTAGAATACCGTACAGAGAGGAAATTAGACGACCATGGAAAAAAACTTGGCTGGACAGTGGTTGGCCGAAGTAGGAAGTACACAGACTGTGTAATGAACGAGGTGCCAGTAAGAAATTGCCTTTGTTGTGGTAGTTATGGCGTTCACGTGGCTTGAATTGAACTTTTGTTCGTAATAGGACTGCCAACCTGATTAGAAAGTCCTGCAATATCCTTGTGCAATCATTGTCAAAGTGGATCAGTTGAGACACTAATTGTTTTCAAATTGCTATTGGTAAAAGACAGCTGGATATTGACTATTACTTTATCATGTGAGCAGACTAGTAATCAGTGTACAAGGACATTGCACTTCTTTATTGACGTTGGAAGATCATTTCGTAGCGTACCATTTGACTATGTCGTTCAAAACTCGACGGATCAGCTGACAAGTATTTTTTTAGGTTGTTACATATGATTTGTAACGGTTCAAATAGTATAATGGAGGGAAATATAAGTAAAATAGTTAATTTCTATCAATATAAGATTCATTCAAAGCAATAACCCTTTTCAAACAACTTTTTAATGGTGTCATCTAATTCATATTCATTACTGTAGACACAAAGCTAGTGAAATCTGATATTATTCTCTATTATTATTCAACTCTATCACAAATTTTAATTTCAAGATAATAAATGATGATTTTTATCTTTGAGAAGTGACAAATCCCATGAGATTAGAACACTGTATTCATACATAAAGGAGTGTATTTCTTTGGGATCTGCAGAGGAAAACAAAGTGATCATCACGTAAATTACCTGGAGCTAGATGGAACCCAACCATGGAATCAGGCAGGAAAACAAGAGAGCTTATCAATCACTGAACATTTTCATTTGGTTCATCAGCCAAAACAGGAAATAGCTCATGTAACCAACCAGAAGCTCGTTTATCGAGGTAAATGAAGGCGCTGAACCCTACGATAGGATAAGGCAATACTTTGACCTTTCATGTCCTGCTTTCAGACGATCTTTTGAAATCCTAATTGAAATTCCACAGGAATCAGAATAGGTGGCAAACATAACTATGATGATGTCGTCAATAAATGAATCATGATGACGTCGTAAATAGATGAACCATGATGACGTCGTGAATAAATACTTTTGCAACATGCAAAAAAATTATAGCAAAATTAAACGACAGGAATTAGAATATAGGCCTCAACTTGTGATTGAGTGGGACAAATGCCATGTACAGAAAAATATAGAAGATGAAGACACAATAATTGGAATAGAAATGAAGAAAGTGAATCACTGCATCTATTCAACAGGATCGATCTCAATGAAATCCAAGGAAAAATAGGCGAATAGTTGCATTGGGTTTACTGAAATTGGTAGAGCAAGGTAAATCTTCCGAATAAGAAAAACCTCTTGATCTTAAAAAGGAGGGTATGAAACCAATGTATCCCCGGCCAGTCACCCATATGGGCTGTAATCTACTGATTGACCTCCAAACTATAACCATTCAACAAACTTGGGAAAAAATCATGCTCAACAGAACCTGGAAGTATCAGAAGTAATCACCAAAATACACAGTATATCGCATAAAAACATGAGTCGGATATCGTCGGAACCATGAGAAACTGAAATATCCATGTATTATTGTATTGTATGCAAAATCGTGGTCAGAAAAAAATATGAGATGAAGCGACAAACTAGACGAATTTAGATGGTAATGGCTCATGAAGAAAAAGTTTGGTCAATCTTGGGGAAGGCTTTTACTGTTGATGATCATATGTATACAGAAATCAATATTCTGCGACATGGACATACCTTTTTTTTTATAACTGTTCCTGATAGATACATTCATAGGTTGATTGAATATTTTCTAGACAGTCTATGACAGTTTCATAAAGACATTTTCGGAATGCTCAATTCTATTTTCATCACTTGGCTGATTCCATCAACACCTGGCTTGCATGACATATGGCATCAACATATTATGGATTATCTAGAGGATAGAAAACAAGAGAGAACTGAAAAACAGAAAAATGATCGAGTCTTCCATTTCCAAATGAATATCTCTTGACCTTATCCGTAATTGACTATCAATGACAAAAGTGGAAAATGCCCAGGACGTTTTATTTTCGATCCAATGAGGTTTTTTGTATAATATTCTTGACTTTCTCAATGTTTATCCTCAATGTTTTTATGATAATGTTAGTGGCCTAAAGTTAGAAGCCTCAGAAATGGAAGTGGCAAACATAGTTCTAACCCCAGCTGACGATCTTTTGAGGGTTGTTTACTGTTTACTGCTCATCTTAACTATGAATATTGTGTCAACATTAAAAAAACTAGGTATGACTCACAACTGAAAAATTATTCTTCGAATATCAAAGCTTTGAAAAGTGGCAGTCAAATTTTCAGTATAAATATATATATCCAATGTATGCTATTCACTTACCTCTCTCTTCCAATCACGGACGTGTGCTATTCATTTACCTCTCTCTTCAAAATACAGACGTGTGAAAGCTGCAATGCCATCAAACCAATCGGTGTTATTGCTCGACTCCTCTGCAACAAGGGACATAATCCTAAATGTAATTTTTTTGATATTTTCTAAATGATCTATATATTTCCCCAATGAGCTGCATTAGTTATATAAGGTACGTTACATTGAAATTTTACGCCGTTATATTCTTTACAAGTAGCATGTTTTTTTTTGGTTCGTTTTAATCAGCTTAATGAGAGATTGTAGTCAAAAACGAATACATCGAGTACAAACCAATTAAATTCGGGCTGAAAACAGATATTTTAGCCTTTGCATTATCAATGGCTCTCCAGCTCAACGGTAACAGCACCGCCACGTTTAAGTCCCATTTTCTTTAATTGTTTATTATATGTTCATTATTTAGGTTAGCTGATACATTAAACGTGTGAAAACAGGAGATCCTATTCGAAAAGGTTATATATATATATATATATATATATATATATATATATATATATATATATATATATATATGTATATATATATATATATATATATATATATATATATATATATATATGTATATATATATATATATATATATATATATATATATATATATATATATATATATATATATATATATTTCTTCTTCTGCCCTGTTTAAGTTTCTCCAAACTAATAGTTCATTTCAAATCCCTATGAGTGGAAAAAAGTGATTTTTATAGGTTGTAAGACTATTGCCTTATTCAATCTTCTTCATTTTTTCCTAGTTTCGTCATAGTTTGTTGCGTTTTACTGTTATATTTAGAGGGGATACCGTGCTTGTTGTTTGTTATGAATCGTAAATTAGGCTTTTTTTTGTATGTATGTTGCAGAACTTTGTGGTATTTTTCCTGTCTTAGAGTTTCTCTTTTCATGACTTTACTAGTTGATTTTATTGTTATGTTTTGTCTGTTTCTACATGCGATTTATAATTAATGTCATTTGGTTATTCTGTATAGTGGCTCAATGTGTGAAAGAATTACATTGGCAATAGAAATAACGAGTTGAATAAATCAGGTATGGTGAATTTTTGTTAATATCTATATTTGTGGCATTTTAAAAAAAAATTAAATTTAGCAATGCCAGTTGTTTTACACAACTCTATCTTGCTCGACTTATCGATTTTCTTTTTTTTTTTTCTATTTCTCGCTATGGCGAGTAAGTTGTCTTTAGATATTCAATTCAAGCAGACGTAAGATACGGTTTCTATTTCGTGGCACATGTGAGTTTGTTTCAATATTTTCCATTTACAATGAGTTGTTATCAGTTATTATCCAAAAGTATGTCATTAGTGATGTACTATTTGTCTATTTTCCAATCGTGAATTACTATATAAATCGGCTTATATTAGCTTAAAAGAGTGTCTTCGATATTCCTGCATAATATTACTTGTAAGGGTTTATTTCTGGCTGATATTTCATCTTGGTATACAATATTCAATTTGAGGCTTTTGTTTTGCGGAAAGCATTTGTTTCTGTCTGTACAATTTCAAATAAAATTTCTGTTGCTATGTGTTGCTATGGATGAATCCTACATATTTTAGATGTTACTTTCGATCCGTCAGTGAGGAATGATCACACTGGCAACCCAGATCACACTTTATGTCAAAATTCATTCAGTGAAATTCCTGCAGTCTGGTCCTTGCTAACTGATTGTTATTTGCAGGTGATTTTCACTGTAGATATTGTACTAAAACTATTTTTACCTGTACATTTATCTCTTATCACTCCTCTAGAGTTCATTTTGCATATATAAATGTATATATATACGTGTATATATATATATGTAGATATATATATTGTTTAATTGAAATTCAGCCAGTACATATTATTTCAACACTTTTTATAGCATGTCGGTATTCCAAAACTTTAGGGGAATATTTTGTTCTCCGTCGAAGTTTGTGCAAACTGAAAGTCATCTGATTTGGTAATCCATGTGAGTACCAATGGCCGATGGGTTGAAAGTGCAGTCGGCTGACTTTGTGTCAGTGATAAGTCATTGACCGAAATGACCAAGAACTGGAATTATCTATGACCCCCAAGGGCACAGCTGTTCGGTAGATAGCCCCAGTGATTCATTTCGATATTGAAACTATCCTTCAGGGAATAAACAAAAGTCACGTTATGCTGTTCGAACATTATAAAAGTTTCCAATACTTGTAATAAAAAGAGGATCTTCCAGTCCAATAAAGATGATATTTGTTATATCTGTGCACCAGAAAAAAAAATACCGAATGGATTTTAAAAGAATCAAATAAACAGAGGAACATCAAAATCGATAAATATCTTGATACATTGATGGATGGTTAAATACTTACACACTTGTGTTAATTCACAATGCATTGGTATTGATGGTGTCATCCATATACATACATACATATATACATACATACATACATACATACATATATACATCAGGGGGAATTTTAATTGACTGAGTGAGACGAAAAAAAGCCAGGAGGAAAGCAGGATAACTTTTTTCATCAATTCAGAGAAATAAATAATGATTTGCCCGTATTTTTTACCAACCTTCCTCGCTCGTTTTCAAAGCAATCGTTAAATGAGTGCTGGCCACGTGCAATGTGATATTGTCTGTTCGTGTTTCACGTTCGGCTAATCGTTTACCTCCTAAAACCTCCACGGATCTTGACAAAAATAAATCTACGGAAAAATTATTGTTTCATAATGGTTAATTCCTATATGTGTATCATTCAATATTTTTCATCATTGTAGACCCGTGACGTATTTTTTAGATAAAGTGTTGACAATTTGTTCAACTCTCAGAACACCTGATAATTAGATTTGCTTTCAGCAAACACTACTTTTAAGTGCGAAGAAGAATTTGAATTTTGCATAATCTTCCGAATTTTTCTTTCAAACTCAAATTCAAACTCATTTCATAGGATGAAGAAGCAAAGTAAATAAAATCAAAGGAAACCTGATTCCGACACCGAAAGAGTATGAAAAATAACAAGAACCAAAAATGATTGAATTAAGCGAAAGTGCACAGCATAATATATTTTGTATCAACCACTTGAAGCGTTTGAACATTTTCCTCCATTAACATCTCGTGAAGGAATTGTATGATTTGATTTTCTTTCCATTTTTCAATTCATTTAATATCTTGTACATATACAATTATCCTGGGAACACTGAAGAGGTTTTTTTTTGTCAGTTCATCAATTTTGTGATGCAATCAAGCGAATATTGTTCAACATCTTTCTCAATATCATTTCTCAAGTCTCGTATATCTTCCAATGGGTGAACACAATGGCTTTTTGTAGTTTCTTCTATTCAGAAGCAAAATAAGACTCGATTTTGTTGAATGATACTTTTTTTACAATCAAAAGCCATACTTTAAACTTTGCAACTTTGATTAGAAATTATCTCTAAGTATGCATACAGAGAGTTGACAGACGAAGTAAAGAGTTTGAAGGATGAAAATCACGGTTGCAGAGATTTAACGGTGGTGATAAGATATTAAATGTAAACCTATGATATATAAATATCTTCACAGTTTTTCAATAAGCCCAATTTAGTGCCCTGTCACACTTATATATATATATATATATATATATATACATATATATATATATATATATATATATATATATGTGTGTATATATATATATATATATATATATATATATATATATATATATATGTGTGTATATATATATATATATATATATATATATATATATATATATATATATCACTGATGCGCTTCTCTCAAGGGTGCAATGGAATTAGTTGTTTTTGTACGGATCATAAAGTATATTAAAATCTGTAATACAGTTGCGTAGAGTGCATGACATTCAATTCTGTACTTGTTTGAGTTGATGTGTTCATTCTTTTGAATGGTGGGTAGAAAATATTTCATAAATACTACCAAACGTTCATAATGTATTAGAGACGGAGAAAGTAAGATTATAAAACACAAACAATCTATTCGTTCACTTTTTTCTCTGATTTTTGATATAATTTATCGCCATTGAACAATCAAATTCACGCCTTTTCCTTCCGGAAATAGTTTTGATTATGTTTTCATCAAGACATGTCTCTAGGCATTTATTAGCATTTGTTCCTTCTCCATCTTTTTAGCAAATTTTACATTTGGCATAAGGCAATACATCAGTTCATATAGTATCATTGTGATTTGATATGAACCATGAGCAAATTTGATACAAATATTCTCGTTCATTAGGGTACTGATTATAGATTTTCAAAATATGCCATTTGAGGTGAAAAAATGAAAACCGTCATATAATACATCAAATATAAAAACTATATTATATTGAATATTTTACAAGGAAATCATTTTTAGAGTCGTATATGAAATGGCTTTATTTCATCTTCAGCTAAAGCCATACATTAATTCCGGTAATCAGGTATCATACAGCAGTACAAAACAAAATTTTGATATAATTGAAAATGTTTGATTAAACAATGAAGCCAATCCGTAGAAGTAACAAATAAATTAACTTCACGTTGAACACAGGCAAGATCAGTTGAGATCTACTGAGTAATTTGAAGTATAATAGCAACTCAATAACGTAGAAATGAATGAATAATGTACTCCTACGTTTTACGTACGTACATATATATATATATATATATATATATATATATATATATATATATATATATATATATATATATATATATATGTATATATCCATATATATATATGCTATAAAAAATGGGCATATGGATTGACAGAAACGGTTATAATTTGCATTATTTTGTATGAGATCTCTTTTCCAGATGATATCCCATTCATGCTCAGTGAATACATCCTTTGCCCAAAACAGCGTAAATAGAATTCATAATCAGAGAAAATTGGGCTATGAGTCTGTGTTTGTTTGTGTGAGAATTCGTTGTAACCAAACCCAGTACATTTGCATCTATCCGTCCAGAGAGAGCGTATCACAACTGCAATGCACTGTGTAGTTTTTGTAAGTACAACACCGATACATGTAGTGCCACACAACGTTATAGGGTGTACTGCCTCTGGTGCACATGTGCAATCATTCAATGGCTGATTCAAAGCATTATAAATAGCTTCAATATGCGTGATATTTTAAGCTCGGTAGCACTGAGTGTAGAACGTGTTTTTTTATTGTTTGTGATGCACAAAAATCAATGAATGTGCTATTATCAACCGATCTGTAGTCAATGAAGTCCGACTACACTCTTATTTTTTAAAGGTTTCTTAATATGTATATGAAACATTTAGGCATAGCATTAAAAAAAAATACCAGTAAATATGATTTTATGATAGTCCTTCATTTATTAGAAGTATGTTAATATAACATCTTCAATCGTTTCAGTAGCTTAATTCTAACATACCTATTTCAAAATCAACAGCTAAATATCAGTGAAAATTCTTTCAAGAGTCCCTCTACTTGTAAAACTCTCAAACTCAAAGTGGCTTTCTCTTTTCATTTATGTCGATGTTGTTTTCCATTGCCCAATGTTTCAACGTATTGATTATTTTGACGATTCATATTGTAGCATCAAATTGGTTGGATGACATGTCTTGTCTCTTCATGAAAACAGCATCGATGGCCATTATGATAATTTCTGTAGAACAAAAATTATTTCCCCGGAGTTTTAGTTTCTAATTAACAGATATTTCAGCCAAAAGAGATGGAAAAAATATCTCACCGAACCGAGGAACCCAGAAAAATGTATATCAAAAGTCTTTGCATAAACATCAACGAGGAGAATGTGTGCTGTCTTCGTGAATAAATATATGCATGGAAAACAAGATGGATGTTAGACAAAGAAGAAAATGTAGATTTAACAGTGTCCATAATCAGTATTCATGAAAAAATCAACATAAATTTCTCTATTCTTTTGTTTTTCTCTTATAAGAAGTATACTTCAGAACCAAAGAATCTAGTAAAGGTTGTCTCATAATGATGCAATTTCTCTGAGATGTTTACATTTACTAGATGCATATGTGGAGTGGTTGCATCGAACGGTTGAGCAGAAAACGACCATTTCCTTCCTGAAATCATTGTTTGATAGCGAATGTAACATTTTCAAATGTTTTGATGCTCTTGTTTGCTGGTTGATAACACACTATGAAGTCTAACCGTGAATTCATATATTAACAGATTTATGCATTAATTCAGGAGAGGCATATATCTTTTCTTCGTATGATTAGACGCTCTGGAGGATATTTGCTTATATACACTTGATGTAAGATTTTATTGCCTCCATTTGATACCAGATTTATAGGCTTTGTTTCCTGCTGTTGATCTTTGAACAATGCTCAATTTCATGATTCAATAGTGTGTATTTGAATTGAGTTATGTAAATTCACTTTATTATCTTCACTATATTCCCTCCTCTTTTAATCATTTCCCCGTAATTCTTCCCATACTTCCAAAGTCAAACATGGTTTCCTGATGAAAACTTTTTTTCCTGACATTTAACGTTTTCCTATCGGGTTCTCTGACTGAGTTATCTCTCCATTTCTATCAACATCGTACAATGATAAGACACCTCCTCGATGGATGTCAAGGCAATGTCAAACAAAAACAATGTTTGAAATTAAAGATTATCTTCCAGTGTTTACAAAGTTAAAAATTACTGCATCTCTATTCCAAATGCTTTCCTTCCTTTCTACCCTCAACCCTTCCTTCTTCTCATACACATCATTTTTTTCTCGTGAATGGGGAGATTAAGCTTTTACGTAACGTCACGAGAAACAGTCAACCAAAACTGTCACTGAAATTGTCAGCATGAGTTTCTTCAACATCCAAGTTAGTTTGGCTGGAAGGCTGCATATGTATCTGACATGCGTGGATCTACGGTGCTAAAAATACATTCCCAATTATGTTTCAAAAAGAGTTATTTTTTTCAATTTTCTCACACACCTCCTTTTCAAGTCGTGTTCAGTTAACAATATAAACATATGTTTGGTCCACTAATTGGTTTCCAAATGATTTTTTTATACAAAATACTAATTTATTCAGTGATCAGTAGCCAACAAAATGTAATAGAAGTAAGGAAGTCATTGATCCTCCAATATTCTTTTCCTTAGTTCATCACCCCAACATACCGTGATGTCAAAATATGTCGGCTACGTGGTTTCTTTCTGTTCAGTGTCTAACAAGAAGTATATATTTATCTTAATTCATTTTTTACTACATCAAAACTTTAATTCGATCAGAAATTTCTTCGATCTTATACTTCTCAGTTTAAATCTTATCGGATCCAACACATTTTTTTCTCTCGAATCGATGTTCCAAACTTTAATTCAATTTTATCATCAATTACAAACCTTGCGATGCATGTCGGGATTCTGTTTGCTTTTTAAAAGAAACAGATATAAATAATTTTCTTTCACTGGTAGAAAAAAAAATTTGAAGAATTGTCAGTGAAATCGATTCACCGATGTTTTCTTGGAAGTTTCAATGTACATTTACCGAAGAGGAAATAGTTGAGCTGAGGTAGGTCGGTAAACCATATCAATTTATCCGATGTTGCACGAGAAGATGACGAAAATCAGAGGATATGTGTATCGTGGTTAACATTGGTATTTACACCGGTAACAATTGTCTATTCATGTAACAGCTTTTTGCTACTGCAACATTGGAAGTCATGATAATCAGAGGAGATTTGTTTGTCAAGTCACCGATCTTCTTTCAAGGCAGACATATTGGCCTTCCTGCAACGAGGTATATCATTGAAAGCACAAGGAAAAATGGATTCATGTCTTTTACAAAGACATCAACAGGATACGTATGCAAGTTGAAATCGAACTCTGTGTACACCTGTTTACCTGTGTGCATGCACGTATTTATGTGACCATATATGTGTGCACACGCCTCATGCCATTGAATACAGAAATTTGGATATCTAAAATGAAAAACAGGCCTGATTCATCAACCATACGATAGCACTAATGTAGTTGAAATACTTTTCTTTTTTTCCTTCTACGCGTACTCTACATTTACCGCTGACAGCAAATATTAAATGACTTGAAATGTCCTGCAGGTATTCTGACGTTTTCAGGTGGGATTTTGTATGGATTCTAGAGACAGAGATGATTAATACTCTCTGTCAGAAAACAAAACAATGCAAAATTTATCACGTCAACTTAACAATTCCACCTGGGAGGCCACCTACTATCAGAATGGAAACCTTTGTGTCATATCTTACATAGAATTCATTTATAGAGATTAAATTTGTATATTTACGAGATTTTTGACATTAGATTTCTAAGTGTAATCTTACAGATATATACATTTATAATCAGAAGTACACATATATTGATCAATAAATATAACTAAAATGAAATTGATACAAAATCGCCAATATCTTTACTGAGAATGATATATAATTCGGTGGATTGATGGATAGTATCCTAATCACAAAGCTGCATTTAGTTTTGTGTTTTCATATATATATATATATATATATGTATATATATATATATATATATATATATATATATGTATGTATGTATGTATGTATGTACATACATACATAAAGATATTTCTTGGTACATTCTCTTTGTAAATTTGGCATGAAGCCATGAAAAAGGTGTGTGGTTTTGCAAACTAAATTCTGTACGTCCAAATCGCTATCCATGCCAGTAGCATTCACCGTTGTTTCCAATGTGTATCCATAATCGATCTCTCTGTGATGTTCGTCAAATTACCCAACAACATTTCAATATGTCTATTTTACCATCAGTTCTCAGAAATGATTAATCATGAACTGATGTTTCCGAGAAAGACAACGAAAAGATCATTGTATGAATCTTTATAGATGATATTAAATGTATCATTTTGTTGATATATGCGCATATATATGATGCTGAATTGAAGGAGACACGTTACAGAGATTTATTTCCATATGCGTTGCGAAAGGACAATTTTGTGATTTATACAACCTGATAATTCTTTACGCCCAACGCACAACACAATTTAACGAACATAAGCCCAAATACAAACTTCTATAATCTTTTTCACTCAAACCAACCTAGCCACTTACACACTTTTCAACTAGTACACACACACTGCCTCCCTCATATATATATATATATATATATATATATATATATATATATATATATATATCTATATATATATATATATATATATATATATATATATATATTGTAATGAGAGAGAGATGGATGGAGAGATCATAGATTGAAGGAGACAATGATAAAAAATAGAATAAATCGAATCAGAATCGAATAAATGTGACTCGGTGAAATGCAAATGTTTGAATAAATTTCTGTGTATCCCTGTAAAAATTGTGCTAAAGTCGATAGTGTACAACTGAATAAAACGTGCAATACAGATATCTGTTTTTATACGATCGGCAAAAGTTTGCTATTATGATTAATCAGCCCTAATAATTCTGTACCCCAACACACACATACACATACGCAATCGATTTGTCAAATTCACCCTCAATCTCACCCTCAAATACGCCTTACAACACACAATATCAACGATTCGAACTCATATTAACGGAGACATGAGAATTTAGGTGTACAACGCACGTGAATATAACACACACAATCACGGGCACTACAGATGCTTAAAGACTTTCCCACAAACTCATTCTTTTCGATTAAGAATTGATGCTCACACAACCCCATGTCACTCACACACATCTAGACATATACACACCCAAGTACGAACACATATGATAATGGAAGTTCATACCCAGACATGAACTTGCGCTTACACATATACCCTCAACAATCACGTCTAATCGGTATGTCTGCCCGTCCGTCCGTCTGTCAGTTACACTTTTCCTCTCTCCCTGGCAGTCCCTCAATTGGATATCTCCATTGCCATCCCGTCTCATATTTCTAACCACTAGATACTGAGATTTCTCCTCATTGTTCTTCATTTTATTCAACCATATTTCACTTGTTGTTCCAAATGTATCTTTCCAACCAGCAGCCATATTCTTTCAGGTTTTATTTGCTCTTTTTCAACATATTATCATACCTGTGGAATTTATTCCACAGCTTTTATCTTGCATGCAAAGAAAAAGAATGTGTAACTAAAAAGTTATTCATCGACGTTTGGACGAATAAAACAAGGTCAGACTGAGAGATTTGTACCAATACAACAGATCGATTGAAACGCGAACGGATAGTGAATGTGAATTTATTGCTTGTATATTTGTCAGATAAAAAGAAAAGCTAACCCTGGAACTTATTCCTTCACAATCAATTGATAGTAATACGCGACAGTAGCAAATGTGAATATATAGTTTTGAAAACATTTGATCAATTTATAAGAATGTTTGACGGACAGAGTCTTGATTATAGGAGTTGTACCAATGATGAATGACTGACGTATCATACGTCGATTTCTCTCTCTTTAAAGCTTATTCTTACAAGTAATCCATTCATCAAATATTGTTGTCTGCTTGCTGCTGTTATTTCAAAGTGCAGCCTTTCATTTAAAAAACTTTTGGGTTTCCCTATTGTCGAGTCCATTTCACTTTGTTGTATATTACAATGATCTGAGCTTTTCTGTACTAGTCGTTATTACTTTTTTACGAACAGCTGCTGCCATACAAACCAGCAGTCTTCTACCGTACTGTCCATTTTTTCTCTGAGATGAAAACAGACCAAAAAAAACAAAACAAAACATGATGCTATTTGTTTGTTTTCTGTTCTGACTTCTGTAGTATGGCTGGGGTTATTTTCTGAATACTGATAAGTGTTTTCTATTCGTTGAATTTCACACATGGTGTCAACTCATGGTTTTCATTGGAGAGGGAATAAAAGCAAGCCTGCTCGGTAATGTTATATCTCCTCAGTATAAATGCTTTATTTAATGTGGCGGCTGTCTGGATGATTCTCATTCTGCCTGGTGTGTCTGATTATTCAAGTATTTTTACGAAACTTTTCGTAAAATTTCAAGATAATGCCATCTCTTAACGTGGAGATATAACTATACTATGGTGTGAATTAGAGAGACTTTGAGATAACGTGGGTGTGTCAGAGAGAGAAAGATGAATTCACTAAAAGAGATATTTTTCAATGAAGTAAGGTCCAGCCCCTCTCAATTATAAGGTACTGCAGAAACTTTCATTTTTTTCGTATATGATTGTAGTTTTAATCGCTAGTTCTTTTCATTCCCATTATCGTCTTATTAAAAGTGACAGAAATAGTATTAATCTAACCCAATTATACCAGATATAGATTTTTTCTCACATCAGTATTTCCAACTTTATTCGAGACGAATTTCTAATTTTCTAAAGCCCTCTCTTTCCTGTATCGTTGATTTCAATCGCAGGATTTAATGGCATAAAAAATAAAATCAATAAAACAAGGAACACACTGTCCTTTTATTCATTAGACGTTAGTAGCAAGTAAATTCCCGAACTTATAAAATCCATTATATGTAAAATATAAGCAATACAACATATTGAAATTTTTTTCCGTGTTCAGGTCTCACTGATTTTCTTGATTCAAGCAAACGAAGGAAAGCATGTCTCTAAACGCTGAATAATTTTTGTTTCAGTAAGTTCATGTGGCACCTATTTCCATGGCTTTCGATTTTCTCTGACACAGTTGTTGGTTGTATTACATTGACTAATCATTCCATCTATTGACAGTGTTTATTCTTCAGATTCCGAAGTCTTCTATTAAATGGAAAAATGGTCTTTTGTGGATGACCTGAATTATTTTGCTGTCGTGAAATTTACTAATCTGAAAACGTCAAACGCCAAACGACGCTTAAGAAAATAAACTTAGAAGTGAGAGTTAGATGCAAGAAATAATTTTCTCCATTTTGTGCAATTTCGGCTTTTGGTTCAGCTTCCTCTTCTCTTTGCTTAACTCTCTAAATACATTGAATTGAATACATTAGAGGAACAGAAGAAAATCAATGAGATAATTCTTTAAATCACACATCCAAATCCTGTGAAAAGAGAACAGGGTACTACACCTTGGCGTTTCAACTTTTCTTGGTTATTCTTGATTATTTGCCTGTTAAAACATAGCTTTGGTTTGGATATTCCCCAGGTTATCGGAGTAAATAGCGTGAAATATGAATATACATTACTGAATATCCACTGAGAGTTGAACAAGTATTAGATAGGCAACGTTATAACAAATTTGGTCACGGGGACCACGTATAGAAGGGACATGAATCTAAAAACATGTTGTCAAACCCCTGATCAATATATTCTTGTCCCATCAAATCATTTTTATCATTGATGAATAGTCTCAAATTATTTGAATTTTATGATCAAGTATTTTCAGAATCAATCTTTGGCTAGTTTTACGTTCATTGTGCTTTTTTTAACATAACTTTCATATAACAACTAGTAAAACATTTTCACCAGAATAATATGAGTAAAGATAGATATTTGCCTCTAATTTGAATTGAAAATCACTTGCATCCTTGAATCTACTTAACTTCAATGATAGAATCATAGTATTCATAATGAAATCAAGATGGAAACAATGTTTGATCAAACATTTACAAGTGAATATTTATATATTTTTCACACTCATCTTTCCTGACATCAATGACTTTTGACTATTCAGTTCAATGCTGATGGTTGCAATTTTTTCAAGCCAGGCAACAGCCAACATGAATACACCACATCCAACGAACCACCAAGTTGTTTTTTTACTGAAATCAGGCAAAAAATACACCATTCAAGACATCAAATAGGAGTACACCATGACTATCCTTATATATCTCTGACATGATCTGCGCTATTTATTCGGTACACTGTTTCCAATCTTTTGCCCCTTATGTTGTTAGTGTTGACCTTACGCATTAATGTTTAAAGGGTCTTAGCTTACGATGTATGTTTCTTAAAGTATCGACCTATACATTGAATTTGGATTCTTGATACTACAAAATAATCCACCATCGCTCAATAGACGCAACAAATGCACGAAAACTAGAGCTCCTTATAAAAAAGAATGAAAGAATAAGAGAGAGAAACAGAGAGAAAGAGAGACAGACAGTCAGAGGCAGAAAAAAAGAGACACATAGAGAGAGAGACAGAGAAAAGTTTGATCAACCGATTTTTCTGTCGTCTCGATCATTCACTTTTCCTTTCCCGTTGTTAAAATTTCCAAACTCTTTTCACACGATTCATTTTGTCATTTTCTGGAAGTTTCCCATACGTTTTTTTCTTGATTTGAGATTTATTACATGAACAATTGAGGTCGAAATTCGGATTTAAGTCAGGAAAAAAATCGTGAAATTTTGACTTGACAGAATTCTTAAAAGAAGACAGGCAGAGAATATAACTTTTTTGAAGGAGGGAAGAAAAATGAACAAAGATAAAGAAAATAATAAAATTTTGCTTCTTTACTAAAATCAGACACGTACAAAGCAACTGCCTTTAATGCAGTTTTTCTTCTATATCTTTTTTTCAAATTTTGAATGCAAAGTAATGTTGAAACCTAACAAGAAAAGCTGATACAAGTGAATGCTCAAAATGAAAAAAAAAAGGCTCGTCGAAAAATGCATGAAAACGTCACATTGTCTTTGTAGTTATTCCGCTTACATAACCACATTATCAGTACTTCAAAATGATCGTGTCCGGAATGCAAAAGAAACCTGCATGAAATTATCTCAGTAATATTGATCAGTGATTTTATAATGACACTGAGAAGAAATGCAATGATGGGAGGGAAGGGTTGCTGGGTGTCAAATGACAAAAAATTTTCACTTCTCAGAATTTTATATGAACAAAAGAATCATTAAAATCAAAACTGGTTGTTCAAAACTTAAATAGTGTCCAGAAATTTTGTTTCTCAATCTTCAGGTTTCTTTTTCAAAAGTAAATAAAGTAATTATACAATATTTAGTTTAGTAAAGAGTCTTGCCACAGGTTGGCATTCTCTTATCCAGAAAACTGAGAATATCCAAAGGCCAATAATGTGTTTGTTTTCTGTGGATGTTGTCTATGCATCAAAGTGTAGGTCTTTAGTGCCGAACAATACTTGATACAACATGTGCCCCACCAGGATTTCATTCCAGGCCCTTGAGAGCAGTAAAGAAGTTGTTATACACTAACAGTCATACACATGTGGTCCTATCTCAATACTTCCATTAAGTGGGAAGGCATGTCCTGTTAACAGATATTTGGTATATTGTGGACAATTCAAAGAGTTTAACGACTGTGAAAAGCTGGAGTATTCCACGTTGGTGGCAGAGAGATGCAGAGAAGAAAGTATCTCTAATCGTTGATACAATACCGACCCTGCCATTTTGAAAGCTGAAAAATTCCGAATTCTGAAAGAAATCTGCTCCAAATCGATCCACAAAAGAAATTGTATACCTGTGTATGTAATCCTAAAATTGTGTTCTGGATATTTTTGAAATAATCCACTAAAAACTATTTTCCTCTTCCCCAAATTACGACATGATGTGAAATATGGAGTTTGTCTTTTTTTTTCCCCTATACTAAAAATCAATTTAGTTGTAAAATTTGGTTTTGTTATGCAAATAGAAGACAATATTGCATAGGAAGTATTTTTCTTTGAATGGAATAAGCAGTTATGTACGATGAATTTTAAGTACTAATGGAACATCAATGTCGGATGATTTTACTTACAGGGAAACAATTTTGAATAAAAGATCATTTAGAATAAGATGCTTTCCTCTGGGAAAAATTTACTAAAACATTGAAATTGATCCGTAATTTATTCAACTTTTTTTTTAATTGTGTGTACCAAAAGCATTTTTTGGTGTGTTTGAATCTTTCAGTGAAGCTGTACACATGAGTGTTTGTCTTGGTTCCTGAGTTTACATATGAATGCTTGAAAAGGTGAATATTGTTTGAAAAAAAAAAAAGGAATAGAAAACTTACCCCAATGATTGCAAATATCCTACTGATATCATTGGTTGTGGTAGTAATTGCAAAAAACTGGTTATTTAAAAAAAAGTATAATTGTTGACTATTGAAGAGGAATAACTGACTAGGAACTTATGTATCTTCTTTTTGATAATGACGTAAACTAAAAAAAAAACCCCAAAAAACAGATAATTTCTTCGCTATTAGGATGCAAACTTGAAGTGAATATCTGATAACGAGCCAGACAATTAAAAATTGTCTTCCTGGAGTTAAATTATGAAATGTTTTATCTCTCTCTGCTTCCACACGAAATTATAAACGCCGTCGACTTACATATCATTAACACGAACAAAATTACCTGACATTGCTTGACAGAAAAAAATTACAACAATCTTAAATGCAGTAATGTTCTTACAAAGGCTGTTAAACGCATTCGTATAGGATATTCATACGGATCATTGGCAATTTTGCTTTTGTTTGTGTCTTTTCCTATACATACATACTTACACACACACACACACACACACACATATATATATATATATATATATATATATATATATATATATATATATATATATATATATATATATATATATATATATTGATAAAGTCATAAGTTCAGCTTTTGAAAGGAGAGACAGTAAATCTATTGAGTTTGCAAACTCGAAAGCTTTCTGGTGTCAAACACAAAATAATTGCGTATTATAACCTCAGAAAATTGTTCTCCTTCCTTATTGGTTAAACCTGTATCAACACAAACGCAGGAAACCGGCTATTCTATTCAACTTATACCGAGATAGTAAAGTCTCAGGGAATTGGAGCACTGAAATCACAATGCTACTAATTTAAGAAAAAAAAAACACCTGTAGTCCTTTGCATAATGTAAATATAACAGAATGCAAGCTATGTTCTCAGAATTGAACATTGAAATTTTTTCCATATCATATGCACGCTACTTAGGACAACTGGTATTCCCTTTCATCTATTTTTTTGAATTGTGTTATGAGAATATTCATTTATAGCATAAACTGTTCTTGAATTCTTAAATTTTATAATGTTTAATGCTTTCTCCTGTTGTAACAATGGACAAACGATGCAGTGTTACTAGTGAGAATTTTAGATAATTTAATGGGGACACGCCTAGACACCGTCAGCTTGACCATAATGAAATATTAGCGAGAATTAAAGAATATGTCAACGAAAATAAAACATTGGAACAATTTTGTAAATATCTAACAATGTTATGGAAATAAGGGAATCAAAAGTCATCGAATTAGACTTCGAATTGATTAAAACGAGGGAAAAAGGAACATTCATCCCCGATAGATTGCTGAGCAAAGTCGGGGATTGGATACCAATAACAGATTTTTATGTATATTGTTATTTATATTTTGGAATAGCCCATCGAGGTTTTACTACGAGGTGTTAACTTCCATCTCAATTACGTATATATAGCGCATTTATTTGATATTTGGAAGCTTAATATGGATGGAACGTGGAAGACTCAACTCCGAGGTTAGTAGGATGGAAATCATCGAATCTATACATAGAATGATATGGTAGACAAATCAGATTGATATGTATCAGGATGCCCTCGTCAAACAGATTCTTTACACTTTACAAATAATGGTTCTGCCTCTCATCTTTTTGCCTTCTTTCTTCTCTCACTGTCCCTCTCTCTTCGTCTCTCCTTCTCTCTATGTATCTATCTCTCTCACTTTTCTTTCATTTTCTGTATCTCGATATTAAGCTAGAATTCAATTTATAATTTTCTTTTTTCTGTGTCCCCCTACCCCCTCTGTCTCTGTTTGTCCCTCTCTTTCTCCTTGAGTCTGTCTGTCTGTTTGTCTGTCCGTCTGTCATTACCTATCACTCTCCCCTCTTTCTCTCTCTCTTTATATATATATATAAATATAAATATATATATATATATATATATATATATCTATATATGAATATACATGTATATATATATATATATATATATATATACATACATACATATATAAATATAAATATAAATATATATATATATATATATATATATATATATATATATATATATATATATATATATATATATATATATATGGATATCATCTTAGCCTGCAATACTTTCATAAATATCTTTGACGTGTGAGAATCTACAAATTCATGAAATGTTACCAATCAACTAGCAGAAAGTCACGAAAAAGCAGCAAAAAAAGCGTTCTGTAGCAAATTCCATTCTCTTCAAAGCAACTGATGATTCCAGTCTTTTATTTCTGGAAATCATTCTTAGATTTGATAAAAAGAATCAGTCACAAAATATCTCCCTTCAACTTTTGTTTTGTCACTTTCAAATCGGTCAACAAAACATATCAAAAATTCTTGCTTGCGTCCATCATTCCTCACTTCAACTCCTCTCCTTGCCTTTCTATTTTCTCCTTGCTATAAATCCAGACTTGATCTTTCTTCTTCTGTATATTCAATACATTGTATTGCTCCATTCTCTAAGTACAATCCTCTGAGTGTAAAACTTCAATTCTTTCAACTTTCAACAATCAACTTACAGAATCAGTGCGTTCTGCCAGCGATCATAGAGACGTTTCCCGTCTATTTTGATGCACCCCACACACACATATATATATATATATATATGTACATATATATATGTATATATATATACACATATATATATGTGTGTATGTATATATATATATATATATATATATATACTTATATATATACATACATATATATATATATATATATATATATATATATATATATATATATATATATATATATATAGAATGTTTCAGTTTTGTTTGAATTTATTTATTTATTTGATTTTATTTATTTATTTGAATTTATTATCGTGTACATGGATACAACTGCTTGTAACTTTGGTGACCGATAAATTCTTTAACAAGATGGAGAGAAAAAACAATCTTTTTAAACTGTTAAATGGAAAGGCCCACTTTAGCTGACGCAAGACCAAATTAGACCGGATATAGAGACCTATATTTGCCATATTTTTTCTCTTTTTCCTCATTTTTTTGACATACCGTTCATTAATTTTTCATTCATTGAGTTTTGTTCAAATGTGTGGCTAAACTGTTACAATATTTCCCCACCCCTTTTATTTTTAATCCATTGTAACGTTTACCAAAAAGATGAGCAAAATGAAGGCCTTAGAATTTCTAAATGTGCATTAAATTTCCACTAAACCCCGAAACAGATAGATCGGGGCAAAAGACAGAAATGAAGAATTGGTATCAATTCGCCATAAATCTACGGAAGAATGCATTTGATAATCTTACGAATCTTAAATTGTGATGTTATATCAAAACATTTCCCTGAGGTGATCAATGTCTATTACTGGCTGAAAAGGTAAATCTTTATATGAACTGGCTGTCATAAGGATGAGTATAATTTTTTTATTGCAAATAGGTTCAATCAGTGTGTTATACTGTTTGGAAGATGTGAAGTAAAGTATTATTGTTTTCATCCAAATACATCCACTATATGTCTCTCAAGAGGGGATATGGAATAAGTCTAATCGTTTTTTTGCAAAAAGGTCGATCATTGGCCAGTGCCGGATAAAAATTTGAATAAAAATAAGTATAATCAGCCTAATGCAAATCAGTTCAGTGAAAAGCTAATACTGGCTGGAAGGTAAAATATTGATAGGTACGTGTGTCTTCATATGAATAAGTTCAATCAACTGTTGCACCCTTTTTGAAGAAGATACGATTTGTATAATCACCTTCATGCTAATAAATTCAATCAATGGCTGATACAGACTGAACAAAGATATAAACAATTGTATGATTGACCAATGTAAATAGATTCATGTCTTAAAAAAAAAAAAAAAAAAAATATATATATATATATATATATATATATATATATATATATATATATATATATATATATATATATATATATGTATATATATATATATATATATATATATATCCCTAATGAAAATTGGTTTCGGTCAACTGTCTTTAAGGACTGAATAGTTATAAAGAAATGTACCTCAAATCAACTGGCTGAAAAAATGAACAAGGGCGAGCATAATTGTTCTTAAGCAAATATAATCGATCGACGGCTTTTTCTGACGGAAAAATAATACGATGATGGGTGTATACAGTTTTGATGCAAATAAATTGAATCAACGGCTTTCACTGGCTTAAAAGATACAAACTCATGACCGACCAATACTTGAATGAATAAAGAGGCTCCGATCATTCTGACTAACTGCCTTCCAGGATGTTCCAGCAACGTGTTTTTATTTTTCAATGCATGGAGCCATGAACAAAAAACAGGGGAAAAGATGTCACGTTCAACAAGTTCCAGGGTATTGTTGCAGGGAATCAAAGAGTACTGCTAAAGGTTTGTTTCTCTCCAAAGTAATACATTTGTTTACAAAAGACGTTTGTAGTATCAAAACGAGAGGTTTCTTCATAATAAGACGTGAGGAAATATCACGTGTTAAATTTCGAATTGGTGGCTTAGAGATAAGAATGGTTCGATACGGGGAGATGGCTCTCAGTTTCAAATATTCAATCCAAGTATCATCTCTCTCCCTTTGTTATTCTCTTTTAGTGTCCCTAGATGATAGGGCTGGCTCAATTGTAATACAGAGATAAAAAAAAAAAAATATGCATCGTCAATCTACCATGAAAGCAGATCATTCTTTAGTAGTTTTGTAGATTTTGAAAATCCATCTATTTTAGTCGGTTCTTATCTAACAAATACTTATCAATCCATACACCTTTTTATGTTCCTATTTATCTACGAACACGCACACACACAGACACACACGCACACACACACACACACACTCAGACACACACACACACATACACACACACACACATATGTGTATATACATATATATATATATATATATATATATATATATATGCTTGGTAATCTTTATATATAACAAGTAATAATGTCCCAGTTAACTCTAACCATAGTTGGCCCCCAGTTGGATCTGTCATTGTTTCTTTCAACTCATAATTCATCTACCCACTTGTTATGAAATTCTCAAATAATTATCCTCATACAATTATGTGTTATAATTAAAAAGTTTCTTCTCTGATCGATATGTTCGCTAATTTTTATCAGCATATTTCTTTCTCTAACACTGTTACGAACAAAGGGAGCAATGGAGAAATTTAATTCAATTTAAGTGTCTTCTCTTTCTCCTCCTCTCTCTCTTTCTCTCTCTTCTCCCCATCCCCCCCTCTCTCTCTCTCTCTTTCTGTCTCTCTCTGTGGGTGTCATTATCTTTTAATTCCTCTTAACTTATTCAGAGCTTTCAAAATTATAAACACTTGATATGATGTCTTCGTGTAGGTAAACGAACAACTGATATAAAAATTTTATGTCTTATAGGAGGAAGTATAGCATAGTTATTTCTGGATAGAGTTCAGGGGCTTTAAATCACCTGCCTATATGACTGATTGGTATGATTAAATATTTTGCCCCTGGCATTTGCAGATCAACTCCTGTCCGGCTGCAATATCCAATGTTAGCTTGGCCGACCGGTTTATTGAATAGGTGTAAGAGAATAAGAAAAGCAATTGTGCTGGTAAAGCTCTCAGGAGAGCGAATCAATAACAAGAGGTTTTCAGGTTTTGAAATTGTTTGAAAATCCATTCGTCCATCTATCTATTTATCTATTTATCTATCTACCTCACTGTCCATATCTCAGTCATCTTCCTCTTGAACACACAACGTCAAAATAGCTGTCGTAGTCTGTGTATTTAATTGGGGGGTGGGGGTAATTTATGTTGTTGGTGTTCAAACCTTTTATAATAATGAGCGAAGTTTGAACAAAAAACAAAACAAAATCAAACAGTTTCAAAGTTGATGGTTACAGGTCTGTTGATTATCATAGGTTTTTATCGAGAAAATGTGACAGTGATATGCAAATAATAATCAGTACGACTTCTCATGACAATTTTGTCCACCTCCATGACGTCAACATAGCAACAAATCAGACATTGAAGAGGAAAAGCGAGGGGTAAAAAGAAAGACTGATTCTGTTGCGTTGTGTTGTGTCAACTGCTAGTTTTCGGTAATTTTGGTTCCAAAAAATATTATATTCATTCAACGACTATACATATTTCATTCTCTTCTATCTTTCCAGTGGAAATTGCTCTTTTGCTGAATGCGTCATAAACACAACTTTTATGATCAGAAAACAATTGACAAAAGATATCAAAAGGTGGTACATATCCGTCCAAGATTTTTAGGTATGCAACGACTGATAAATTCAATTAGAAATGGAATTGTTCCCGTGTCTCAGTGGTCTATGTCATTCTGATGAACATCCGCAGATTTTCTGATCGAATCCAAACAAAGTATTCCTCACTTTTGAAGTCCTTGGTGGATTAACCCTCAGGCTTAATAGACTTTGGCTTGTCTTCGACGCAGTAGATAAAGTAAGCTTTAGGCGAATTATGTATTCTCTTCCTATTGTCAAACTTTCACGGTTGAATTTTTCACCTCATTTTCGTGTTGACAATGATCAGAAGTAAAACAAGAGACATCATACTCGAGTAACAGTAACACAATAGCGTACGCAACAATTGATGACAAATTTAACCCCACTCCTGAATGTCAAAACGAGTTGACTTTTTTGCTGAAATCCACAAATCCCACTACGAATTGAGGAGTTGAAATGTGGCACAGTTTTTGAATGATACTGTTTGGGGAAATGAATTCTGTTTTATTTATTTTCCAGATTTCAAGGAAGCAATGCAGCGTGATATTAGCGCAGCCCAGACTGTCATATCAATATATCAAGTGTTGTCATTTTTTTCAACTAGCTTAATCATAAATAAGTCTGTTTAAAATGTGGAACTGAATATTATGTAGAGCACTGACGATGTCGCCCGCCCGCTCAGACGCTATGTGCACATAGGAACATCCGTGTCGATCTCGGAGGATATCCGATTGATGATGAGTTGGCCTCAATCAATCAGAAAGTCTTCCATTATTTGAAGTCTCTTTGGGGGGATTTAAGGATATGAATCTCCAATATGAGCCAGAAGTTTGAACTCTGGTTTTTAAAGTCGCTTGCCAATCTGCAAGAGAAAGTTGTAGTAATATATCCTATATAAGAAACCTTAGTCTTGTTGCTGACGCTGCAGTTGGTGCTGTAGCTCTAAACATGTCTTTCTCTCTCACTTTACGTATCCATCCATCGAAGAGTCAATTTGTTTATAAATAACTAATCAATTTATTTGTCAACTCACATCTATGTGTCGATTGTGATTCATTTGTACTAAGCTTTAACCTGTGGCGTATTCATCTTAATTACGGCCAGACTTGGTCTTCAGTGTAATGATTTATTTCTCATGCAATCGATAAATTGATTTTTTTTCCTGAAATGGATTGCTAATCTATTTATTCTTCAGTGATTCTGTGATCGAATAAAGTTTCTAGCAATCGATATATTTACACAATGAGAATTCTTTGCTCTGACGAGGCTGCACGTGACTGGAAGCAACGAAGAACGTCATTGAAAAGTCAATGATCAAATGTTTTGGTGAAAGAAATACAGCAATGGGATCAGGTTGTAACTTATTGTTAACCAGATTAAAGGATATAAATTAATCAATGCATCTCTTTAAATGAAGTAGCCCAGAAAGGAGTATTCAGGACTGGTCGAATTTGTTACCTGTGATCCTTTCATAGCATTACCTGTGTCGGTAATAAGCGAATTTCTCGGTAATTCAGGGGACACTTCTTGCAGTTTTGAATAAGTTTCCTTAATGATGTAAACAAATGAATTTAATTTACTGACCTCTGTCAACAAAGTCACACAAACAAATATTCTTAATATGTCAATTGATTAAGCGAAACGTTGCACATCTTCTTTAATGTTTTCTGTTAGCACTACTAAATTATCTTTGCTGTTTTTTTTTTTAGATGATTATGCAAAGTTTCGGAAAAAAAAACACCACATCTCCCAATGGGATTCTCAAAAGAAGAAACTATTAAGCGAGGAATCACTCTAGGATGGCAATCGTTTGGTAGAGCATGTTTAACTTTAAGGAAACCAACGAGCCCGAAAATGCTGATATGAAAAGTATAGAACCAATGCATTCTCCCGATAGTCATTTATGGAGCTGAAACATGGATCCTAACTGAGAGAAATCTGCAGATTGGGAGCTATGCAACATGCACAAGAAAGAATTATGCTGGGCCCCACATAGAGAAACTACAAGACAGCACAGTACATCCAGGAAAACACGAGAGTCAGGGACATCATAGAATCGATAAAACAAATTTTCGAACGGCAGTTGGCAAGCGATGTTGCAAGAATGGCAGACAACCGATGTACATTGCAACTAACGATTGGATCCCCCAAGATCACACGCAGAATCAATGCTGGCAGAATATTAGATAGAGAGACTCGGCAGACACATTCAGAAAATATTGGCACTGGGACGCCCATGATAGGGAAGTGTGGTCAATCCTGGGGAAGGTTTATGTTCAATAATCGACGTTGAAAGAATAATAATGATGATGATGATGATGATGATGATGATGATGACGATGATGATGATGATGATGATCTCTATCATTTCCTACATGTACTTCTTTTTACTGAGTGATAGAATGTAGAGGCACAGTTCGACTCCCACGACATAAACTGCGCCTTCAAATCGAAGTCCAGTGAATCAATATGTGTTGAGAGTGACGAGACAATATCGATGTTTACATTAGATTATTGATTTTGGCAACTTGTTGATATGCATCGAAGTTTCAAAGAACTGGTTGAAGGGAAATAAAGTGTATCAAATTTTAGATTTGCCTCAGCTGCGAGTCAAAGGTTGCAAATGAAAATACTAAGAATAATTGGAAGGCACCATAACCTTGCTCGATAAGAAACTTTATTCATTATCCGTATTCGTAAGTACATTATTTTCTTCAAAAGAATGCGTAATGTGATGATGAAGACAGGATATTCGAAGAGAGAAGGAAGAAAGAAACGACGAAAAAGTTAAAATAATTTGAAGAGAAGGACAGAAAAAAAACATGACACAGTTAATTGCAAAAACAAAAAGAAAGAAAACAGGTGAGCAAAACATAAGAAGAAAAAAGACTAGTTCCGATCAGTGACAGAGGAAAAATAAGAGAAAATCAACGATGAAAAGGTGTAAAAAGTGTTCAGAGGTGGATAGAATGGTAGAAACAAGGAACAGATAGAGAAAAGGGAAATAATGAAGGATGGAAGGAAAGGATAGGAAGAAAGAAGATATCAGAAAGAGCGACTGATTAGAATATTGAAGAAAAGAGAAAAAGATGTAAAAAGCTGAGAAAAGAGAGAGAGCATAAAGACAGAATGAAAGAAATGATAACTCTATAAAGAGAAAGGAGAATAGTGTGAGAGAAATAAGGTAGGTGAGTCACAGAAATTAAAAAAAAAACCGTAAAGAAGGGAAATTTCGGTGGATGGTTATATAACATTCTTGAATAGAAAGAACTACAGAATCGGAATTGCCTTGACGTACGTGTACACTTTTTATGGAACCATGCCTTCCCTAGCGAACATCGGATGAAAGAAAAAATTGGGCTCTCAGAATAGAGAGCGATTCTATCAGTGTCCTGCCAGCTCTTGACTAGTCGAAAAGCACTTGATCTATCCATCAAATTGATGTGAGGTGTTTCGCATTTGCACGGGCGATAGAATCTTGTTTCTTCTGCCCGGTCTTTAATCTTCCATTAAAACCTGGCAGTCGGAATGGCATGGCATATTGAGTGACCAGCCACACTTAATAACCCCGTCAGTAGACTTTACCCCCATTTACACATACGCTCGAACACACACGATCCACATCGAGTGTCCAGCCATCAAAAAGGATTTATCTTTCTTTCACTTTCAACATTACCTTTGTTCTTCTCCTCTCTTTCTTCCTTATCAGACTCAACTTTTTCCCCCGATTCATTTTCTTCATTTCTTCTCTGTATTATTCCCTTTCTCTTTCTGTCAACCCTTTCCCCACATCTCAATATATTTTGTTTTTCTACTTTCTCCCCTGTTTTAAATTTCTTTCTATCGTCTCAGTTCCCCTCCTTCTTTCTCTTCTTCCCCTTTCAACTTCACTTCGTGAATTATGGGTATGCATGTGTGTGTGTCAGTTTTGCATCTATATTGAATCATTCTGTAAAACAAAACCCGTCAAGAGTAAAGTGTGAATAAAAGTGTTAAAATCGTATTAAATTATAGCAAAGTTTATTATCTACTTACGAAGCACAAACTTCAAATAACAGACAGTGAAGTTTGTTATCAGCTTTTGACCAACTAACTTTAAATAACAGACTCAGAAGCGTGTTATCTTCTTTTGACCAACAAACTTTCAAACGAACCACACAGCATTTTTGGTGTTTGCTAATTCGATGCCAGACTCGTCAAAGCATCAAACGAAAACAATTATTTATTCTTTAAACGACAATATGGCAGCGATTTCCTTTTTTTTTGTGTTCCGATGTGTGTTCAGTGTTTTTGTTTGTATTAGATCATTTTGAAGTTTTTATTTCCCCTCTCCTTTGTTTTGTTTCCAGAAATCAATAATCTGAAATACTAACATATAAATTTACTGATTTAAGTGTATCTAAAAGAAATATGATAAACTACATATCCATATGATGCAACGTAACGGAACAGATGTTCAACATTGAAAATAGATATTTACTTAGAAACTCACTTACTTCCCTTTACGCATACAGTAAGCAAATCCATGTACGTATATTCATACACATATACATATATATGCATAATCAGCTTCATAAAAATACATACAAAAAAAGTATACGATGTAACATTGTTCATGTATGGATACAAAAATGAAAAAAATGTATGCAATTTAGTATGTATTGATATAAACACGGCCATCGACCAATGCAGCTTCATCTATCTCTCTCTATCTCTCACTTTATATTTTTATACAAAATTTGTATCATATATACATATAAAGTTGTATGAATACTTGATTATAGATTGAAATATATATATATATATATATATATATATATATACATATATATATATATGCATATATATATATATATATATATATATATATATATATATATATATATATATATATATATATATATATATATATATATATCTTTCTCACTCTCTCTCTCTGTACATATATATATATATATGTATATATATACACATACAAATATATAACAGCAGATAACATATCCTTGTACTTTAGTCGATATAAATATAGGCTCAGATAAGTTCTTATTTACCTGACCATCAACTATTCAACAATTTTTGTTGGATATTTCCTACATTGCACACACTTAGATACTTGCACACACTTATACGCACTCTTACTCACGCGGACAATACAGACTCACACATATACGCACGAACGCATGCACATACACACTATGCACAAACATACACACTATGCACACACATACACACACACGCATGCGCACATGCACACACACATACACACACACACCTATATATATATATATATATATATATATATACATACATATATCATAAAAAACCAAAAGTATTACGAATATCCATTAGAATAACGTGTCCCCTGTCTTTGTTCAGAACTAGGGACAAATCAATATATGACAACAAAAAGATGTGTTTGACATACTTTGAAATCCTGTTCTGAGTTTTTCTGTAGCGTTTTTAGATTTTTACAATATCCGCTTTGACAAAATTTTGAGAATCTTGAAACCTCCAGTCTGAGGAAAGTATGAAGAATTGATAGATCCGGTACAGTGGATGTACGTGTACTCTGACACTCATCATTGTGTGAATGATTGGATCTCTTCTGATTCCTATTCTCAACAAATGGTAGCGGTTTAATATCAATCGTTGTACGTTGACCTTATTGCTATTTTTTGTTTATTAATCGTTCATTCATAGTGTTATCAATTTCCTTATTTTGTTAGCTCTTTCTATGATTTATTTATTTTATCTTCAAAATCATTACCTTGTCTCATCGGTGTGTAAACTTTTTAGGGATTTTAAATATCGTGAAGAATTGGTATTTTTCATTTTTGTTAAAATTATTTATTCTTAACTTTCTTGTTCATCCATCCGTCTTTATGGCTGGTCCTCATAGAGTATGTTTGTTGTATTAGAATGTTTTTCGCAGATGCCTCTTTCGTTTTTGTTGAGTGACAGCTTCGTCTTCAGAAAGGAGGGTGTTAGTACAAGAAGATACATCGTACTTTGTCCATTGGTATCTAGACCTGTCCTTACATAGTAGCATTTGTTTGAAGTCATTCCCACACAAATGAAAAATTTCGTATTCCCGAGATAATTATAGGGAATTATTGTCATCGATAGTCTGTGATTAAGGTTCAACTATAATGGGCGTGTTATCATTATGACGCAGTAAGGAGGGTCTAGTTTGATACATATGAATAGACAGTGCCTATTGGTATCCCCAGTTCAATTAACTATGGGGCCCCTCTTAGTAATGAAATTATGACATGGTATTAACATGATGCCTATATATTGTTGATGTAACTAGGAGATATGGCAATGAGTGTCTATAATTAAATCGGGGGATAATTATTAGTTTGATATATAAGATGATAATGTAAAATTAGAATTAAATGCGTAATATTTTTTCTAGTTTAGGTCCTTACATATAGGATATTTTGGATGAAAGGTATCTTAGTGGAGATTCTGAGTGGTGTGAGCACTTAAAAGCCACTTTTTTTCTTTTAATGATTATGTGAAGAATTGTGAAGATGACTATTTAGAATTATTCATTCGGACAAATATTCGATGGTGTTTCAATATTTTTGCTGGCCTGTGTTGGTTTTGAATGTTTCCATTTTACTTACGTTGAAAATGAGTGAGTATGTTTTGTTCATCTTAATTGAAACATTCTTTTCGATAGTCTTATGTAGTATTTGATTTCTGAGGGTTTTTAAAGGTTGATATTTCAGCCTGATGTACGATACAAAAATACACATTCGATCTGTAAGGGGGACTATCAGTATTTTCACAATTGTAGTCTGTCCTGTTTTATTTCCCTTACGGCTACTATCCCCTATTACATTGTTATTCTGTTTTTAAAGTTTTTTTTGACAAACTGTCCATATGAATTGTACCTAATTTGAGTGTGTAGTTAGTGGATAATTTATATAATGTGTTGTCTGGCTAGAGATCTTTTTCTATCAATTTTAATAAGGTTGTATCAATTGTAGTATTGACTTCCAGTTTAAATGGTTGAGTAAACGGGATGATCTTCTATTCTTTTTCTCACAAATTTTTTTCATTTTCCGATCGTATTTAAATCAAACCTCATTGAAACAAATATTTTACTGCTTTAGCATATACGATGCTGTTGTCAAATATCGTTTCACTGGATATACTTCAATAGGTGTAGCGTCTGTAGGTTTGGAATTTTCTGGATAATTGTGGTTGGATAAAATAATGACCATTTGTAACTTTAGAATTTTATGTCATATATTGTTCGTTGGTATGATTATTGATGTTGAGCGTTATGTTGATAAAATTCACAATGTCCATGCGGGCATTGATTTCAACTTTGAAGTTCATTTTACTTTTTTCTCTGATAATGTTTTTTTCTAATTATTTAACATTCTTGCCCACTTCAACTTTGTTAAATAAAAGGGTTGCCATCCCGGTAAAGTTATAACTTTCAGAGTCTAATTCTCTAATAAGGTTATACAAAGTGCACAAACCGATCGAATCGGACATTTGTTTTAAATCAAGACTCGCCATCAAGATATCAAAGCGATGGATGGCAGTATTTTTTGTGCATCGTTCTTGATTTTTTAACAATACTAGTCTGTCTACTGTGTCTGTTTATCTCAATATCGTTTCTGTTATCGTTTAAGTAGGGTTTAGCAAATTGTATAGCTTCATTGAAGATCTCTCTTGATATTGAGGGATAAAAGTACATTATATCGAATTATGTAGATACGCAGCTGTTTCTATCTCCAATGTTTTGTACTTGATTCTGTTTCAATCGATTAGTTCAGCTGAAGCTGTTGTTTAATGCTGCCGTTAATGTTTTCAGGTTGATATCTAAATTATTTCATCTTATCTCACACTATCCACGGTTGATTTGTCTCGCAGTAGGCTATTCTTATAGCAACAGCATTTTTACGAGTCTATGTAATTCTGTTTATCATAAGTTGGTTAATCCATGTCATACAGATCCGTATATTTGATTTTCTCTGACATACATTTATGCTTTTTTTCTAAACTGATCTCTTTGGAAGTACCATAATAGCTCCCGTTAGAAGCATCTAAGTACTTTGCGAGCCTTTTGCATTTTGATGTAAAAAAAGTCTTTTACTCAAATTTTTTGTTTGAATTGTTTCTGTAAAAGAGAAAAATCCAACATACGTGAATTAGAGGTTAATTCAATCTTCTTTTCTCCCTCTGGTATCTGATTGTTCCGTTTGTCTCGGATGTCAGTATCATAAACGGGGTGTTGGATTTTTGTTCTATCCACTTGGAAGGCAAATATGAAATCATTCGATAGAAATGTTCCCTTAGTACGGGGAGGCAAGGCCTCATGCAGTTTATAAGGAATTTATTATGAGTTTGGAAATTAATTAGACATGGGTGATCCTATCTTTTCTATCATGAAGATTCTGCATCAGATGCCAGGCAGGTTTTGCCTTTCCAAGCAGCTGGTTGTGGTGGAATGATTTGATTAAAATCAGGCATTTTGTGAAAGGAACGATCCTAAAAAGAGGATAAAGTGAACTAATTCAACGAATAAGCTAATTGGCTGGAAAAAAACGACCATAGTTATGACCATTGGTATATAACAGGTGACGAAAATACATATATTACAGCCAAACAAATTTGTGTATTTCTTTTGTTTCTCGCTTATCTCCTACCATTTCTATCTCTTTTAAACTTATTTTTGGGAACTTTTTAACGACTTTTCAATCGTTCATCTCACTTGTACCAAACCACATTTTCCTGTAACCTTTTTCTCTCCAAATTCATCCCTTGATCTATACAATTTGAGGTCCGACCCCATTTATTTTCAGCCGGTTCTCATAAGGTATTTACCTGTTAATTTGATCTACCAAAAAAACGTTCTCATAACAATCCTTTTTGTTTGGTTCTCGGGATGATCCATTTTTCAGATAGAAATGCCTTTTATGATGTTGAATGAACCAGCTAACAAAGGGCATAGGTAAAATTAGTTATTGTTCATAGTTTGTTTGTTTTTTTCTAGTTTGGGTTTGACTACTTTTGACTGCTGAGTTGGTTATTATCAGGAATATGGGGTGTTTGATTTGTAACTACAGATTTTGATTTTCAATCCTCTTTTCCAAGCCTGAAAAATTGTTTAAAATACTATCATCACTGGGATAGCAGCAATCTTCACCAGGTTCCATAATTGCAATGAACTTCAAAAGTTGGATATGTATATTATTTTTGGATAAAGTCTGAACTGTCAATGAACCTTCTCTATACATATATATATATATATATATATATATATATACATATATATATATATATATATATATATATATTTGTGTGTATGTGTGTGTGTTTGTGTGTGTGTATGTATATATATATATATATACATATATATATATATATATATATATATATATACATATATATGTATGTATACTATTCAACTTTAGAAATATATAATCATCACTTTACATATTCCCAATTACAGCGTAATGTAATGTGATGTTGAACAATCTTATAAATTCTGAGATATCCTAACATACGCCCAGTTCCATACACGTGAATTGCTTCTGTGATACAAATCCGAACATTATGTTCTTTGTGTCTAGGTGTTGTGTTTATTAGATGAATAAAAAAGGGAAAAAAAACCCAATTTTCCTGAGATTTTCATGGGCGGAGCTCTTGGATAATGGGAGAAAAATCTCCAAGATTGACAGCTAAATCTGTCTTTTATGGAGACAATAACATCGATTTTTTTGCAGATGGAACGAGAATGTAAAACGGAATGATGATGGATAAAGAAAAACAAAACAGTCTCTTCTTGGAACACCCGACCATGATTCTGTTGAACTTCCTTCTTTTCCTTTGGACTGTTTTCAGATCTTTACAAAAGCTTTCCATACCCCCTTAAGTAATGTATCTATGTGTTGAATAGAAATAGAATTGAGCAATTATAGACTTTCTGGGTGAAAGTCAGGAGCCCTGTTATGTAAACCTGTATGATTAAGAAAAAAAAGCATTGATTTGGTTAGGTTATAGGAAAGGCTGATTGGAATCTTAGGGATTGTAACAACACAATGCACCAAAAACCATTCAAAACGAATAATGCTGTGTCCTTGTCAAAAGAAGTAGAGGAATGAAAGCTCAGAGCATGTACCAGTGTCTAGAACATATCTTTCTCAAGTGATGACGGAGTTAAACAGAGATTAATCGGTTGACAAGAAGTGAAGTAGCGAACAATGGATTCCCCTTGTTACTGTATATGTAATCAGTTCTTTGTCCTGCAAGATGAAAGTAGATAAGGAAAGAATTGCAAACCGTTGATTCGATGAATTGCACGAACGGAAATATGTTTGATAACCTTGTGGGCAAGAAAAAATTGTGAAATCGATCAGATTGTAGGAGAAAAATAGGAAGAGAGGAATGTAGAATTTGATCCAAAATGGCTTAGGAGGTGACATGAATGTGTGGGGGCAGAGTGAATCACGAAAGACAGAAGCTAAATAGACAAAATGGGATAAACTACAACGTATCTGACAGGAGATGGACGGAAAGGTAAAAGAACCATTGATTTTGTTGAAGAAAAAAAACATTGGAGAAAAATGACATTTCAAAATGAAGAAAAGAAAGAAAGCGGGAAGGAAGTGGACACACAGTTGGTGAAGGTGAAATCAGAAAACTGAAACAAGCATGAAATGGAGTGAATGAATAATGAGGAAGCAAAAGAGAGGTACGCATGAGGTAATCAAATAAATAAATGAATGAAGAAACATAAAGAGGAAGGCAAGAAAGAAGGAAATGACGTGAGGAAGAAATAAAAAGAGAAACAGAAACCCATTTCAAGAAAAAGAATCGGAGGAAAAGAAGATCAATATAAAAAAAGACATTGGATGCATAAATGAAGAAAACAAAACCCAGAAATTTACGGAAGGAATCGAGTAAATAGATTATGAGTAAAAAGAAGAAAACTTGAGACTTTGAAGAAAAGTAAAGCTGGTAGACAGACACTTACAAAGAAGAAGGAGGAATTAAACAGTAAATGAAAAAGAGAAAATTGACTGAAAGTAAGAATGTCAGGAGATAAAGACATTTGAAAACCAAACACAAGTCATTTAAAGCACTGAATAGAAATCGTCATATTACTAGAGAGATGGTGAATTAAAAAAAAAAGAACAATAAAAACAGCTACAAAGGCTGCTAGACAGGAAATTGATTTAGCATAAAAGTGGATTGCAAATTGAGCCCCATACAAAAAAATACCTAAAAACAGGTTAATAAAAGATTTTTTCTCAACTTAATAATGAGTGAAGATTTACATTTTAGCCCATTGGCGCTATGCCGTACGCACAAAATATACATACATGATTACGGTTTCAATTAAAAGTTCCGTCAAATTGAGGACGATTGCTTATATTGCCAAACATAATGTTGTATCAACCACCAACTCAAGTTCCATAGAATGGAATAGGGAGTCTAATAAGCCATACTACTTTTTCACTGGAGATCAGCGGCAACCCTAGCACATGTTGAGGTCAATGTTGCTTGAAGTTGATCTGAGGTCAATTTGGATCGGACATTGCTCAAAATCTCTTTGTACAGGATTCGGTCGGCTATCAGGTGTTTGGCATTCCCAAAACATGACCAGCCAATTCCCTTTTGAGTTTTTTAATCTATCTCAGACTATTACATTCTTCCTAATATGTTGTGCTGTCTTTTAATATCCTCGTCTGAGGTCGAGCATGATTCTTTAAAGTGAACATTGCATGCGTCTCAGTTTGCCAGTCAACATCTTGGTTAGGTTCAATGGATCAGCTCGTTAGGTAACGATCGAGATTTTACATTATTTGTATTCTTTTCATCCTAGGGATAATCAGATCTTTTCTTGTTGAACGTTGAGCTTACTTTTCCAAAGACTTGCTATCACAGAGCAATTCTCTGCTTACGTGTGTGTGTCTCTGCGTGCACGCCTATGTGATTGTTATGGATTTGGAGTAATCCCACCGAATGTTACTTGAATTGACAATTGGGAGGTGTACAGAAGAAAATACTCAAAAGGACGGGGGTGTTACATGTAAGACATTTTTATCATCATATGGGCACGTTTCGATGCATTTAAACGGCTGCCACCCACGGAAAAATAAGTCATTTGAGGGTAAGGAAAGAAACTGGGGTATTTCTTTGTTGTTTGGTTGTTTAGTTGGAATGAGGGGAGATATCTGTATCCGTGTGAATGAGAGTTAACTTTGTTCTAAAATAAGAAGGGGTGAGGAGTTGAATCATATATATATATATATATATATATATATGGAGAGAGAGAAAAAGAAAGAGACAGGGGGAGAAAGGAAGACAAGACAGACACAGAGAGAGAGAGAGAGAGAGAGAGAGAGAGAGAGAGAGAGAGAGAGCAAAAGGGGAAAACACAGGGATTACTAAATGACAGTGATAGATACATGGATGGGAAGGATGATACAAATAAAGATGCCTAGGTTTGTAAGGATTGATGAATTTATTTAAGTAGAGACATGCCATCACACATTCAAGAAGAAAGTGAAAAAAATCTTTATGCCATATGATTCTATTTGTCAAACAGATGGATTGATAAATGTATTGATAGATATGAATGCCATGAGAGAAGTATTACGTACAGGATATATGCTGAGCTGCATTTGTTCATATGTTCAGTTATTCATATGCATAGAACAATTGAAATGAAAACGAAATCATAGGATGTAGGATTCATACGTACACATAAACAAGATATTTTATTGAATATTATGGATATAAGAAAAAAAAGTTGTATATTTGTATGTTTTTATTTTATTTCTCCAACTGAAGCAATATCTTTGATATCTTTGATGGATGTCTGTAGGTCGGAAGAATCATTCTCTGAATTATTCCCCGCCAACATTTTGCCCTCATTTTTATCAATTTCTTCGTAAGATTTTTTCAATGTCGTCTTTCCTCTTTCCAATCGTAAGAAAATTGTTTTGTTTTTTTTCCAATAGTATCGATCTCTCTCCCAAGCAAAAACGAGCCAAAAGGTGCACAGTGTCATCAGGAAGCATTTTCTTTCAACAGAAATGGAGGAAAAAAAATGATAGGATCATAAATATTCTTACATTTTATTTGCTGTTTGTTTGATCTACACATTCTATTTATACTTATGTTATCAACGATAGAAACACATCAACATGATATGGTGAAAATGCATATCATATATATATATATATATTTATATACTTTTTTTAGTATATCTAAATGTTTAAGTAGTGCATCTGGCTTTTCAAGAACATCTGCACCGGCGAAACGTCAAAATAAACTGACAAAATATGATTTTATAGAATGTAATCTTCTCACAAACTCGAATGCTTGATAGATAAATCATTCCTTCTATTGGGAAGTGATCACTGAAATGATCTTATTTTTCATACGTCAACTTGGGATACTGCCAAATGCAAATTGAAGAACTTATTCAGCATATGATTTCGTAAAAAATGTTAAAGTTAACACGAAAGCCTCTGGGAAGGGATAAAAGAAAAATAATCACGTAGAGTAAATGCTAAAAATCCCAGCCTTTTACTAATTTGCGTGCCAAATTGATAAAAAGCCTAACTACCTGGTTCATTTAAAACAGAAGTTGTTTTAGTTGACAATTTCCGATAGATGAATAGACAGATAGTGATTATGAAAGATGAGATATGTGTATAACGATTTTGGGAAGAGCACATTTTTTTCTCTTTTACTATTTCCATGTTGTGCAGGCAGCAATTCATTTCCTATGGTCCATTTCACCCAAACAGCCTCAAGAAACTCAACTCTGCAGTCTGTGACGAAGAAAGCAGGAGTGGTTGTCCGGTTGTGAGCAGGCTGTCACGTTAGGAGCAATAAAAGCGCATGCGTGCGTGAACTCAACATGGCGGGATTTGATATTCACATATTTCGTGCACTTGGTTTTTATCTTTATTTATTTTTAGATACGCATTGAACGATTTTATCTATCTCTTTACACTCCATTTCCTTGCCTCTCTCAATCTCCTTTCAGCTAAGTGGCTTCCTTTATTTTGTTGAGAACGATAACATGTCCGTGTTCAATGGGCGTTAAGCAAAGTGGCTGGCAAATTTTAAACTATGTTTAACTTTCTTTCAGAACAAGTTGAAGAACAAAGAAATAGAGTAAACGGGAAGAAACAAAGACAGAGTGGGTGAAAGAAGTGAGAAAAGAAGGGGTGATGTGGATAGCAGATAGAAAAAAATTGTAATATTTCACTTTCTTTTCAGAAGTGAGTACAAGAGAGATGGTGGGGTGAAGGGTGCGAAAAAGAAGAGAAAGAACAGAAAACACAGGGAGAAGGACGAAAAAGGAATGCACAAAAGGGGAAAAAATAAGATGATATCAGGAAAAAGAAAGACGAGAAGTAAGAAGAGAAAAAAGGGGAGAGTAAAACTAAGAAAAAAAATGATGAAAAACGGGAGGGAAAGATGAAATAAAACAGACAAATGCAAATGAATGCGAGACAGACAGGTTTTACTGAGGGAAAGTGAAGTGAACAAAAATATGCACTTGAAAGATCTGATAATTAAACACAAACACATGTGATATCATGATAAATGTAAACATGAGTAATGCTTTGTGATAAACATCTTATTGAAGGGCATGAAACACATCTTCTCTTTATTTATTGCGACGGAAGTTTGCAGTCCACGGATACAGTTTTTTCTTTGGAAGTGAAACATAACGGAGTCATTTTGCTGTGAA
Source organism: Thysanoteuthis rhombus (assembly GCA_963457665.1). Classification (NCBI taxonomy): domain Eukaryota; kingdom Metazoa; phylum Mollusca; class Cephalopoda; order Oegopsida; family Thysanoteuthidae; genus Thysanoteuthis; species Thysanoteuthis major. The sequence continues at coordinate 15,155,731 of OY735220.1, forward strand.
CAAAATCTCAACATATACAATAAGTACTGAAATTTAAAGTTTTTGAAAGAAGAACTCTTGTCTATATCCATGGAAAGAATAATTGCTTCGAAATTTAGTATATTGGAAAGCAATTTTTTCGCATATAGACAAAATAAATGTTGCAGAAATAAAATGAAAATGACCAGATAAAGAAGCTACTCAACTTTTTTTCCCTTGTACTTTTGGGAAAATACTCTCGCTCCAAATCCTCCACAACCTCTCGGATATTTTTCTTCTCAACCCTAATAATATGGTAGTGTCTTTGTTCAAGTCAAACAACACCATTTACAGAACAAAGGGACGTATTCAAAGAATTTCAAAAATATATGACCGGTTCCAAATTTCCAATTATACGGGCCTCACAACAAGATGCAAACTTATAATATAAAGATCATACCAAGCGAAATAATCTCAATGTACTTTCCATCAAAGTGGCATTCACCAACAGCGTGTAAAAATCATAATATTTCTTGCATTCCTAAAATAAAATGAAGAAAAAAAAGAAACACCACAAACATGAAAGTACCCCTGGAGAAATGGAGCGATTCATGCGTAATCGTGAAGTATTATGGTAGAGTTTTGAGTTCTAGAAAAAACCCGAAGAAAACAACAGTTTGAAAAAGATTTTGTGTTCTTGAACATCTAATTTTATCAAGATACGGTCTCGTGAATGAATAACGGAGGAATGTTAATATTTTTTAGGTTTGAGTCTGTTCACATTAGGAGAGTCAAGAATCAGAGGGATAAATAAATATCGGTTACATAGAATTTCGCACATACAATATTAGTCAATCAAATTAATCTAATTACCTGCATGGGAAAAAATCAAATTTGGCCTGAAACTTTTTGCATTTTAGCGGATTTATTTCAGTAAAATTTTGAAAATATCCGTTAAGCTACGATGCAAGGAGAGGTAAATTATTTTTGCTGATCATAGCAACTGAAAACTGAACCTTTTTTATTCATCAGAATAAGTCTCATCATCATCATCATCAGCAGCAGCATCATCATCACCACCACCACCACCACCACCACCACCACCATCATCATCATCATCATCATCATCATCATCATCATCATCATCATCATCATCATCGTTGTTTTGACGACAATCGTTGGACATAAACCTTCCTCAGTATCCACGACACCTCTTGATTGTGTGTCATTATTTGCTGAACTGGTCCGAATCATAACTTCATCTCATTTCCAGCTCCCTACAATTACGCATTCGATACATGCGGATCCGCATTATAAGTAGAAATTATTGCACCATGCCCTGCAAGATGATATTGGAATTTTCTAATCTGCTCTATCATATATCTGACACTGACTCTATTCTCTAATAAGTTGTGCTCTTTTCTTATCTCTCCATGTGTTGTTAAAGCGTGAACCTTCCTTGAGTGTGTGTCTTGCATGGTTCTTATTTAGTGTAACATCATTTTGATAAAGTTACACACTTCTGTTTGAGAAAGAGAAGATAAAAACCACAAAACAGATTGTTTTTTCTAATGCTGATCTTGCTCCATCAAAATCAGCCAACTGAAACATTGATTATCATCAGGTTGCACAGTTTTTTCCATATGTTTTGATCTATTTTTAATAATAAAATATGCTGATTATGAATACACATAAACATTATTAAACCCCTTTTCCTTTTCATAACCTTATCTCACCTGCAATCATGCCTTTCCATATCAGACTAATAAAACTTTATAGATCATGACTTATCCATCAAAAAAGTTTTGAAAACTATCAAACAATTTGTTGTCAGCGTGAGTTATAAAATTGGGCATTTTTGTTGAATGGATCAATATCCTGAGATTGGGGTAAATTCTATTATTGCTATACAAGAGAGAGAGAGAGAGAGAGAGAGGGAGAGGGAAAGGGAAAGGGAGAGAGAGAATTCACGTTGTTGTCTGTTCCATCATTTTTTTTTTCTCTCAAGTTCATTCATTCTTCCATTTATTTATGCATTTTTTATGATATATATATATATATATATATATATATATATATATATATATATATATATATATATATATATATATGTGTGTGTGTGTGTATGTGTGTGTGTGTGTGTGTGTGTGTGTGTGTGTTCAATTTTTATGTATATTGTTGAAATTTATCCCTGGGATAAGGCTATTGTATTGATAATAATGCAAAACTTTGAGTCATCATTAGATTTACGACAAAAAGTCTCCTGCCAGCGACTGAAAACGGTCCACATTCGTCAGTTGAAATTAAATTCCGTCTGCAACTTTATGAATGTCCATTGTTCAAGAGTATGTTCATTTTTTCTTTTTTTCCCTTCTTTGTGTTCAAATTCTCAGTCTAAACAATGATTTCAGTCTAGGTGATCTTTCCATGAAGTCATTCACGCCGTCTCTCCGAAAGTCATTTATTTTTATGCTGTTATAGTTTTATGCCTGTGAGTATTGTTAAACGAAGACTTAAACGAAAGTGTGTCGTTTTTTCTTTCTTTTCATTTTCCCTTTTTTTGTGTAAGCTACTTTTGCATCATAGATTGAATTAACTATTTTACTTTTGAGTGAAAATTCTATTTGGGTTCTCTACGTATCCATTTGTATTATTATATATATTTTCCTTTCCTCTGTTCTATCTTCCATATCCCCCCTTTTGTGTGAGTGTCTTTTTTTTATGCTGGCTATGTATTGATGGATAAATAGATACACACTCACATGCACATATATACGCACATATATATATATATATATATATATATATATATATATATATATATATATATATATATATATATATATATATATAGTGCAGATGTGCTGTTACATAACTTTTTCTATATATTGTCGTTCAGTATCTGTGCATTAATCATTAGAATCGTTATTATTCTCTGTTTACTGTTTGTCTATTTCCCTACGTTTCTTCAAAGCACGTATTTATTTTGATATCAGTAATTTGATATCAATTTATATATGTACTCCAATAGCTGGATGTTTGTCTCGATAACATTTCTGTATATTCTTAGGAATTTTTCTTCTGAGCAGATCATGCACCAGTTATCCTATTATATGGTTTAGCTTCCTTCGTCATTTTCCCTTTAACTGTAGTTTTTTTTCTTTTTCTTTTCTCTCCATATGCATCTTAATGGAGCAGTTTGATTTGTGAAACAAATTATGTTTAGTGAATGTGTTTTCAAAATACTTTTTCAAATGTTATCTGGGCTGTTTGTATGTATATTTTGGTTCTCTTTGGGTCATTTTTGGTTTTGACTGTAGCAATATCTACGGAATTTTATTTCAAGCTGCTTGATAGTAATAGACATTCATTTTTGTCCTGCAGTGTAATTGAGTAGATGCAATCATATGCAAATCTTAAGTTCACTCCATGCAAGTTTGTAACTCACAAGGTGGAATAAATGAAGAAGCATGCGAACATTGATTTTTTTGCATATATATATCCTCAAGGAGGGGAAGTAAACCATTGTGTTTGATACTTCATTTAATCTTCATCTTTCTTTGCATTGATATTTGTTTCCCTAGAAAACAATCAGACAACCGATCCATTGAAATCAGAAATTTGGTGTATAAGTTATACCGGAACATCATCCAATTAGCCGGTCAGTATTCAAAACTCGTTCAAATGATCACCAATTGAGCTAGAAACAAACTGGACTTTAATTCATATCTGACTGTTGAATCAATTTTAATAGTTCCGACATTTAATTGGTTCTTCGAACAAGGACTAGAAAATGCTCCTTTGGGTAAACACGGTAGTTCTTCGGGAATATTTCATGGGAGGACTTGGGCCGGTATATATCGGGTTTTCTATAAATATAACATATAGGTTATGCAAGTTTAAAATCATCATCATCATCAGTCTTTTAGTGTCCGTCATTGGAACTTCCCCAGGATTTGCCACACTTCTCTATCATGGGCGTCGCAGGGCCAGTACTTCCTGAACTTGTGTAGCTCGGCTCTCCATCTAATATTCTGCCGGCTTCGGTTGCAAATGTGATCTCGGTGGATCCAAGTCGTGAGTCACGATGTCCATCGGTTTTCTGCCATTCTTGCAACATGGCCAGCCCACTGCCATTTGAAATTTTTTATGGATTCTATGATGTCCCTGACTCTTGCCTTTTCTCGGATGTACTGTGCTGTCTTGTAGTCTTTCCATGTGAGGCCCAGCATTATTCTTTCATGTGCAAGTTGTATGGCTCTCAATTTACGGGTCTGTCTCTTGGCTATGTTCCATGTTTCCCTGTGACTGTTGGGAGGATGCATTGGTTATACACCCTTCTCTTTAGGATTAATGAGATCTTCTTATTTTTGAAGGATTAGCTAGCTCTGCAAAAGGCTTGCCATCCTAGTGTGATTCTTCACTTGATTTCTTCTTTTTTTGAGGATCTCATGGAAATTAGTTGTCCTAGGTGGATGCAGTGGTCTACTTCCTCCAGTTCTGTGCCCTCGAATTTGATTTTAGTGGTTTCATCCTCGATGTGGTTGTTGCACATGATCTTCGTCTTACTGAAGTACATGTGTAGGCCGACTTTCTGGCTCTCTTCATTTAGTTCATCAATCATTAGTTGGAGGTCGTGTAGGTCCTCTGCGAAAAGGGCTATGTTGTCTGCAAATCTGAAGTTACTCAGATACTCGCTGTCTATTTCAATTCCTTTACTCTCTCAGTCTAGTCTTCTGAAAATCATCTTGAGGTAAGCTGTGAAGAGTTTTGGTGAGCTGGTATCACTTCGTCTTACTCTTTTCTGAAGCTAAAAGGGGTCCAAGTCTTTATGTAACCTGATAAAGGAGCTGCCGTGATTGTATATATGTTTCAACACTTCAACATATACTGGATCTACACATTGTTGACTGATGGCCTCCATGACTTTAAGGATCTTTACTGAGTCAAACGCCTTTTTGAAGTCGATAAATGCTACGGCGAGTGGTAGTTTATACTCAGCTGCTCTTTCTTTCAGCTGATTTATCGAATGCAGGTGGTCCATGGTCGAGTAGCCTCTTCTAAAGCCAGCTTGTTCACGTGACTGGTTCTCGTCGAGTGTTTTTGTGATTCAGTTGGTGATGATCTTTGGGAAAAATTAGAAAAACATTTTTCAATATCAAACTTCATTATGTCTATCACTAGCAGGAGGATAAGAGGTAAAATATTCAGTATAACCGACACGGCATTATTTGAAATGATTTGCTGGTAAACATCATCATCATCAATAGCAGCCTGTCATCGTCTGTCGTAGAACATAGGCCTTCCTAAGGATTCACTTGACCACACCGTCGTGGGTGTTGCTAAGCCAGTACTTTTTGAAATTATCACGCAATATCATATTCTCTCGGCCAAAGATTTACTTGTGATCCTTTAAGGTCCACAATGTGGTTATGATGTAGAGTGGTTGTATTAAATTCTTGCAACATGTTCAGCCCGTCGTCATTTGGGTTTCCTACAGTTTCTATGATGTCTCAGACTCTTGTCTTTTCCCTGTTGTACTGGGCCAAAATTAAAAAAATACATATATACAGTCAAAGAAAGCACACACTTGATCTTTTTCGAGGCTAACCCGTATAAAAGATAGAGAAAAACCTTCTTGTTACCTCCACACAAAATGCGGCTTTGTTCATGTTTCGAAAAATAAGGAAACGTTTGAATATAGTAACGTAAAAGCTTGAAGAAAAAAAACAGCAAATTCGTTGGGCAGTCCGCTTTTCTAACTATGAATCGATGGTATTTGTGTGCACCTTACACTAATGATGAAAAAAAATTTTTTTTTCGACTAGTCCATGAATAACGCAAATATTTAACGGAGATAAAGAAGCCTGTCACCATATTTTGTTTGAACTTTGCCTCATTCTGGAAATAGCAGTCTGTTATATCAATGATCTATAGATTTGGCAGGGGAATATCATCAACGACAATGATGCCATTGAAGGTGAAGCTTTGGTTTCAGTCCTATAAGAAACTTCATGCGTGAGTGAACGACTGTTCTGGACGTTTTATGATACTCTTGTTGGTATATGCACATATCTATTCTAATGCAAACATGCACAAATACACAGGCATAGTGACGCAGATATTGCCAAAAATCATTTGGCTAGAAGACTGTGCTGAGAAAAAAATAAAATGACTATAGTCTGAATAATGAAAGACAGAAAACAATAACATCAAATACGAAAAAACTGTCACCTGAGGTTTAAGGCTCTTAAAAATTAGCACCAGCTGTCCACATAGACACATAGCGTAGTGCTTACAGAATCAGATAAAATTACTGCAAGTGATCTGATGGTTCTTGGTTCAATCTCAGTGTGAGACAATGATAATCATACTGCTAATGCTAAGAGGGGAGTGCGGTCAATAAATAAAGGGTTCGCTCCGTTACTTCCCCACATCTACCAAATGATACATGATGAAGGCTGTAGAGTATGAAAAACAACCAAGATTCGGATGTTCCGAATAATAATAGAAATAATGATAATACCTCATCTCAAAAATTCAGTGATATACTAGTCCGAAGTATATTGAAATAATAGAAATACCCATCTCTGGACAACAGACTGGAACTCCTAAGAATATCAACAGAAATTCTGCATTCCAAAGCTACAAGCAAGTTGAATATAGTGTACAATATACATGAAAAACTTGAATACTTTTCCCAGTATTGACCTGGAGAGATACTGCAGAAGTTCGTGAGGAATTATAACATAATTTTCCACGTCATTTACGGCCTAGCTCGCCATGAGGTAATCAGGAACAGAACCAGCGTTTTCTTCTGAAATCAAACCTCCAGCTGATTTTTTTCTCCCTTCAATTCCTGTTACAGGCCTTCCGTTTCCTACGAGTTGACACTTCTTAGTGTCCCTTTGATACAATGATTAATCACATCGTGAAATTTGTTCTTCTCCCGCGGACAATAAAGATTCACGATGTACCCATTTGATGGTGTTAGCTAAATGTTACTGATTACCACAAAATCTAACGCACGCTACAAGGAAAAAAAACAATAAAAATGAAATATAAATAAAAATAGACTGCATATTTCAATCTATGTCAGACAAATGTTTCTGATGTCATATTTTGTTCTCATCCCTCGTTGTCCTGGAATTGGCTATCTTTTATGTTTTGAGTCCATCGAGTTAGCGTTGAAGTTGCTACAAATATTTTAGCTGAACAAAAATTTTCTACACATCTACAATGTATTGATCCATATTTTTGCACGGGTTTATTTTTACACCTGGATAGAACCCCAAGGTAATTAGACAATAATGTCCATCTACTTCATGCAAACTCTCAACTATCCTTCATCTTACCACAATGGGCCTGGGAAAAAATGAAAACTAAAATTATAATGCTGAATCAACGAAAAACAAATAAACTGATACACACTAGTTAACTTTGATTGATAAATGAATTGTTATATATCCTTAGGTATAGATAGACATGTCTTGACAGGAATTGAGCTGAGAATATAGATAAATATTGACGGATATATAAGTATTGCTTACTATGATAGATATAAGGAATATGTAGTACATGTGTATATATATATATATATATATATATATATATATATATATATATATATATATATATATATATATATATATATATATTATATAAACATACAAAGAGAAAAGTGTTGTTTTAGATCGTGCGCGCATAATCAATAATGAATAACATGGTCAGTTATGAAAATACTGCCGGGATTCCAAAAATGAGCATGGAAACAATCGTAAAGTTTGAAAAGACGTAGCATGAAACATAGAAGTAATATATTTTGCTTGTGAAGCCGTCACTTTTATAACACAATAAATGTTACCAATACAATACAAAGACAGCCGGGTTGGTCGGTTCGAAATTGCCCCGGAATGTTTCCCCATCCAAACCAATTCGATACGAGCAATACAATGGCTGGAGCCTAGAGGCCTGACCTGAACAATATGCATTCAAATATTGTTGTATTGCCTTCAAGAAAAATAAGTAACGTAAAACAGATGGAGGACGTGGTTATGACATCTGATGAGTCAAATGCAAAAAGTAAAAATGTTTTTTCCCTGTTTTTATATGCATTTCTGGCTTTATTTCTCGGGTTTCTTTCGTGAACAGAATATGAAAAGTGCCATGTGTGTATGAGGAAAGGTTTCTTATGATAATTTTCTGGTGTCGAGACCAGCATGCGTAATCTTTTGAGTAATTCATTTGGATGGTGAGTAGCAATTCTGATTGGACGGTTTTATTAAATAGTCCAACATTGCATAGCAAATATGGCGACATCATGTCTCGCATTTCCGGAGGAGAATTAAAGTGGCGAGCTTTTGTTAAGAATGTAAATTTACTTGGATTTTCTCTATGGCTTCTAGTATTTGAAAGAGAATATCTGAAAAATTATTTCCAGCAGAAGAATACAATACAAACATAGTGCCCTTTGCCATTGCAAAATCGTAATCTCTGATAGATAGAAAGATAGCTAACGAAACAGGTTTGGTTAGTCATTGAATAGACACTGTGATGTGGCTGCATACTATCATGGGAATTATCATTCGAAAAAATTGAAAAGGAGGTGATCAATGAAAGGGTTGTTACTCAATGATCTTTACAACAGTTTTCATAAAAGAAACAAGGAAAAACAAAAAAATGGACACTAAGCGAGAGATCAATTTACACAAAGTTACCACATGGGGGACATGGTGATTTTTCAAATGCAAAAATCTTTTTTCAAGACGTAATAGAGAATAAATGATTAATTTCCAAGCATTTGAGCCACAGTACATATGCACACACACTCACACACACGTGTTCAACCCCACCACACTCACGCTCACACTGTTATATATATATATATATATATATATATATATATATATATATATATATATATATATATATTCCAAAAAGGTTTTCAGCTTTAAAAATGAAACATTAGGATACTTATTTAATTTTCTTTTCTGTTACTTAAGTCACATGTTTCCCAATAACTTTCAACGCATTCATGTATTTTGCTTCCGTCTCAGTTCCCCTGTTCCACACATAATGTTATTATAGAACAAAATATCGATTGTCCCTCGTTCAGATCAGCAGTTGTTCATCATGTAAACGTTCCGGGGATTTTAAAAACAAAACAGGCATCTCAACAATTTTGATTGAACACCCTTTACCTTTCTCAATAGTTATTATCTTACATATAGTTTGTCGTTTTATATAAGGTTTCATGTATATTTGGGTATCCATGGTATTTTTCATCATATATATGTATATATATATATATATATATATATATATATATATATATATATATATATATATATATATATTATGTGTGTGTGTGTGTGTGTGTGTCTATATGTGTGCGTGTGTGTGTGTTTGGGTGTTCATCAATATTTTGCTCTGTTGGTATTATTCTCTAATACCAGGAGGCTTTCAACCTCAGTAGTTATATCACCAATTTCATTTCATTATTAGTAGAAATTGAAACATATTCGTTAACTGCTATCTCACGTACATTCATTTGCATGCGTTTGTACGTGTGAGCGTACGTGTATGCAACTCTCCATTATGGTTATGAAATTATTGTTTATTGGATACCAAAAATGCTTGATATTATAAAAGTTCTCTCTAGTGAATGACCTGAATACCTGCCCACTTCGAGCATGTAATTGTTCAACTCCAGGGAACAAATGTCAAGCATCATATCTCTCCACAGGAGCACATACCCGGGAATCTGACACACATTGACGTTTTTGGAATCAGAGCAACAAATCTAACGCCTCAAACGAGTCCTCGAGATTAAACTGAATTCTAAGCAGTGACAGCCAGTTTTACAACATTGATTTTTTTCCCGAACCAAACAGCCACTCTCAGCGTAGTTTTCTATCAATACATCAGAGCACAATTGAACTGCACAGAATAAAGATAGTTATCTTTCCACGGATTGAAGAAGACCATTATTCAATTGACTGGTATGGAAATCTGATTGTACCGTCAATCAACAGCTTCATCATTCAACTCTTATTAATCTATTTTGGTAGACATTGAATATTCATCATCAGGAGTTTCTATATTCGATAAATAGTGTCAACAATTACTGAAAATTGGGAGTGTTGCTTTTTCCTAACCTTTATATTCATAAGATAACAGATATTGGAATGGTGTGGGATGAAATAATGATGTTGCAAAATATATTATTATTATTATTATTATTATTATTATTATTATCATTAATAATAATAAAAATAATAATAATGATGATGATGATGATGATGATGATGATGATTTGTACCATGTGCCGAACACTCCTGAAATCATAGAAGCTCCTATCATAGAGTTGTTTTCGTCCGTCCGGTAGAATTGTATGTTAATACAGTTACCAAGACTTAATCAGTAACTTTGTTCGACACCTTATCAAACAGATCTTGGTAAATGTCTATCTCTGTATGAGCAGACACTTGTGCATGTCTATGTTTGTTCACATGCATATCTCTGGAGGTTTGGATACACGTGCTTGTTTCACAGAATGTAAGCCTTTTTGAGTGAATAGATGTTGCCATACACACACACGCACACATATATTTTGATATCTGTTTGAATATATAGACACGAATGATTGTGTCACCAACAGACAGCTGTTCTGTTGCATTACTACTCTCCAGTGTGGCTATTGACTAACCAACATCCGGTACCATGAGGTAGGATTGAAACAATCCATTTAGACCCAGAGGCAGATGAATTTGCCCCTGCATTACCCGGAAGTGGTTGGTCAGTAAAACTAAACAAAGCAATGTATATTTATTTATGTATAATTCTTCTCCTACCAATGAATAGCATGCGTGTATCTCATTGCGTTTATATGTGATGATTAGCCTCATGGAAGCCCAAATCTCTCCCTTTTTCCTGGAACCCCACTGCTTACTGCATTGGTGTCATTCTCCAATCAATATGTAACTCTGTACTATTTTCTGAGAAACTCATTTAGGGTTTTAATTCGTCTATTAAAGGTTTATTTGCGGCTCCAAGGTGTCTTCTTTGGGTAAGATATATTTCCTTGTCTCAATATGCATATACATTCTAATATTCATTATTTCAAATAATTTGTTTCTCCTGGCTTCTAAAAGTGAGTAATTCGACCTGAACGGCCTAGCCTTCTACAAGAAGGCACCACTAGACGAAGATTGTAACCTCTCCAGGATAAGCCAGCCATCATGTCAGCTATGGTTTACTGAAGGTCAGTTAATGATATGTTGGCGCCTTGCAGTTTGGCCATAAATGTCTATTTAACAGCTTTAACATCACCCCAAGGCAGCTATCGGCATGTTCCAGGCCCATATTTTGACAAGTGATTCGTTGGGGTCAAATTTATCAAGGGAAGTGAACATTCAGGAGATTGGAAAAAAAGTATGTTATAGAGTACGAAGGAATTAGATACGTCATACCAAAGAAATATTGTGAATTGCTCATAATCATGACTATACTGGGAAATATCTAAATAATTAGTGCTTCTTGCTCAAAGTATACAACTCCATGACAGAAACTACTAACGATGGGAAATCCGGTCAAAATTAAACAGGAAAAAAAAGTGAACTGGAATAGAAAGTTGATATAAATGGTTAGTCAAACAAGGTTATCTAAATAACCGTCTACAGTACGGACTCATTATCATAAAGAATTTTTTAAAAACTGACATTATCAAGTTCAACTATGAATATATAACTATATTTTTGAACTGTTTCGATCTAGTCTACTGATTTATTTATCGCTGTCTCGTTATTCTAAGAAAAAATGAACATAAGAATAAATAATATAGTAATATATTACCTTATGAATCAATAATGAAATCTTGATTTACTACAAATGTTCAGATCTAATTGTATGATCTTAGCAAACATTAACACACGCATAGATAATACTTTCTCATACACACACACATGCAGGAATGAAGCCATGCACGTGTACGTCTTCAACAGGCCCGACATACAATATTCAAATACACAACAAATGCTGAGACAACTCTGTTTTCAAATCAACTGACCAAGTATCCGTATGCATGCACTCTTCCATATTTACTTCATCTTTCCTTAGGTGTATGTTTTTCTATGCATGTCTGGGGTCTGTGCCTGTTTTCAGGCATGGACCTGATGGGAACGGACATTACCTTATCAAGAACATGAGGGCAAAGACTTTAATGTTTTTGTGTGTGTTTGTGTGTGTCTACTTCTGTCACACTTCCCCTTTCCTGATGTAACTATTATCCTAATTATTTTGCTTTAATCATCAACCTCTTCATGATAAAAAATCAAATCAAGTATTTGTATATATATGCGTGTGTACATGTGAATAAATTATGTATGTGCATGCACACACTTTATAACTATTAATGTATGGACGTATGTGCATAGATACGTATGTGTGTGTGCGTTTATGTGTGTGCGTGTGTGTATGTATAAACTACTTTTTACCACGAACTTATGAACTAAGTAAAGAGACTACAGTCATTATTCCTTGATTTCAGAAACACACTGCACACACACCATGAGCCATAGGCTGCAATCTTATTAGAAACCCCATCTTCGAACAGTCATCTGGCAGTAAACTCATCTTTCTCTTGATAATTTCTTCGAAACCGATCAGAAAAATCTATTCACTGAGCTGACGGATACATCTATGGATGCAAACCTTTTGCATGTGTTTACTCCGTGTGTGTGTTCATCAAACGCGTTTTAAAAAGACATGTTCGTACATTAGTATCAATGTATCTCGTTTATATATCCACGTGCAATATGTGTCGATACAGCCTTCAATATTTGAACACATACACTCACATACGTATGTACGTTCGTATTATTCAATGGACAATTCGATAAATTGCAGTAATTGAATCGAGTTTATCATATGAACATCTGCCTTCTGGCTCCGTATAAAGAATTTTTTTTTCAAATGAAACAATATTGAAAAGTGTTTTTTTTCTCATAAATAGAGTGCCATTATTTTTTAGCTCCGAAATATATCTGTAAAGTAGTTTTTATACCTTACCTATGAGTAATATCGTTATTGCGCTCTTGATAATTGAGAGAAAAACAAGTTTTTGACCACGATTTAAGAGTTATGACAGTGAATTTAGGCATAAAGGTACATCTCGCCATTATGGAAGTCATATGTGATTTGAAGTTTGCCATAAGAGTTATTTGAGGTCTGGTAATTTTTGATCCTCCTATGGTGTAAATCAGAATTTTGCATCAGGTGTAATGAAACAGAATCGTGTCATTGTGAGTAAAAAAACTCAGCAAAATTGAACGTTGAGTTCATGAAAGATTACTTTGGGCCAATTCTGTGTATTTTTACACATTTTAAGCAATACTTCCTTTATATCTATCTAACTGAACATGGGCATAGGGGGTAAATTCTTCCTAGGCCCAGATCAAACAAATTCATTCAACGTTAGATGAGGCATTTTTTGGTCGATTCAAGCCAATTTTCTAACTGAAATTTGGCATAAATGTAGAACCTTTCACTGCTAATTGATTAGAATTGTGAATTCATCAACAGAATCATTCAAAGTAACAATTACATTCGCCTTTCTACGGACAATTCCAACCCATGAAAGATACGTACATGCTAATGGGGGCTGGAACCCCTCCTTGAACATTTATAGCATACTAATTAGTTCATTTATGAATCAATTCATCAGCAAATGTAATATTCACACACTTTTACTTAAGAGGTCTCATGCTCTATGGTTCACACACACACACACACACACACACACACACACACACACACAAACACACACACACACACACATACTCACACTGGTATATATATATATATATATATATATATGTATATATATATATATATATATATATATATTAGCGTTGTAACATAAAATATTGAAATATAGCCAAAAAAGATATGTCCCTTTGATGAATCCCTTATCACACAACACAACCAAAGATCTAATGATTAATCGCACTTTGTGAAGATGGAAAATTAGCCATAGCAGGAGACATAGTCTGATGCACGGAAAACATGTGATGGTTCCACTTAGTTTGACATAGCCTCTAGATACACTACATTGGAAGGTTCTCAAGACCAACAACAACTATTATATGATGTAAATGAGAAAAACATGGAAAGCTCATGTAGAAATTGTCCATGTGCCCAGTTACTATTTCAAACAAATATCTCAGGTGATTTATATTAGTATATATAGTTATTGCCCTCGAAGGGCCTATAACCTTTGCTGGGTAAAAATAATCCTGCATCGTGATAGAATATCATGGCCCATAACTTTGAAGATATAGATACAGGGGTCAGTGTGGATGTGGTGTTATCGTTGGGAATAAGGATATATGAATATTGAGGGATGCTTGGCCCTCGGTAAAATATCGTCTGAATATCAACGAAGCATCTCTCATAGAATAGGCCGTTTTTATCCATCTCTTAATTTGCCAATGCAGATGTTGACATAGGAAAGAACTGCTATTTTGTCAATGGCCTTGCCTACAATTTGAGAATAGGTGGGTCAATTGCAACTATTGAGTGTTAAAATGTGTTACATAAAGTTGGTTATCGTTTCTGCATTGGTAGAATTATCAACCTATTACTGGGGGCCTTTTTTAAGGTTAAAGTGCATTCTTCATGTTTAGGAACAGAATATAGAGATCCAACGTCCACGGCGACTATACACGTTTTTTTTCTGGGATTGTTTAGAAGTTTTTGATTTCATAAGAGATGTCAACGGTGTCTCGTATGTACGATTTGCCTTACATGGTTCGGATGTGGTTGTTTACATATTTCGATTTTTTGGGTTGTAAAATAACAGAGGACAGGACTTGTCTGTCATGGTTATGTAATTTACATGTTTTTGATAGCAGATTCTACCTACTACCAAAAAACCATATGCAAAACATATATATATGTGTGTGTGTGTGTGAGTGTGTGTGTGTATTATTGCTTTCAGACGTTTAAAATTTTTGCCAATTCAAAAATGTGACTCAGGCTCGATTTTAGGGCAAAAATATGTTTTACATGGTCAGTAAAAACCCATGAGTCAGTCAGTCATAGACATGTCATCATAGAATTAGACTTGTAGAGTGACAAAACTGTTAGCGGAGGAGAAAAACAGAATTAGCTAACCAACATAAAGTTTTGACCGAGGCTCTTTAAATTCATTTTACATTAATGTTACTTGGAGAGCGTGATAGCACCTCGACAGTTATCAGTGAATAGCAAAGCAACCCTGTAAAGCATTCAATCCTTTGTTCTCCTCCTCTTCTTCATCCTTGATGGAGAATAATTCTTCTTCTTATCTCGAATTTTTTCTTAGTTTTTCCCACCATTTTATACGTTTGTTTCCGAATTCCTGTATCTTTGTGAAATGTTACAGGGGATGTTTTGAATTGCAAACGACTCGTTGACGATATTGAGGCTGTGAGAAGAAATGTTCTAGTCTTTATGGCTCTCTGTAGGTGTGTATCAGAATTTTCCCCAGTAAAACCTTTGTCCTATACTGTTCGTCCATTATCTCTGGAGGAAGAAAATAGAAAAAAAAAAGTAAAGAAAAAAAGGGGTACAAAGAGAGAATCCAACATCGGTAACATCTAACAGCCTAAAACGACAGGAAAGACACAGATTTCTTCACTGGGATCATTGCATTTTCTCTCAATGAGACATTTACTGGAGATTACCCTTACAAAAAGATACAAACTCAGTTTTTGTATAACTGCCAGTAAACCACACGTAAAGAAAAGAACAACTCAGAGAAATGATCCATTCTGATTTGCATAGCTATCAATGTGTTGTGACAATCCCTGGAGGTGGTGCATGATTACAAGAGATACACAGAACAAAAAATCCTGCGTGTTCATCTGATTAGCGTGTATGCGTTGCTAGCAAATCTGTTTTATTGGCTTTAAAAGATTACTTTATCACATCCGTTACATATTGAGGAATAATGTTGTTTTCTCTGAGCCATTGAAATGAAAATAGCTATTTTGGAGATCTGAAAAAAATCCCCACATCACAGGAACCGGTTATGTTATGTAAACATGTCTATAGCTATTTTACTATTGTCAATGTTGTCAAAGTTATTCCATTTGCTTTCATTTTTTCAAACGTTACTTATTGTAGAGCCACATTTTTGGTCCAATCTATTAGTCTTGGTAGGAAGTGTTTTCTGACTATACATCTAGGTTTTATAATAAAGCATATTCATCACTATTTTATTAGCATACTGTTACAGCGTTTTGGCCGCTCAATTCTACCAAGTTCATGCAATTAAATTCGAAGTCCTTGTCATGATATGTAAAAAATAAAATTTTTCAAAGCCAGAATTCTAATCTAATTGTTTGTTCTCTGATCTTGATTTAAGTATTAAAACCATCAACTAATTCAGGGAAGCTGAGAAATTCATCAGCTAACTACCCGTTAATTACAAAAAAATGAATTAAAAATCTGACATATTTGGAATAATCAAAGTCCACATCCTAAAAATCTTATACGTCTCATCTACATGGAAGACATTCTACATAACATTCTTTCTTGAGAACTATGGCAAAATTAGTAAATTGTATGGAATGATAAAAACTCTTATCCGCGCTGATCTGGAAAAAAGATTTCTTCTAAATCAAGCTATTTCTCGTGGTTGATTCTCGTTTAGCGTTTTAGTAAGCTGGTTGAATAGGTGTCCGTGACCTTATAGGAATTATTAAAAAACTCAAATGGCAATGGGCGGGCCATGTTGCTAGGATGAAAGACAAACGATGGACTTCACGTCTCACAACATTGATCCCCAGAGATCATGTAAGAAACAGAAGCCAACAAAATATAAGATGGAGAAATGAACTAGACAGATTCAGGAATACTGGCTCTGCGGTGCCCATGATAAAGAATTGTGGTTAATCCTGGGGGAAGGTCTATGTCAAACGATGGAAGTTAAAAGACTGATGATGATGATGATGATGATGATGATGATGATGATGATGATGATGATGATTCTCCTCCCGTATTCCCGCGGCGTCATGGTTCGAACTTTCAAGTGATGTGTATCTCAGCTTTTACATACTTTTTACTTTTATTTGGGAATGATTGGTATGACCACCCCATACTTCTTCACGTTTCTTGCAATATCTAAACATTTTCAAATCTTTAACCAAACGTTCTACAATTTGCTGGAAAAATTGATATCCACTTTCAGGGAAATTGTTCTCACGATTATTTCCAGAAATGTAATGATATCAGAGGAGTTGCAGAATATGTTGAAAGGAAATAATAAACCCCTGCATATAGTTCAAGGATTTTTTATCATGCAATTGTGTGTGAGAACAAGAGACATTTTGCTAACTTGCCCTAAACTACTTACCACTCACATAATGAAAGTCATAATTCTTTTCAATAGGTGTCTTGCTGTCATTGTCACGAAACTAGCCCGTAAAGGTAACATTCTGAGTGTGAAGAAGCACAAACTTCCATGAATATGAATTAATGTTGATTACTTTTTGTTTCACACCACTTCTAGAAAGTTTCATGGGGACTTTTTACTTTCGGATTGCAAGGTAAAACCCATATCATCTTAGATAGTTTTGAGCACAACCAGTCTCTCTTTTGGTTCCTGTTATCGTTGGTATAAATGTTTCCTGAGTAAATTAACCAAGTTGAGTATAGTTGTGTGAGTCGATGAGATACATGTAAGAAGATATTGGCACTTCGTTCAGTCTTTTTGACTTGGACATTATCATGAAATCAGGCCATAATATCTTTGAGTAGATAGGAATAGACAGCAGGAATCTCTGCATGGCTTTGATAATATCATTCCCATGGTAAATCATGGCCATGGGCATTGGTGAAGACGGGAGGATGCGTAGGAAGATGGAGGCACAACTCTCTGTAATGGCTGTATATCTTCCTGGTGAGCTGCAGTGATTCAACGCCGTTGTGTCCTCCAAAAATTCTGAAGTACTGTCAGGTGTCTAAATGAACCTCCTGTAGGTTGTTGAGACAATAATGACCTTTTTCGGTCTGTTGTTAATGTAATACACAGTGTAACATAGATTGTGGAACAATGCTGTGTATACAAACAAAATTACCTTATACGCAGGGTAAAACAGGGATAGGTAAATGAAAATAGATGATGACGAAACTCAAGCAGAATGATAGATATACGTAAGTACTTCAATACGTCCCTGGAACACTTAATTCCCTTACAAGTATATATTTTTTCAAAATATGAAAGATTTTAGAAAATGATAAACTGTGAAATTATTGATGTACTCACAGGAATTCAGTTCATTTTACAAGAGCACATCGTCTATTTAAGGAAACGTGATCCTCTAAAGTATGTAAATAAAAAGAAGGATCTACAATGTATAGGTTCTTCCAGAAGTCAATGTGGATAGAAGATCATTGTGCTGTCAATCCTCTTAGGGATTTTCAACCTGCATTGGGAATCAGCGTACAAAAGCGCTCATTTGATCTTAGCTTGAAGTGCACGATTACAAAATACACAAAATAAGTCTTTTTTAGCCACATTGACACGCATACCGACCCACACACGAACATACACACAGTTGAGAGATACGTTTAATTTCTCTCTTGACTCTCTCATCTCTGCTTTCAAAAACCTGGAGCATAAGTAACTAATCCGAATGGATATATGACCAATAGGTACGCTTTATGTCTTGGCGTCTGTGTCATACATGACACTGATTATCTCACACTTTTCAGCATCAACAGTAAAGGAAAATGAAACATTAAACAATCAAAAAGCATGTACAGTCCTTTTTTGCTATTGCTTTTTTGTGTTGGGGCTCAACCTTGTTTTGTCAATCGACAGGCTATGTTGCAAGAATAAAAGACAACCGATGGACATCACAACTCACAACATGGATCCCTAGAGATCACAGGAGAAACCGAAGTCGACAGAACACAAGATGGAGAGATGAACGGGACAGATTCAGGAAATACTGGCTCCAGCACACCCATGATAGAGAATTGTGGCGAATCCTGAGGGAGGTCTATGTCCAATGATAGACGTTAAAAGACTGATGATGATGATGACGACGACGACGACGACGATGATGATGATGATAACCCTCTTTTATTTTTTAAATTTCGGGATTTTTAAGCAATGTTTATCAATATTTATGCAACTGAATTTAGTACGGTACTCTGTCTATCACACTGGGAAGATCAAACTCAGTTTTGTAGTAGAAAGGTCAGAAAAATTACGTAAACAACTTTTGATCAAATGTTAGGCACACTGTCTTTTTACTTAATTCAGTTTTAGTATTGCACAAAGCTTCAAATGTTATGTTCACAATTGGAATTGAAAGGGCCACCCAGAATATCAATATGAGGCACGAACTTGTTATTGCTTCATAATATTCACAAAGAAAAGTCTGCAAGATCAACTTCGTGTATATAACAGATGAACTTCAATATTCACTAAGATCAGTGCAGCAAAGAAACTACTCGTCTGCGGCTCCCAGTAAGGGTCAAACTCACGATCCCAATTGCTCTGCCACTTATATTCAGTAAATCTACCCTACTGCAACAAAATTTGCAAGGATTGATACACTCAGTAGGAATCAGACTCAATCTAATGGGAAAAACGAATGAGATCAGCTTGGCATTGCTCAGCGGTGAGCTATCCGTCGCAATTTCTAAACAAAAGGAGCACTAGCGTAGGGTTCTCACTTAGGATTAATCTCACATAACTTTAAGCACTATCAATTTGGTCCCTTTGGTTATAAACATTTGTGCATTTAAATTCCAATGAAAACCATTGTAATTTATGTGTTTTTTGTTGGATCAGTATTTTTTTCTTCCTTCCAGTTGTTTGTCTCACGTTTGGTGCAAAAGAAATCACGAATATTTTGTTTTCATGTTGTTCCTCTCCTGGTCTGTGAGGTGTGAAAGGGGGATGTCTACAGAGACGGAACGTTTTAGTAAAAGCTATTCTTGTTGTGTGATTCTCTTTTTCTAAACATCGGGTTTCTCCAAATCTTGAAAGCCACACAGGAGATGCAAAATACGAGGCAAGGAAAGCTGATGGAGGACAGAGGAGTTTGCTGGAATATGAGGCAAAGTGGATAATGTTTTCTGTGATCAAAAACTGTTGGTTCCCTTTTAGCAGACTCTGTTGAACACAGGTTGAGAACCATCTTTTATTTGAAGGCTCCATGGATTAAGATGCCTAATAAAGACCCCAGGCTTGATTTAACCATTAAAACAGATAGACGTTGTTTACAGCGACATATGCTTCACGAGGACGCATGTTTTGCCTCGAAAGATTTATGGCTCAGTAAAAATGCATCTATATCGATTTATGTTTGAAACATCGCTTGAGTGTTGCAGTCCACAAGAATATTAGGACTTTCTATCTTCAAGTACACTTAATCCACGCAGTGCACACCTGCATTTTCTAACATTCACATCGTGGTACACGTGTAAATTCTTTACAAAGAGCCACAGAGTTTTTGAAATCAAATTCAAAGTAAATGTATTGTATTTGCAGATACAAGCATTATCTTATACAACAAATGAAAGAATTTACGGCACTTTTCTGTTCTTAGGGAAAAAATCATACCTTATGAATTTTCAATATATCTGGATTTTTCCTCGGGGAGTAAATTGGGGAAATAAAATTTGGGGAAATAGTAGATTAATTAGTTATTGGAGGAAGTGAAGATACTGACTGTGATGTTGGGTGCAACTTGAGGTACCAGGGGCAGGAATCATTTAGATTACGTGCTGAATATTGATAATGTGCGATGCTCTTCCACTGGAATAGACCTGATAGATGAGGAATTTCTACGTATATAAATATGTCGCTTAAATTCATATTTACTGACTGTCCAGTTCTGTAGCCCAGAGGTAGGATATCGGGCTCCGGGTCCGAAGCGAAGGTTTCAATCCTGCCTTGTGGTACAAGAAAGGATAACAATAATAACAACATTTAAGAGATGTGATACCTCAAAAGAGCTGTATGTCAATGATACTATATATATATATATATATATATATATACACACATGCATATATATACATATACATACACACACACACACTGAATTTTGACTTCTGGCGGTAATTTCTGGCAGCTGTTTTCTTTTTCTAAATTTTGTTTCTATTCAGCTGTAATGTTGTAACCTGTTTCTACTCTCGGTCCCTGTTCTTTCCCGGAGCCTTTTGAATCATAAGGACTCTTCGGATTGAGCTTGCACTTGATACACAAAGGCATAAAACTACACAACAGGTTTTCATATCGGTGCCCTAACCAAACGCAAGAATCTTTGCATCATGTTGGTTTAATGAAGGATTTTACAAGAACACTTAATATGGTGAGAGACACCCGTCAATTTTCTTAGAAAATGAAAGACCTTGAAGTCCTACACCACTGATTTTTTTAGGAATAAAATATTTTGATATTTTCTTTTTTACTTATAAAGTAATGGCAAGTTCTATTCTTTGATTTCGAAGAGAGGACTAAACTTACTGTTTGACTGCTTCAAAACCTGGAAGATGAGCAGCTGTAATACAACAAATAACATACTCAATGGCTGGAACCGGAACAAATTCTATCATCAATATTAATTACTTCTATTCAGATTGTGTTAAAACGCGAAATGTTGATTTCAAGACAGGCCTTATTCGGGAATTGCCATTTAAAACAATTTCCCTATTTACAAAAATTGAAAAATTGTTTTTATAATGAGAAAATGTTCACTTTGCTGTAGGTGGATGTTGTACATTTTGTTGAAAAGAGTAGTCTTTGAACGTAGAGTGTGATTGAAAATCGATTATTCCAAGTAATTCTGATCTTACAAGACAGCAATGTTATTGTTACACTCATTACCGTTCCTTATATTGCAAATGTTGTGTGCCCAAAGAGAATAATTGGGATGTATAATCATTTCAGACTTCAAATGACCTATCATCAAAGCATAACAACCATGTTGAATGACCATTGCTCTGAACAAGAAGTATCCTAAGCAACCATTATGCAGTATCAACCATTAACCCGACTGGACGTTATATAAATGGTCAGTTTCGTTAGAGTCCATCATTGAAGATAGCCATTATCCTAATGATTACTGCTACAATGAGCAGTTGCATAGTTGACCAGTTGGAATAATGAGAAAAGTGGCTGTTACAGTAGTTTGCTGAAAATTGTGACTTGATAGTGTTGGAGTCTATGAACTTAACACGTTGGCCACGTTAATGGTTGCTGTGAACGGTTGCTTTCCGATGCATCCAATTGAATATAGAATATTCAGGGAGTAAAAAATACCAGCTATATCTCCGTATTCTTTTAAAAATAACCACTCCAGCATCTTTTCTTTCAGATACATTTTATTGGGAAAGAAACCCCATTCATCTCTGACATATTTAAGGGTTTGGGAATCTCCCTTAAATTTCAACCCATGATGGGATGATTACCAATTACTACTTACTGACTACCAGAAGTTGTAGAACTACATACAAGATGATTGTCAGATTTTTCCACGAGTGTGACTAAATATTTGTTTGAGCAGAGAAAAAAATCCATAAAAAAAGTAATGATTTTATGTACTGAAAGAAAGATGAAAGAGAGAAAGAGACAGGGACAGAGATAGAATGAATTGCATTATATCATATAGTGCATATGATAATACAATTTTTGAGATAATCAGCTGCCCTAGAAAACTTGTTTAGGATGAAAATGGTTCTGCATCATTATTTCTTCTATTCATGTTGTCTGAAACAAGAGATATATCAACTGAACAACGACAGGAGATCATATCAAATGAGTTCCTACATGATATGGCACGATCCATAATTCATTCAGTCAGACCAATTCATTCAGTCAGTCTCTCTATCTCGACTTCTGTCTTTCTCTTTCTCTCTTTTTACATACATATATATATATATATATATATATATATATATATATATATATATATATATATGTGTGTGTGTGTGTAAAGATAGATATATATATATATATGTAAAGATATATATATATATATATATATATATATATATATATATATATATATATATGTATAATATGCACTGTAGAGAGTGAGACTCACACAGGAGTGAAGTGTTTGGTGGTAAGGTTTATTTTATTAATCCTTATAAGTAAATAGTCCATACATGTTTCTGGCTTTTTCACATCATCAGTGGTGTGTGCTGTGTGAGAGTGTATTAAAATGTACCATGTTGAACCAGAGTCCACTGCCAGGAGCTATGCATTGTGGGTGAGCTGTGTGGTCAGGGCTGCTGGAGGCCTCCCGTTGAATGGGAAAATGTCCAGTAGGTATCAGGTCTTTGGTAAAGTAGCAGCAGTTGGTCTTGGGAAAGGCAGAGTGTGTCAAGGTAGGGGACAGTGATATATATATATATATATATATATATATATATATATATATATATATATATATATATGTATATATATATATATATATATATATATGTGTGTGTTTGTGTGTATATATATATATATACATATATATATACATATATGTGTGTCTATATATATATATATATATATATATATATATATATATATATAAATATATATATATATGTATATATAGGTTGGATCAGTTTTTAACAGAAAAAGATTAACACGCATATGGACATATTCAGATAATAACACACTCTCATCAGTAGAAAATATGCCTATAAGTATTTATGTACCCATTTACTTAAGTATATAGGTAGATATAAAGAATTAACTTTCGAGAAATAATGTAGTAATGCAGAGTAATTTTATCATTTACTTTTATTTCTGTTCAAATCACATTTGAACTGATAGAGCCCTCGTCTATCTATTGCACTGGTCAAACTCTCATATGGTCACCGCTGAACAAGCGATAACCACTTTAATTTTACCTGATAGTCCTATTCACTTTAAAGTGGTCAATATCGGGAATTGCTTCTATATTGGATAGGCTCTCAGTTTTGTGGCTGATCACTTATATAATCCAGGGTTCAGCCCTGTGTTGACCTTTTTCCAGCTTTAGCATTTCAAGGATGGTCATGTCTTGAGGTTGCAAATAAAATATTTCTGGTCCGTCCCAGAGAAATGGCAGAGTGTCCTTGATCAATTCCAGATTTTGTGTGAGAGATCATACAATTCACAAATAATTCTAGGTTGTGTCGTCAGAGAATAACCGGTTAAGGATGATCACTTTCGTTGAGAAGCAAAGATTTTGATCACAATGAAAGTCGTAAATGGTTTCCTTTTGAAAATACTGAATGAAGATGGTGAAAAGAGGAACATGGGAAGAATATACATCTACTTATAACAAAGAATCAGAAGAGAATGAAGAACCTGGTCTACAGAATGGTCACATAGAAAGTATCAGTATGAGAAGAACCGTTTTTTTTTTCTGTTTTTTGCTATATGATATAAAACGGGGACAAAGGAAAACTCTTACTACTGTTAGATTAAAAGGAAAATGAGAAACCAAAGAACAATCAAAATAGCAAGAATCCCCGTAAAGAAAATATTCTTATCTTGATACACTCTCAATCCACGATTTGGGATCGTGTTTCCGAATGTGTTCACTGTGAGATGCTGATTTCATTAAATTAATAATCATTCACAATGGCTCATCCCGTCAAATTGAATGATACTGACTTGCAATTTAACATTCCCTTAATTTATGGATTCTAAAGCATTATAAAACAATTGTACTGTTATGTCTCATTTGCTCTCTGAGTAATATGAGTAATTAAAAATCAGTATGTGTCTATTTGGTAAAACATCCAAGTGAGAAGGTTATGATTAATCATGCAGTAGAAACCAACACATTGCAAACGTCTTGATTGATCCTTCAGTGTGGTCATTAAGTTATAAATTTGGGAAAAGTGACAAAGAATTAGTTGCTTCTCTTGCCTTCTGTTTCGGCATTGGTCACTGACACCCCCTCAAAAAAACCCCCAAACAAACAGTTAAATATTAGTATATCTCTAAATTTTTGAGATGAGGTATTATTATAATATCTATTATCATTTGGACTCTCCTCATCTTGTTTATTTTTCATACAACGTTTCGACCATTGTACTCTACATCCTTCATCAGGTATCATCCACATGGACATATAGAGTAGTGGTCACAGAATCAGACAAAATTACTGCAAGTTATCTGATGGTTCTTGGATCAATCCCAGTGAGACTATAATAATACTTCTAATGCTAAGAAGGGGAGTGTGGTCAATATACGCCCGTCGGTTAAATAAAGGGTTCGGTTCGTTACTTACCCCACACCTACCAGATGATACCTGATGAGGGCCGTAAAGTACAATGGCTTAAACGTTGTATGAAAAACAATCAAGATTGGGAGAGTCCCAAGAATAATTGAAATAGTAAAATATTAAGTGATCAATGTAGCGTGAACTCTCTTTGTAAAATGAAACCCTTTAAAAACATTTGACAGTATTAGTAAGTGTTTTTGTAACAGTCTTGCTTGACCCTTTATGATAATAATATCATGTATCGGTATTTTTTACCACAAAACATTTCAATAATCCTCAGTGAGATATCAATGACTATTGTTACGTTTTACTTACATAGAAAGTCAGACATGTATATATTACGAAATAATATTGCGTTCCAAATGAACACCCTGCAATATTATCTTGCTTTTTTTTGGAACACATCGGATTATGAGATCAGTATAGCAGCAAACCATTGCCACAAATGGAAATTCATATTTTTTCAACGATAAGTATTCTTTATAATCTTACTAGTCGCGATAGTAATCGATGCATGAGAATATTGTGCATGGAGTCTCTCATATTTTTCAAAAATCTTTCTCATCTTTGTACGATGAAACACTGTTGGTTTATCCTTGATTTGTATAGATTCATTCAAAATATGTTATCACAGCTCTCAAAACAACCAGTAACGCCGATGATAGTTTTTTATTTCTTCAATCGATTGTATTTACAAGATCTTTGCAAAGAATGAAGGAAACTCATTTGCTATTAAAGGTAAACATTTTCTCGGATTTTATTTCATGAAACAATCCTCCGAAAACATATTTGGCCTTGGGCTGTGACATGAAAATATTACTCAATTATTGGATTTTGCTTTCGGTAATGGAAGCTCTGAAATTAAATCTGCTCAGAAAAGACCATATTCCAAGTAAATATGATATCATTGTCACATACTCTTGAGAAGATGCATGTATAGAGCTTTTAAACATCAATGACAATCCTCCTTCACACAAAATCCTATTTCCAAGACTTCCTATCACCAACCTTTGCGTTTAGCCTCGAGGTTGTGTATTCCTATAGTCTATCAACTCTTCTGATTGTGACCTTTTTCCACTTGAGCCAGAGGATGTCGTTGCGTATAAAGGGGGAACACCGTGTGTTCTCCATGAAACTATGGAAACGATAAATCTCTGCCAAAACAGACGTCATTTTTTAAGCTTCTCTTATAGAAATTCACTATTCTTCCCTCTTTGCTTCATGTATTGTATAAAAAATGTACTATTATCATGATAGCAGGAGTAATATTGTATCAACAGACAGCAATTCACTTCAAAACCCCGCATTGTACTGTTTTTGCAATTTTCAGTAGTATGTTGAATGTCTTGAACATCTTCGCAAATATCCATTCCATAAACTTTAAAAACCAAAGATGACACTGTTATTTTCTTCCGTTTTATTGTTTCCTTTCAGCCCCCCCTTTTGAGGAGTCATAAAAGATTCTGGAGAGGTTCCTTTTTTTTTCATTTATTTATGTTTTATCTACATTTATCCGTCGTCTTTCGATTGAGTGTTCCGTTTGAAAGTGTAAATGTTTTTGTTATGAATGGGTTTAATCATAATCACAACATAGGTTAAAAAATATAATAAATATGTACGAAATAGTCTTGTAGAAACATTTACATATCATACATTCAAGAAAACATTCAGCTTCTATAAACTTGATACGCTCGGAAAGGTAACAATTTGCAGAATATTTTGATACATGACGTTTTCGAGATTACATGATTACTGTTATTGAATAATGTGTAAATTTTCAGCTTTGAGTGAATTTCAGGAATAAAGAACGCCAATGTGAAATGAATTGTAAATACATGAGGAGATATATTCCGGGAGAATCATATATGGAAAAAAAACCTGCTGGCGTGGTAATTCCCCCCAAATCAAAAGTTCAATTATGAAAAAAACGGTAAAATATTGCTTTGCTCACCAACAAATTGTTGTTTGTTTATATATATATATATATATATATATATATATATATATATATATATATATATATATATATATATATATATATATATATATATATATAGTAGTAGTATGTGTTTCTGATGACCAAATTCCCTCCTTTGTCTGAGGTGGTGATGCGTATTTCGTCGCCATTGACTAGGATTTTCTATGCGATGGGATATCTGAGTGGTAATGTGCTGCTGTCGTTTCTATCATTGATGGCAGTAGTGATGTTTCCTTGTATGTACACATTGTTGAAGTCTATGTCGAAATGTCTGTGGCTCTTGGCAATAATATTAGAGACATCAGTTTTTCATAAGCCGTTTGTAGTGCATTGCCTCGAATAGAGGAGTACATTTCAAAACAAATGTCATCCTCATTCACACAGAATCAGACAACTCCAAACAGCTCCCACCGGGACAATAAACATAAGAAGATCCAAAATGCTCCTCTTTAGCATCAGACAAGTGAACAGCATATTTTTCTACGGTTGTCTTTATCTGAATAATGACTGTTACCCCAACGCTGACGGAATGCATTGAACAACACCCGAGGAATGATACGATGGAAAAAAAAGTTGAGACCAACACCTATCTCATGATTTTTTCTGTTCGCTTTATATATGTATATATATATACATATATATATATATATATATATATATATAAAGTGTAACATATTACATCTTCCTGTTCGGTGGACTTTATAAACATCTTGCTTTTCAAAGAAAATATTTTTAATGACAAATCAATATTTTGAGATTAAAAAAGTCCTGCTGCCAATCCAATTATGATAAACAACATCATAATGGTGTAGATATTTCCATGGAAACTTGTTCATAATTCTATTTTTCTATCAAATTGGAAGGAAACTGTAAAGATTATCAAACGTTGCCAGGAATATAATGATAATGTTTCTGTTTCTATAAGCTCCCTTGTTTTTATTAGTGAAATGTTTTCGATTCAAACCCCAATATGTATGTTTTATACTGATAAGAACTGTTTGGTTTCAAGAGATTCAAGGTCCGACCATTTCCTCTTCTTTGACAGAGACAATTGAGTAACAAAAAAATATTTTTCATATCTGTAGAAAATTTGATTGGAACAATGAATTTCCAATCATTTTGACCCATTTTTAGAATGGGAATACTATTCATCATATTTGTGTTGAGGATTTTTAGTTTTAGAATAGGCCAAGTTGTAATGAATAGAAACCTGTCTCTCAATGAAAATCTTTCTGTCTTAGATGACACTCAAATGGTTTATCGCTCTCATGATGGTTTTATTATTAAAGTGAGCAAAGGCTTTGAGTATGTTTGACCGAACCAAGAAATGTCTCCGCTGAGTTCACTTTTAGAAAAACTACCGGCTAAGGTGAGTAGGATTTTGTTTTCATGATTAATAGAGCACCACCCCTACAGATGAAATTTACATCCTCTTGACTTTTGGTTTTTCACAAAGAGATTTCAGACAACAGATGAGTTTTAAAAGAACTCAACGCAATAGTTGATTGCAATAAGAAAGAAACAACTTTACTGACAGTTATTGAAGGAGGAAAGGGCGCTTTGCTGACTTTGTATTATCCGAGGAAGAGTATTATGAAGAGAACTACGGTCCTCTTTAACTACGTAGGCTTGTTCTTTTGTTATCATTAAATAGCATGATACTTTCGAAAAATATCCCATGCATGGTATTTTATCTTTCTCCTTTAATCCCCGTTACTAAGCAGAAATGGCCTGAATCATTCCTCTCTTCAATGTTTATTACTTCTGCGATATCAATAAGTTTCCTGTCCAGGATTAGAGAATTTTGGAATTATTTCGTTCAATCGAATTTTTTTTTTACAAATGTTTCTCCTTCCAAAAAAACAGTTTAGATAAGAAAAAATTTTCAGTGGTTATAATTGTTTGCATTCGAGAAAGCACTCAGTTAAAAATATGACGAAAAGTTTTCAGAATAATGTCCGCTGAGTTTAATCAGTAAAAAGTTTACAGTGAATTGAATATGTTGGAATTGAAGACAATTTTATATGAATGCATGTTATGTAATAAAAGACGTCAAAGGGAAATGTTTTCGATGATAAAAGAACTGTTAGATGCAAAAATGGAGAGAAAGGAGAAGCAAAACACTATCAAAATTTCTAGACGAGAAAAATGGTGCAAGCAAGGCTGCTGAACTTAATCTTATTGCATTATTAAAAACGTCAGTTTTTCCCATCATACATTCAGTTTCGAAGGATTACGTTTATTTTTCTGTATCTTTCATCTATGATCCCATCTTATATATTTATTCATCGAATACAGGAAGATAAAATCCGTATAATCCACCTTGTTTAACAAACTGTCATTTGACCATCCATTAACCGATTTAGAGACGGCGTACCAAGTGTAATTTTTTTATGCGTGGTCAAATGTAAGTAAACACTAGGATAATATTCATTTAATAACCCATTAGATTTTGAAGATTTAACATCACAAAAAGAGAGACATTAAAGACGGGAAAAAAAATTGAATGATACAATAAACCGGTCGGATTTGACTGCTGATAGAATATTTAGGATATAATTGGAGACATCTAGAACCAGATACCATTTCGTCAACTTTATCAATCAAATCGAAGATACGGCTTTGTATGAGAATTGGAATTAATTGGGAATTGGATTGTAAGTTCTCAGACGAAACTCAACGGTTTCATTTAGAAACAAGAGTAAAAAAATCCTTTCAAACTTTTTGGATATATTTTTCTCTCAGAAACTTGAAAATCCCATGGAAGATTGTTTTGCATTTTTTCAGACTTTTATCTTCATCTGTCTTACATTTATGATATCCCTGAAGCCAATACATTCTTTAGCCTCCGTTTTTGTCACGATCCCAAATACTTATATTTCTATTCTACAGTATATTTCAGTGATTATGACTTTCATTGGTTTTATATCACTTTTTTTCAGTTTTCTAATATCTCAGTCTAATAAATATTTTGGAGCTTGACTTATTCTTTATACTCATATTTTTTGTAGCTGTCACTTCATACATTGATTCAGTATATATATTCACCGCCATTCAAAGATTGTCTGTTGTTTTAATACGACGCGTTATTTTCATATCCTTTTTTGAAATATCATCTTTGTTTGTTGTTTCTGCTGAAATATCCTTCAGCTTTCGAGGAGAGATCATTATACCCAGTAACAGACCGAAAAAAACAGTTTTTTGGAAGGAGACCCTTGATTCCAAATAAGGAGTGGAACCCCTTAAAAACCCTTCCAATGGCTCCTTCTTTCAAGCTGATTCCTGATGTGTCCCTCTCTGTTTTCTCCTTGACTACATCATCATTGCCTAGAGGTAGGCTCTGTCAAATATGTATGAGGGATCCAAATATACTTTTCCCAAGAAGCAACCTTTGAGAGGATATTTCATTGACAGCAGGGAAGTCATTCTTTGGCCTCAATCAATTGTCTAATACATGCAATGGTCTTCAAAAGCCACCCTCACTTTTATTCTACATCAGCGCCACACAGTTAACTAGAGTTACTTCAATAAATGTCCGAATTTCGTGCAGCGACAGAATGGGCAAGATTTGAATAAAAGAACGATCATTATATCTATTGAATACTCTTTTGCATACGATATTCTAGTCTTAGAACAATGCCATGGATATGAAATACCTATTGAGGTTTACATTTGTTACATACTAATAATCATAATGTGCAAAAAATCATCATCAACCGAAGCACAGAAATACTTGATGGATACCAACCAAGAGAGCAAGCTGGCTTCTAAATAAGCTACTCGAACATGGACCACCTGCATTCGATGGATCAACTGAAAGAAAAAGCAGTTGAATATAAACTACCACTTGCCGTAGCATTCATCGACTTCAAAAAAGGTATTCGACCCAGTAGAATCCCCAAGGTCGAAGACGCCATCACTCGGCAAGGTTAAAGGTACAGTATATGTCAAAGTGCTGGAACATATATACAATCACAGCAGCTCCTTTATCGGGATACAAAATGACTTGGACCTCATTCAGCTCCAGGAAGGAGAAAACAAGGTGATACCAGCTCACTCAAAATTTTCACAGCCCGCTTCGAGATGATCTTCAGAAGATTAAACTGGGACAGTAAAGGGATCAAAATAGACGGTTAATACTTGAGCAACCTCAGATTTGCAGACACCATTGCCTTTTTTGCAGAGAACCTTTACAACCTCCAACAAATAATTTATAAACTAAATGAAGAGAGCAAGAAAGTTGGCCTACACATGAACCTCAACAACACGATTATCATGTGCAACAACCCCATTGGAGATAAAAACACTGAGATCAAATCAAAGGCACAGAACTGGAGAGAGTAGATCCCTGCATCTACTCAAGACAGCGAATCTCAATGAGACCCTCAAAAATGAAGAAATCAAGGGAAGCATTTGGCAGAGCAGGGTCAATCTTAGAAAATTATAAGATCCCATTAATCCAAAAAAGAAGGGTGTATAATCAATACATCCTCACAATAGTAACTCATGGAGCTGAAACATGAAACCTAACCAAGGGACAGATCTGCGAATCGAGAACTATGCATACTGAACGTGAAAATATTATGTTCGGCCACATATGGAGAGATTACAAAACAGCACAGTACATCTGGGAAAAGATTTGAGTCAGGAACATTGAAGAATCCATCAAAAATCTCAAATTGCAGTCGGCCATGTTGCACGAATGGCGGACATCTGATGGACATTGCAACTCATGACATGAATCCCCCGAGATCACATGTACAACCGAGGCTGGCAAAACATTAGATGGAGGGACGAGCTAGACAAATTCAGAAAGTACTTAATCTGCAGCGCCCATGATTGAGAAGTGTGGCAAATCCTGAGAGGAGGTTTATGTCCAACAACGGATGTTGAAAGACTGATGATGATGATGAATAATCATAGACACCAGCCAGCAAGGAAATAGAAGACAACGAGGCGTCTTATTCTTCTGGGGAAATGATTAAAAAAATATTTGGCTAGGGAACTAACTTCCAAGCTAAACAAATTTCATCTGACGAGAATGAAACTCAGAAGAAAACAAGTTTTATACATTTTCAGCTGGCAGGCATAGAAGTTACTTAAGCCACGTATGTTACCGTTCACTACCAGTCGACTTGTTATTGTTCAACTGAAATATAGAGTGGAGAGAGAAGACACCATCGCCTGGAACTTTTTTTGTCGCCAAATAAGAACAATTTCTTTTCTAGTCAACAACTGTGGTCGACAAAGGACTTAGTAGCATCATTCTGTTTATTTTTATCGGTTAAGATCTTTCTTCCTATGTTTCATTCCGTCAGTTGTTTGAGTCACACAGCTGCTTTGTTTAACAGGGAACGAATCTTCCTGCCAATGCTAACAATTTAATGTGAAGTGGAAGTGATATTTTAGTATCCATTGAAATATATCAAAATTTGGGTCGCTCAAAATAATTAATTATTTCCTTGACTCAATAGAGAGACTGACTATATTTCTTCTCTTGTCTTGGACATGACACATGCTCAAAGGCAAATAATAATCGCTAGACATATCGAGATAGAGGTGTCTTTTAGATAATATACCACTGACAAACAATTATCAGTACTTTAACTGTGGGGGTCAAGAATTGGGTGGGTGTCTACGTGAATAGATTTTCATGAATATTGCCTTCAATATATCACCTTTACGTATCAAGCTTATCCAGTAGTGAAAATCCAAATCCAAGCAATTTGTTTTTCTATCCCCCCACTGAGTATTTTTCAAATAATACGTTGAAATATATCTATGGTTTGGCAATTTGAAACAAAAGGTTGCAATAGATGACTGCCCTGTAATTATTTCTCTATATTGATTTGTTCACCATCTTTGCAGAATGATTTGTTGGGTAGTGGAGATCCAATTATGAATTAATCATCTCCGTAGCCTTTTTCAGTCTCAACTAATACGTTTAAGTATATTTGTTCAGTCTGGATTAGTTACATACGAAGTCACTATAAAAAGACACCAGTGAATACGGTGCTGAACATTAAAGATATTTCAGTGCATTTGAAATCAAGTGAGGAGTTTATCTTACTTTTCTTTGACTGTCTGTTGTGCGAGGCTGGAGAGTGCAATCTGCCTGGCTATTTGCTGTAAAGTATAGCAGATCGAGCCATGCCTATTCCAATGGTTTCAACACATTGCATCAACTATTTGTTGTTGCTGTTATTGAATTTTATCAAGAGATATCAACCCAAAACTATTGCTTAGTTGCTAAAAAGGTACCATATTCTTATAAACATTGTATTTTACAACACCCTTCAAATAATGAAAATGTTTCATATCTATGTGGAGTTTTGTAGAAAAAGTTTTTTTCTACTTGAAGATCAGCTAAGATGACTTTTTTCGATGAATTAGGTAGAGAAACTTAGAAAAAATCGTCACAAAATGATAATAACGATACAAAAAAAGCAGGAGGAGGTTAGCAGGGATACCAGACGCCGAAACGCAAACTAATATAAATAGAAGAAAAAAAAATTGAGAATAAAAAGGGAAAAAAATTGGATAACCATGATAATTGCAAATGCTAAAATGAAACAAAATAATGCCATAAACACTTGAAATTTGGCTCCTATTTCAACACAAACGTGAAAAACAACTTATTACAGATATTTTGATTTTCAAATAAAAAGTGTCTCTTGAACAAACAATTGAAAACAGCTAACTGAAAGTAGAAATTTAAAAACATAGCAGATCATGAAATGACAAAAATAAACGTTATCTACGCAAAATGGCGGCTGATCAGATTCAAAAATTAGGGAAAAAAGGGATTTAGTTTCAGGTATTACAGTATAAGTTAATGTCTCCAAGGTTTTGATACGATACAGTGAGACATCATTTTTCAACGTTTTGGAAAATAGAATCTAGAAGTAAAATGGAAACGAATGGTGATGAATAGCGTAGTTTTATATATGCATTCATTTTCCCAAAATGGAAATTTTATGTATATAAACATACATACATATATATATATATATATATATATATATATATATATATATATATATATATATATATATATACACATATATATACATGTGTGTGTGTGTGTGTGTGTGTTTGTGTGTGTGTGTGTGAAAGAGACATCATTGGAGACATCCGTTTTTGATAATGTCGAAGCTCATATGTAAGTACAGGCACACATCCAAAAATACACACACACACGTACACACACACATACATACACATGCACTCGCACATACACACTAATATATATCAAAGTATTATTCAGGAATACAGTATCAAAGGTTTGATATGTGTATTTTGCAAAATGATCGATACAGTCAACATTAAAAGTTAATTCAGAGTACAGCCTGGCATATGATGAAATAAGAGATTCACAGCAAAAGTACGTTCATGTTCTCGCCGTATCTGAAATTTCTGCAAATCATGCCGAATATTTGGCGAAAAAACAATGCCAAACGAGAAAAAATATCCAAAAAACAGAAAAAAAACAATTCAAGACAGATATAAAGGTATAATCCATCATATTGTTACGCTTCGTCTCCCAGATGATATCTACTTTATCAATTAAAAAATGATAACAATAACAATAATGATGATAATAATAATAATGATTATAATAATAGTATAAATGTTACTACTACTGCTAGAGGACCGGACCTAGTAATTGTAGACAAGGAGATGAAACCCTATCAAATATTAGATGTGGCTGTGCCTGCAGACCATGTAGTAAAGGGGAGGAAAGTAAAAACCGTACTAGAGACAATGAAAGCGTGATTGGAAGAACTCAGGGTAGGAGGGAGGATTGAAACTGTGTTGGAACTACGCAAGTACTGAGGAAAGAGGTAGAAATATAAGATTTACGAGATCTTTAAGATTCCTGTCGTTAGCAGTGGCCTAACAGAGGAGAAAGAAGGGGAAAAAACAAAAACAATTGGTTGAACAGGTATGAACCACTGCACTGCTGTGGTAAGTGAGGGATATATGAGATTAGATGAAGGAAGGCTCAAGACCTGAATAGACTAATTGTCATACAGCCTTTAGCGATAACCACCGGGCAAATTGTATGAAACTCTAAACTGCATTACTGATGTGGACGATGACAGTGTGGAGAAGAGGGCTGGAGATTTTGAAAGACTGACTGTCACTCAAACTCCAGCGATAACCACCAGGCAAGTGGTGGGATATTATTATTATTATTATTATCATTATTATCATTATTATTATTATTATTATTTGGAATCTCACACCAGTTGCCTGGTGGTAACCGCTGGAGTTTGAGTGACAGCAAGTCTCCTCAAGTCTCCAGCCCTCCTCTCCTAGTACTCATAGGTCGCAGTAATTCTACGATTTACAGTTTCACACCGGTTGCCCAGTGGTTATTGCTGAAGGCTGAGTGACAATAAGTCTCCTCAGGTCCTCAGCTAACGTCTCCTCCCTCTTTCGCATATCATGACAGAGCTACTATTCGTTGCAGTACTTATATCTCTAGCACCTTCCTCAGTATCCGTGCAGTTCCAAGTAGCGCTGTGGTCTGTACGGTCTCTATCCTCCCCCTAATCCCTATCTCCTCCAGTCTCTCCCTCAGCGTTTTGGGGACAGTTCCTAGTGCGCCCACTATGACCGGTACTACCCTGGTTTTCATGTTCCACATTTTCCTTAACTCCCTTGCTAGGTCCTGTTATTTTTCCCTTTTTTCACCCTCCTTCTTTTTTACTCTATGGTCTGCAGGTACAGCAACGTCTACTATTTGGCAGGCCTTCCTTTTTTTGTCTACTATTACTAAGTCCGGATTTCTTGCCTGGATGAGGTGGTCAGTTTGGATGTCAAAGTCCCACAGTAGTTTGTGGTTGTCATTCTCCAAGACTGCCTCTGGCTTGTGCTGATACCACTTTTCCCCATGGTTGAATCCCATTTGTTTACTTAGTTCCCAGTGTATCATCGTTGCTACTCTATCGTGTCTATGCTTATACTCCTTCTGGGCGAGCTGACTACATTCACTAGTTATGTGGTTTACTGTCTCATCATTAATGTCGAGATAGGAAAGCAATGCCTAGCTACCCACCCCGAGTATGAATGAATGAAGTCCGTCCACCACTGACCGTTAGGACCCCTAACTAAATGCTAAGTAGAAATAGGTTGGCAGGGGGAAATCCACCATTGGGGAAGAACACAGATTGCGAGAGAGGCGGTAGAAGAAGCATTTTATTTTTTGGCAAAAAGGTAAATTTCTTTCTTAGAATGATTTCTGGTGATTGACTTTGAAAACTAACTCAGACTAAATTCTTATATGTATATTGTCTCAATAATGATAATGATAATGATAATAATTTTAATTATAATTATAAGTGGTAGTAGTAACATTTGGACAGTAGGCCCCTCCCCTGAATGAACCCAGTGATGATTTTCGAAGGTTTAAAGATATTTTACTTTAGGCTTTAAGAGTGATTATTCTTGATATTTTGATGATATTTCTACTTCTGAGATGGTTTTCTTTGCGATTCTGAGAAATGTTCACCTAGATGAATTGTCCACTGCCAAATTCTGCCTAATGAAAAGGAAAAAAAAGTTGAGAGAGTGGTCTGTTGTTTCTTGGAGCTGCACGTGGGTAAGTGGAATTAAATTTAAAATTTATAGTTCAAAATTGATAATTCTCGACACCCTGTCGAGATAGGAAAGCAATGCCTAGCTACCCACCCCGAGTATGAATGAATGGAGTCTGTCCACCACTGACCGTTAGGACCCCTAACTAAATGCTAAGTAGAAATAGGTTGGCAGGGGGAAATCCACCATTGGGGAAGAACACAGATTGCGAGAGAGGCGGTAGAAGAAGCATTTTATTTTTTGGCAAAAAGGTAAATTTCTTTCTTAGAATGATTTCTGGTGATTGACTTTGAAAACTAACTCAGACTAAATTCTTATATGTATATTGTCTCAATAATGATAATGATAATGATAATAATTTTAATTATAATTATAAGTGGTAGTAGTAACATTTGGACAGTAGGCCCCTCCCCTGAATGAACCCAGTGATGATTTTCGAAGGTTTAAAGATATTTTACTTCAGGCTTTAAGAGTGATTATTCTTGATATTTTGATGATATTTCTACTTCTGAGATGGTTTTCTTTGCGATTCTGAGAAATGTTCACCTAGATGAATTGTCCACTGCCAAATTCAAGACTTAGAATATTTAAGGGAGACGTATGACCTTCAAGGTTGTTAATTTCACCCAGACGAAGCTTAATGTGTTAATTTTTATGTCTGAATGCAGGAGGGGATGGTCATACCACCAAATAGATATATCTGAGCAGCAGAATGGCCTATCCATGTAAGGTTATACCATGGGTTGTAAGAGCTGGTGGGACTCTGAGGTGTCACTGAGCTAATTGCCCACAACGAACCCACCAAGGTCTGGTGCTACCTTAAAAGAACCAAAAAGAGCTGGTGGGGCTCTTCGGTTATTTCTGAACCACATCGGTCTTAACCAACCCACCAAGGTCTGG
Source organism: Thysanoteuthis rhombus (assembly GCA_963457665.1). Taxonomy (NCBI): domain Eukaryota; kingdom Metazoa; phylum Mollusca; class Cephalopoda; order Oegopsida; family Thysanoteuthidae; genus Thysanoteuthis; species Thysanoteuthis major. The sequence goes on from OY735220.1 coordinate 15,193,453, forward strand.
CGCTACCTCAAAGAACCAAAAACCCCTATCATGACAGTACAACCAAACCATTTTACCGCAAAAAACGGGGCACAAATCCGAGATTTGTGTGTCGTAACCGGCAGGTGTTCCCTTGTTAGCCACCAGGAGGGACCCGGTCGTCATCCTGTGACTGCTGGCCAAAACTCCGGCTCGTGTACCCTTAATGACCTTCAGGAGGGACACAGTCGTCACATAGCTACTGTTGGCCAAGACTCATATACCACTAATGACACCCAGGGAAGGCGCGGTCCTCACGGAGTGACTGCTATAAAGAACAAGAGAAAGAGATGGACAAGGGAGGAGAATAGACTAGTTATGTATTGTTACTTTAAAAGCAAGCCTTCAGTGCGATCTTATAGGGAGGAAAGAGGAAATGGCTGTCTGAGACAGAACTACTAGAGATTCGCATTAATGTAGAGAGAGACTCAGGTGACACATCTGTAGAATGCCCCCCCAGCACAACTAGTACCAATAACAAAACTAGGAGAATTCCCCATGAGACCCCCACAGTAAACTATGCACCAGAGGGTGACGACGAGGCACCAACAGAAGAGAAAACCAAAATACAAGCTTTGAAAGAGATCATGCGAGGAGAGAAAACAACACTCCCCTCCCTAAGAGACAAAGACAGAAAGAAAGTTGGAGAAGTGACCAAACAGGTCAACTGCCTCTTACAGCACATAGAAACGAACACCCTCCTAGAACTCAACAACCTAATTTATGCTGGGGCGAAAATGGTAGCACAAAGCTTCACAACACAAGATAGGAACCTGAGCAATAATAGGGAAGGGAAAGCCAACTGGGAGAGAAGGTTACAAAGCCAGATCTCCCAACTACAGAGAGATGAAGTACTACTTAGAAATACACCACACACAGACAGACCACGAGTAAGACTTTATAACAAATACGAAGTAACGCAAAAGGGCATCGCAACTGTAGTCGAAGAGTTACACCAGAAAAGACTAGCCAAAGAGGCAAGACTAAAAAGATACAGACTAAGAACGGCCCAATACACACAAAACCGCACATTCCAAAACAATGAGAAAAAGTTTTACCAAGATTTAAATGGGGAAAGAAGGCAGGACATGAAACCTGATGCCACAGAGGCCAAGAACTATTGGAATAGCATATGGGGGCTCCCAAAAAGACACAACGTAACACCGCAATGGTTAGGAAACATGAGAAAAGAACTAGAAGATATAGACAAGGGGGAACCGATAGTACTGAATGAAAACACATTGAAACATACTCTTAGGAAAGTAGCCAACTGGAAAGCACCGGGGCCCGACGGGATCCATGGGTATTGGTTCAAAAAATTCACCACGTTACACGGCAGACTCACTCACCTACTCCAAAATTGTCTAAATGAAGGCAAAGCACCAGAATGGATGACTAAAGGTAGAACCACCCCCATCCAAAAAGACCCGGGAAAGGGGAACATAGCAAGCAACTATAGACCAATCACGTGCCTACCACTTATGTGGAAAATCCTGACCGGGCAAATAGCAGAGAGAATATACATGTCGATGGATAGAAGGGGAGTACTACCAGAAGAACAGAAAGGGTGTAGGATAGGAACCAAAGGGGCAAACGATTTACTCTACATAGACCAGATGATCTTAAAAGAAGTAAGGAAAAGGAGAAAGAATATCGCAATGGGATGGATAGATTACAAAAAGGCATACGATATGATTCCACATAGCTTGATACTCGAATGCCTTAGAATGTTCAAAATTAGCGAACCGGTGGTTAAATTCATTGGTAATTCGATGGAAGACTGGAAAGTAGATCTGACAGCCGCAGGGGACAAACTAGCTGAGGTAGGGATAAAAAGGGGAATCTTCCAAGGAGACTCGTTGTCCCCACTATTATTTGTTCTAACAATGATACCGCTTAACAGAATCCTGAAAAACAGCAAAGGATACCACTTCTCTAAAACAAAAGGAAAGGTCAACCACTTAATGTACATGGACGATATTAAATTGTTTGCAAAAAACAGGGGAGAGCTTGAGACTCTGTTCAACGAAATAAGGGAATATAGTGAGGACATAGGAATGAAGTTTGGGATAGAAAAATGTGCAATCATGGTGATGCACAAAGGAAGGCTTTCAATGACTGAGGGAATTGAACTTCCGGACAACAACAAGATTAGGGCATTGACTGCACAAGACCGATACAAGTACCTAGGTGTCCTTGAATGTGACACGATAAAACGGGAAGAGATGAAGGAGAAAATTAAGAGAGAATACCTCAGAAGGATAAGGAAAATATTAGAAACCAAATTAAATAGCAGAAATCTGATAAAAGGAATGAACACCTGGGCTGTGTCAGTAGTTAGGTATATAGGACCATTCCTAGGATGGACAAAGGAAGAGCTCCAATCAATGGATAGGCGAACAAGGAAACTTATGACGATGCATAAAGCATTACACCCTAGGGATGATACAGATAGACTATACGTTGAGAGAAAAGAAGGTGGTAGGGGGCTCATCAGCATAGAAGATTGTGTCCAGAGAGCTAAAACAGTCCTAGATAGATATGTGCAAACAAATAGTGAAGAAATCATAAAGAGCACGAGGGATAGTGCAACAAACAATAAAGTAGAAAACAATGGAACAGTACAGCAAACTAGAAAAGAAAAGTGGGAAGGGAAAAAATTGTACGGCGAGTTTAAGAGACGGATAAAAGATATAGCAGACGAGAAATCATGGACGTGGTTACGAAAGGGAAACCTTAAGAGAGAAACAGAATCGCTCATCATGGCAGCCCAAAACAAAAGCAAAAGGACAAACTACATAAAAGCAAAAATCGACAGAACACAGACAAACAGCAAATGCCGCATGTGCGGTGAAAGAGATGAGACAGTAAACCACATAACTAGTGAATGTAGTCAGCTCGCCCAGAAGGAGTATAAGCATAGACACGATAGAGTAGCAACGATGATACACTGGGAACTAAGTAAACAAATGGGATTCAACCATGGGGAAAAGTGGTATCAGCACAAGCCAGAGGCAGTCTTGGAGAATGACAACCACAAACTACTGTGGGACTTTGACATCCAAACTGACCACCTCATCCAGGCAAAAAGGCCGGACTTGGTAATAGTAGACAAAAAAAGGAAGGCCTGCCAAATAGTAGACGTTGCTGTGCCTGCAGACCATAGAGTAAAAAAGAAGGAGGGTGAAAAAAGGGAAAAATACCAGGACCTAGCAAGGGAGTTAAAGAAAATGTGGAACATGAAAACCAGGGTAGTACCGGTCATAGTGGGCGCACTAGGAACTGTCCCCAAAACGCTGAGGGAGAGACTGGAGGAGATAGGGATTAGGGGGAGGATAGAGACCGTACAGACCACAGCGCTACTTGGAACTGCACGGATACTGAGGAAGGTGCTAGAGATATAAGTACTGCAACGAATAGTAGCTCTGTCATGATATGCGAAAGAGGGAGGAGACGTTAGCTGAGGACCTGAGGAGACTTATTGTCACTCAGCCTTCAGCGATAACCACTGGGCAACCGGTGTGAAACTGTAAATCGTAGAATTACTGCGACCTATGAGTACTAGGAGAGGAGGGCTGGAGACTTGAGGAGACTTGCTGTCACTCAAACTCCAGCGGTTACCACCAGGCAACTGGTGTGAGATTCCAAATAATAATAATAATAATAATAATAATAATAATAATAATTGTAAGAATAAAATTCGTATCCACCAGTAATTCATGAATTAAATTGGAATGATATCATATTTTTCATCTATATATTTTGGCTGGGATCGTTAACAGGCCTCCACAACTTTATTTTTCGTTTGGTCATTGGCGATTCATATCGACGATAGAATTTTTCGTATGTAACCGCTAGGATTCATATCTGTCTTGCGATTCTTTGTATGCTGGCCCGTACATGACCCAATGAGGAGACATTTTCTTTGATAAGCTGGTTTCATCATGATACTACACATCAAACGTAGTGTACGTTGAGATAAAAATCTACTCGTAGCTTACCTAGAGATCAATTCCCACATATTAACCTAATATTTGTTCAGAGCAGGAAATTATGAGCATTACTATCATAGGGATATCGAATAGGAAATACACATGGGAAGAAAAGGGGACTTTGGAATTAGTTCGAACAGTAAAATACCAGATTCCATCTCGCTGATCTGCTACACTAATGGTAGGTATGTGGACAAAATAATAATTTGGGAAAATCCTGGAAAGATAGCGTTAACCAGTGAAATATCAGGACCTTATTTCATTTCAAAAGAAATCAGTTTCATCCAGAATATTCACCATTCATAGCTTGATGGAATAAATTACATGCAATAAGCTCCTGGGTCTGCAATATATATAATCGAACGCGAAAATTGCTTATATGAATCTTCCAATGCCTGTGGGCATATATATCGAGTGAGATGAAATTGGACTGAAAAAAATAAAGGACGAATTGTTTTAGAAATTAACTTTTATTGAACGACATCTTTACTTTGTTTCAGGCGATTTCCTAATCTGTTCTCCAAAAACCTTGATCATCCTGAACCAAAAAAAAATAAAAAATTATTAAACTACATTACGCAGACTTTAATATTATTGATTTTTTCATTGAAATAATATCGTAGTAAACAGCTCAAATGGCAATATCCGGTCAACACTGAGGACGACTGAGAGCTGCAGGATTCAGGTTCGTCACGTTATTCAATCTTTCTTTAGCTCTTCTATGATTGTATTCAAGAGAATGCAATTATTTCCCGAGTTATGAATCCAAAATGAAAATGCATTTCTGAAATTAAAGTCTGGTTACGATTCCAGACTTCATATTGAATGTAATCTCTTTCCTCCATGCAATTGTCTTTATACATTTTTTCCTATTTAACAATACCCAGCGGTCGGAGTAGATGTAATGACACTCTATTGGGTGTGATTCATATTGAAAATGACTGAAAGGATGCAATGTGATACATTTCATCTGAATTTCAAACTATTTTTTACTCCTTTCCGTCTCCCCTCTCCATCAGCCTCTTTTCAATTTATTCCCTCCAGTATGATAGTTTGCATGCACCTCTTCCTCCTCTTTAACAAACCAATCAACATAAGCACCATTCCCAAATCTATCCAGTAAACATTCTCATGCACATCCCCTCACACTTTTTCCGACTCTTCCGTTTCTTCCTTTTCTTTTTCAACTTCTTGCCCTCTCACGTCGATCATTTTTTCTCCTTTTACACATCAACTTCTCCCTCTCCCTCTGTGTCTTTCTTTCTCTCTCTATCCCAATCACACTCTTTCTGTCTCTGTCTATTTATATTTCTCTGTGTATGTCCGTCTTTTTCTTGATTATATTCATTGACTAACTCAGTACGAGGAATGGTCCAAATTGGAGGATATGGTATCGAGGGATTCTGTTGTGAAATTTCCTTTTGGAGGGAGGCGGGCCTTGAAAGCAAACCTATAAATCTTTTTCATACTTTGCCCCGAGCATTGACTTCTGACAGGCACTGGAAATACACAACTATCTTGGATATGAAGCATTGCCTACTAGATATCGAAATCATGATGCTTGCAGACAGGCCAAAAGAAACGAGCTTATCAACTACGGTACTATTGTGAGCTACTTTCATACATTTAGTTTGATTCGATCATTGACTCTTATTCGTTGCCTTATTGGTTCAAGACAACAAAGGGTTCATGAACGTGTTTTCACTCCCTCAGAAAGAGATTATATTCTGTTTCGTTTTTTATCGTGTAGAACAGTGCAAATTAAGAAAAGAATGCAACAATCTTGAATTGAAGAAATAATTTTGCGTGGCCAATATCTTTTAGCATCACTACTGATAAAATTTTCTGTTAATCACGTGTTTGGTAACCATTTCGGTTTAAAATGTCTCGTATTTTTTTAACTTAGTTTAGGTCACAAAAGCATTTGAAGATAAGAATGGTCTATCAAAGGTTAAACCTTGCATATTGAGATTTGATTTACACAGGAGCTAAATAAAAAAATATTAGTTCGTCATTTGTATGTAACAGAGGTTGACAACACTGAGATGGTGAGAGTCAGAGATCAATGAGAGTTTTGGAATGAGTATTGTCGGATACTTAGACTGTCTTTTGTTTTCTGATTTTGTCTTTGATGTGTATTCAGCGCTCGCTTAGATGTGGTTGCCCGGCAGCAAATCTAGTAATATCCGTTTCATGAAAAATATTGATGCCATCTCAAATCATTTGAGCTGCCTAAATTCAAAGGTTCTTTGAATGAAATGAATACAGTCATTAACTGGAAAAACATTTTAACATTAATTTTCATGTCTGTCACAGAATGTGCCAGAAAACGCAACGTTGTATTTGAAAGCTAAGCACTGATTCCGTTGCTGTAGGCACATGGTAAATGACATGGTGAGTCTGTTTGCCTCATCTTCGCTCAACTGTCCTCGGAAATTACTTTGTACCAACCACTTACCATAGTAAATTGTATGGGAGCTACACTCCTTGAAACCAGCAAAGGAGACAAGTCAAACGACACAAAATCATTGCCTTATTGATTCAAGACAACAAAGAGTTAACGAATGTGTTCTTACTCCCTAAGAAACAGATCACAGTTGTTTTTTATTGTGTGGAACAGTGCATCTTTAGAAAAATAGCAACGATCTTGAATTGAAAAAATCACTTTGCTTGGCCGAGTTATCTCTTAGTATCACTACTAATGTTTTGCAGATCAATAGGTATGAATCGTTCCGGTTTGATATTTAGAATAAATAGAACCGTATTATTTTAGACATATTTTAGTAGCTGATTTTGTACCCTCTCTTTGTTCTTCATCTTTACGTTCATCTTGTCACCTTCTTGTCAACTTTTGTTTGTCTACTCTCTTGTTTGTCAATCACAGTCAACATTTTCTAGCATATCTGATGATTGGTCAGCACAGAAACAAAACAAGATTCTTTTTCAAATGGCATTCGTTCAAACTGGTTTCAAGTTGTTTCAGCTGGTATTTGATCTTTATTCGTCGTTCCTGTTTTTAGTGATAGTAACGTTTACACCATCTAACACCATGGATCTAAAAATAGCATACGGTCTTTGTTGCTAAATAGGTTTAGGGCAATATTTTTCTCATCTGTAATCTATCTATTACCTTCTTCCCATGTATCTTTGTTTCTGTAGGTTCATCAACATATTTGTTTATAGTAAGGTAGTACGTATTTATTGATCAATACATAATATCCTTATCAATTTATCCATTTATCTTTCATTCAGAGGATAACGAATGGAACATTACTCTTCTGTTCCAAAACATGTCGACCTCATTCTACTCTTTAAAATAATATCTATCACAATCTCCAAGTTCACCTTCACCGATTTCAGTCCCAATCCCATTGAAGTTGAAAAAATGGAATCAATTGGTGGCGTATAAGGTATTCAAGTATGTGAAACGAACTTTCTCCTTTCGACAATGCCACAGAAACCTGGAACACATTACCAACAAACATCTCTCCTTACTTTTCCATTTTCCAACTTCCTTTGCTTTTGGCTTTTGGCTTTTGGCTTTTGGCTTTTGTCTTCCATTTTATTTTCATTCTTTTATTTTCCTTTTTTGCTGTTTTGTTTTTTTTTATTGCATAATTCTTCTCCTTCTTCTTCTCCTTCTTCTTCTTCTTCTTCTTCTTCTTCTCCTCCTTCTTCTTCTTCTTCTTCTTCTTCTTCTTCTTCTTCTTCTTCTTCTTCTTCTTCTTCTTTTTCTTTCAAAGTGTGCCTCACATCACCACACCAGAACAACGGTCGTACATATTGAGTTCAATATGACTTGCAATAAAGAATATTTTGATGGTTTGTTTCATGTCAGATCTTTTTTCCTCTTGCAAGATTTTTTTCTCCCTTCGTTTTTAGCTAATTTTATTTCATTTCCTGTTGCTGATACCCTGTTGAATTTCCCAGCGTTTGTCGATACGAAGGGAAACCGACTGACTTCATCAATGTTAAATGGTAAATCCAGATTGATTCACTGAATATTCTGGGACCCAGCTGCCATTGAATTAACCAACATTGGCTTCCTGGTCTCTCAGATCAGATTTTGAATCTTTTTTCCACTTCTTGCGTTTTGCTATTTTACGTAAAACACCAAAGTTCGATAAGTATTTGTTTTTTATCAAATTCATTTGTTTTTTTCTGCCAGTCTGTGCACATGGTATCTCTCAAGATCTAAAATCAATGTCCATGAATTTTCGTGCAGGGTGGATAGGGAAATCGAAGAAATGATCATAGTCTAGAAACATTCTCCCTTCAATTGAGAGTTTTGTTTTTTTTCCAAATTTGTAAACGCATTTATGTCTTTGCTCATGCCAGTCAAAATAATCTCCAATGATTCCCCAAAAAATTCAATTGAAATTTTGCTGTTGGATGTCCTATCAACAGTAAAAAATGAGGTTGCATCTTAGGAAGTTTCGAGGGATGTTTTTTTAATTTCACTTATCTGTTTTATTCTGCTTGTTGAGCTGTTAATATCCAGCAGTGACTAAAATACTTAAAACTCAAGGGGATAAGTTTCACATTGAGATGATATAGTTTCATTCTCTGTTTTTTATATTCTATTTTCATTCAATTTCCAGTCAATGTACGGCAGTGCCAGATGTTTGCATACCCTTGGTGCTTCACAGTGCCCCTCTTCCCTTTAACTCTTTGACATGATATCGCTTTTATTCCAACCTTTTTTTTATTCTATGTATCTCTTTCTTTCTGACTTCATAATTCTGTTTTCTTATCTTCTCTAGGTTGCTCTCACCTCATTTCCACTTTTTTTACATTAAATAAATCAGCATCATATAATTTTCTTATGTTCTTTGATCTTGCTCAGCATTAGAACCCAGATGTTTGAGTATTACTTGACGTAACCAATAGATAACCGATAAGAAGAAGACTGGAAGGATGAAGGATAGGGCCAAAGGGGGTAAAATAAATGGAGATGAGTAAAGGAGGAAACAAAAATCAAACAACATTCGATAGGAAAAGAAAGGGGATCGGAATACTGACATCAGAAAGAAAATGAAGGAAGAAGATAAGGGGAAAATAAAAAGAGAAAAAGGAAGAAAAAAGTGAGTAGGGATAGGAAGAAAGATATAAGAACAAACAGGAATGATGAGGAGAAAAAAAAAAGAAACGAAGAAAGGTGAGAAGAATTTTGGGTTAGAGGGAGAATGGGAAAAGGACAGAAAAATATAGAAAGTGAAGGGAGTCGGGAGATGAGAAGGCAGGAAAAAAGAGGTTGAAAAATGACGATTGAAAAAAGATTCTGAAGAAAGGAAGGTGTTTAGGGAGATGTAAATCGTTTGGTATTTGCACTGCAGCACACAAAAGACTCTTTTACTTTTTGCCTACCTTATCTCCGAAAACTGAAACTAATATATCATTATCAGTTGTTTGATTAATTGGGGAGCCAAAATGATCTCCCTATATAAATCACTAGTTAATGAGACTCTGCTATACCCTATTCCATCATGCAAAAATTTTATAGAAGTTCATATGGGACCTTGTAATTGTTAAGAATATGGCCATTCTGTGAAAGAGAACGAAATCAAATTGTTTTCAATGCTGTCCCCCCATACATAAATAATAATCATCGGAGACCAAGCTGATCCCTCAACCTAAAAATCCTTACTAACATTCTATACCGATACGTGACCGTGTTTCATTATCATCATTGAGTTTTTCCCATTCAAGAGACTTCTGGGAAATATCTTACACCTGTCAACACCGCCAGAATATTCATCTTATATTTTTCATGAATGATTCCATTATTCATTGACCAAATGTAGTTAATTTCCAGCTCTGACGACTGCAGGTGTCTCTCGTCAATGTCCATTTGAATTATTCTGAGAAGTTGTGCGATAAAGATCTGCACGTTGGGCAATAGGAGTTGCAGCTTAGTATATAGTCACTGATAACAGGGACAGGAATGTAATTGATTTAAACATCAATAGGAATATGCAGGCAAGAGATATCAATATGCAAGCGAGGGAGATCTCTTCCCTGCATGTTCGCTAACAAATTGGATTTCTACATATATTGCGAGGACAGGATGAGAAGATCGGAACGAAGAAAAGATAAAATTTACAATTCTGAACAAATCGAAGAGGAGAGGACATTGCCTGATTAATAATTCTTTTACTTTTGTGACCCGAATGCCCATGGGCACCCGTCATTCTGTCTTCCACTCTCTGCCTTTTTATAATCTTACTTACAGGGGATCTTTTTTTTCCCTATTTCATCGTCTTTTTCCCTTTTCAATTGTGTTCTGTAGATGTATCCCCTCATCTCCTTTCTCGACCAATAACTAAATCGTGATCCTCCTTTATCATTTTTATATTCTTCCTCTTTTTCATCTTTGTTCCTCGTGCAACAAAACAAAATGCCTGTCTTTCCTACTTCCAGTTAAAAAATTCCTATTCCCCACCCCTCTCTTTCCAGTTCTTCACCCCTTTCTTCCTCCCGAAGTCTTGATATTTTTTTTATTTATTGAGTGTCTAATTATTGCATCTCATCTTCAGATTGTTTGGGAAAATAAAAAATAAAAAACGACTTGAAGTTTAATTCTTCTAAAGAAGTTAAAAAATGAAATAAGATAAGATATCTAATCGGAATCTTGCCCAAACACATCTGTATTATTAAAAATGTTGAATATTTCAATTCATGTGCAAAACATGAAACCTAATGAGTTCGGAGAGTGGGAAACAAGAATTTCAGCCCATGTGTTTTTTAATTGGTCACGTCTTGCCTGCTCTACCCTCTGGGAAACGGTACCTTCATTCAAGCACATAATCCACTATTTTACACATTTGTAACTTTTTGGTTGGTTCCTGATTCTTTATCCCATCAATTTTTCTTTCATCTTATTCAGGGGAATAAATGGCGTATCAAGATCTCTTTATTGATCAAAGGTCAAGATCAGATGAACCTGTTTAGATTGATGACCCTATTAATTATAGACATTGGTCAGCATGGGTATTGACCTGCAACTACCCAGTCTTATACACAACAAGGGTTAATCTGTTAGTTTTGATGAATTATTCGCTTTACTTTGATTAAAGCTATTCCTAATTCGTGCGACAGAAGTTTTTTTTCGTGATGTATTTCATTGCCAAGGAGTCTCGATTAGCTCTCTGCATCAAAATGGCAAAGACGTGACCGGAATATCTACTTATTCTCTCCTGGCCTTGAAATCTGCCGCAACAATCATTTTTAACACACATAAATGTTCATAATACATTGGCTCACCTGTGAATATAACAGTAACAGAAATAAATTATAAATAGCTTACCAAGGGACGGTTCAACCAGTCAACCATTTCTTATAATCTTATACTTGATTACTTCTTAAATTTTCTCTTGGTGGTAAACTGGATGCAACTTTTAAAAATGTTTGACAACCTCTGACATTGACATACAATGGCACTGTGGCCGTGGGATTGACTTTTGATCACTATTTTGTGCTTTTCAAAATTATTCCGTGACAAAATGACAAATGACAAAATTTTTAGTTGTTTTCTGGCAAAAATCGGTCGTTACAGTCCTTGCAATGATGCCAGATCAGTAATGAAGTCATACTTTGTCACATGTATCTTTAATTCGCCTCATATATTCTCAATTGTTCATTAATTCACAAAGAGCCTTGGCATAATTTAATGTAAGACGAATGATATCTTAGCAACCAACATATGATAAAGACACCTGTTGACAACTAATATCATCAGATAGCAAAATAAATCATTTTGTGTTTGAATTCTTTCAATGACATCAAAATCAAATTTAATTATAGATATCTTCTGCTCCTTCGATTAAAACTCTTTTGACCATAGGTTGTATACCTTTTTTCTCAAAAAAAAAAAAAAGATAGAATAAAAATCCATGAATCCATTGCTATGTCGAAGTTAGCCTGATTCCCATTGGCATAAATAGCAGAATCAGCCTTAAGCACCTGATTTCCAGAGAAAGTACATCACCAGTTTCCTGTTTCATAAGCATGAACCAAATCATATCAATGAATTTACATGCAGTTAGTTCAATCTGAGGTTTGGACTTATCTATTTCTCATTTGATGGCAGTAACACTGCATTCATGCAGACAAATTATCGTAATTGCTTTGATATCATTTTTAAAGATTCTGAATAAGGGTATCTGTTCTTTACTAAGAATTCCCCCATCAAATTTTATTCTCTGACTTCAAATTATTATGGAAAGTAATGACCCATTTCTAACGAGATTTTTGTTGGCAATTAGAGTGTTTAAACACAGAGTTTTCTGATTGATGATTTTTTAAAATATCTGATCAAAAGCCTCGTAAACGATTCGAACAGCTACAATGTTTATCCGAAATTCAACCTTCTGTGGTAAATTATTGAAGTCCAATTTGTTGGAGATCAGATGTGTGCTGTATTATAAAATGTTTGAAGGTGACAGAACTGTTACTTCAGAACGTTTCAGCTGTCAATTTTGGATTTTCAGGACTGCATAAAGCAAAAAAGACAGTATACAAGACACGGAAGCCGGGAAATTATACTTGCACATGGCAAGGCAAGTTAACGGGTTTCTTTGCCGACCTTTTAAGCTATAATCGAATTGTTATCACATGACACATTCATCAAACTTGACACCATCATGATATCTTTTCTTTCCATTAATGTAGAATTTCTGTTATGCCAAGCAAAGAACATATATCGTATAAGAGCAAAAGGTTTCCTCTCAGCATGGATATACTACAATAAGCTGGAATGTGAATTTCAACACGATGAAAGAAATATTTATGATCTAAGAAAGATGTGATTATACTGATTCCTGGACCTGCATACACACACACACACACAAATACACACAGCAAATTGCACACGTACACAAACACATGCATACATACACACACACAAATATATTTATATATACATACATACATACATACATACATACATACATATATATATATACATATATATATATATATATATATAAATATATATATATATATATATATATATATATATATATATATATATACATATATATATATATACATAGATGGATGTTTTGATGAGTAATAAAAGATTGGTATACTTTTAGTGATATATATGGAAATATTATAAGACAACTTGTACACATTTTTACACTCTTAATGTAAAACAGGATTGTATTTTGTCCTGAAAAAATTAAGTTAAATTTAAGTCCTAGTTTTATTCTATAAAACATCAACTCAGGTGAAAATAAGGAACACAGACCATTATCGAATAAGCTTTGTTTACTGATCACCAGTGCTTATTTGGAAAGATTGATTTCCGCCTGTAAGTAACAAACATTCGAAAGCGTTGGGTGCCCTTTTTCTCTTGAAATTACTGCTATTATAAACGATCTTACAGACCTGTAATATAGTGAGCAGAAAACCTAGCGGCAAAATGAAAAAATGTCTTGATCCTTGCTCTTATTCCATCAAATGAGATTTTTTTCATTTTGAGATTTAGTGTTTTGTTTCCATTACTGAATCTACTTTTACAATCACAATCAACTACGCCCTATCATCTCATTCTTCAAAGGCAAATCTCGCAATTCGACAAAAAAGAAAAAATGAAAAGTGAAATTTGCTGTAGTTCATTCAAATGAAGAATACAATTTCCTTTTTACGTATCATTCAGGACAATTTCAACTCTCAGTATCAAATGTTGAGCAGGCAAAGATCGCATAAATCTCTCTCTATCTCTCTCTCTCCATTGTTCTAGCGTTTTCCCTTTGCTCTCAATATCTACCACTCAGGCTTGTGAGAACATTTCATTAACGGCTTCACACCGAAAGACAGTGTTTTATGCTTCTTTGGAATAAAGTGAACTATCTCAACGTTGCGAACAGACTCCTGAAGCTATTTATAGATATCTGATGGATATATATATATAATTATATATATATATATATACATATACATATATATATATATATATATATATATATATATATATATATATATATATATATATATATATATATATATATATATATATATATGTATATATATATATATATGTATATATATATATATATATATATGTATGTATATATATATATATATATATATATATATATATATATATATATATATATATATATATATATATAATATATATTGCTTTTACCACGTTTGACTATTTTCCTTGAAAATCAACACTGGAAACCTATATTTCATTGTCAGTCCTAAAGCTTTTCTAATCTCTGTTGCTGGCAAGAGTTTTCTCCAATCTTCAAGTATATCATCCTGGGTATGTATCACGCGTAATAGAAAGCATCAATGAACATAGAAGGCTGAAAATCGGAATCCTTGGTTTAAATCTAAAAGATCCTCACATTTTAAACCCCCTCCTGCTAAACAATGTTGGTTGTTAATTATAACATATGCTCATGCTTAATTGTTTCCCCAGTCAGTAACAGCTTCAAGTTTTTTAATCCTCACTGAATTTGGAAATCTTCTGTATTCTCTTTGCGACAACACACATGAGAAGTAACTTACTTATAAATCATACTTTTCCCGATTATGTGATTGATAATATCAGCATTGTGCAAAGAGATGTTGGTCACTCTTAACTCGACTGGCTCACCAGATCTGTCTATGCATCGTTCAAATTCAGAGTGATACTTTTCATTGTTTTTAAGTTGGAATAATGTTTCATTTTTACGTGAGATCACGAAAAGATAACTAAAAAAAACCCAAAATAAATGGGACACAAAACAAAACGGACACAGAAAAAACAGGGCATCTGTGAAAGGGAGAAAAAAACAACAGCAAAATAAGCAAGAAATAAGAACGATGAAAGAGATGTGATAAAGGAGGTGGTAGAATAAAGAAAAGAAAAAATACTTCCTTGAATTAGTCTTATTATCGCTTGATGCAAATCGGACTTGATTTCCGAACGTAGATATATCTAGTTTTCCAATTTGCAGACTTGTGTAATACAAGTTAATTAAAAAAAAAATCATCCTCATTTTACTATTGATATTCATTTTTATAGATATATCTTATCTAAACACCTATTATCTTCCCTCTTTTAAGATTTCTAGGCATTCATTTTCATATCTTATTTTTGTGTGCGTATTCTCAGTCAACCCAAGGACATTATAGATATTGCAGCCGTATTATGATATCAAAGCTGATCTTACTTAAAGACCAACGATAATCCTCAATTTTCGATGCATTCTCATGATTAAAGACGCGTCTTACTTGCAATACTGTAACCATTTCAATCAGGTTGATTCTATTCCACCATCTTCACTTTTATCGCCGTCAGTATTACTTCTTTCTGCTGTTGTTCTCATAAATATCAGTAATAGCATTATCAGTCCCATAAGTAGTCATATTAGTACTCTATTAGTAGTATCTAGTCGAGCGAGAAATTGGATGTCACTTTAGTTGACTCAACCTTGAGACTTCTATTCCTTTCCGCGAGATGGGCCATCAGCAGGGGAAAAAAACGTCCAAAAGTAGAAAAAGTGAAATATAGAGGTCAAACTGTATTGCTTCTTATTTTTGGTTTGCTTCTTGTGATTTAGTCTCACTCGGTGCAGCCGCCGTCAGACATTTTGTTTGAGTCGTTGGTAAGGTTCAAATGTCTACTGGAGCGTTGAAAAAAAAAGCAGAAAAGAATTAGATGCTTTGGTTGAATTGGGGACAGTTCTGGTTGACGCTTGACCTTTCTTGCTAAAGATTGTCGGAGGGAAATGAACTACTGAAGGCAAAATAAGTGCATTTAAAGTACAGGAAAAATAGAAGGAAGAAAGACGATGCAAATGTCTGTAATGAGGAGGAAGAATGAATGAATCGCAGGGAAGAAGGAAATGGATATGAGGGAAACTGGGGAGATAAGAGAGAGTAAAGTCGATTATTTTTAAGGAAAAAAGAATAAAACATGTAAAATGTTCCGGGGAGAAAACGAAAGAAGGAAGAAAAAAAGATAAAATAGTTGAACCAAGGTTAGAAACGAATGAATAACATCAAAACAAATGAGGAAAAAAAAGAAAAGAAAATGAAGACACGATTCCCTACCACTGAGATAAATGGTTATTAACAGCTGGTTAGGAGTGCTCAAAATGAACAGGGGAGATAACTGTGATGGGAATAATTGAAGGTGAAGGACATGACATAAACATCTAAACCATAAAAGTACATCACTTTTTGCTTATACAGACTATTGAAAAATCGACAAAAGAAAAAAAGAACCATTTCAAGGGAAAGATGAATTTCCAAAGTAGAGATATTTATCAATATGGAGAAGATGTTTGGCTGGAAAGAAAGAAAGAAAGAAAGGACAGGAGAAAAAAGGAAACAAACAACGGGGAAAGAAAGGAAGGAAATGATAAATCGAAATAGGGGAAAAGGAAAAAAGATAACGGATAGAATAAAGCTTTAAAAGTCAGAAAAGAAAGGAAAGAAGGGAAAAAGAATAACGTGACGGGAAAGAAAGAGATGGAGAATGGTAGAAAATAAAGTTATATGGGGGAAAATAATTTGCTAACCGATGGTTGCTCGATGGTAAACTTTTCTTGAAAAGATTTTAATCATATGAGAAAACGTGAAACCGTACATGAGGGTCTTTTCAAGCAAATGCAATATGAGGCCTTATCTACGTGGTTCTCTTGAAATTCCTACATGTACCTATACGGATGAAGTTGTCTGTACACAGCAAATCTGTTTATTTACTGTTCAAAAACGTGTCCCTTTTTTTTCTCACAATAAAACTTCCTTGAGTGTGGGTCTGTATTTACAATTCCTCCAAAACTATCGAAAATTGTTTAGTTTTGTTCACCGTGGTATCGTTTTCTGGTCAACTTCTTTAGCCAAATGGACATTTGGCAATAAATTTTGTTGACAATGTTGGCCATAAAAAAGGTCGGTGAGCTGTCCATGCGCACTGAAATTGGGTAACGTTCACGCCTAGTAGCAAGCCTTTGGTTTGTAGCCTATATACTTATTTCTTTTTCGAGTAGATTATTGTTCAGAGTACACATTGAGAAAAAAAGAAATAAAAGTGCATTGAAATTTTTCTCATGCATGTGGGTGGGTTTAACTGTGGAAAGTTCAATCGGTACTTTCAAAGTTTTGGGTCAGTGCCAGCGTTGACCTCCTTCTTTATGACTCTAATCAAACAACCGTTGATAAATGTCACTCATCTTGTGTTTTTCTTGGTGTACTCTTGTACACGTCTTTCCAGTCGGGAGAATGTTGCTGTCTCTTTTAGCATTAAAATGGCATGACCATTGAATTGCTCAGAAGGGCCAACAGGAATCATATTTCCAATTATATGTTCATACTGAGTTCAATTAACCTCAATACACTGATGTTAAGTCTATAGGGTGCAGCTGTTATCGTTAGATTTGGAAATGCTGAAACGAACTTCTCAGGAAATGCTAAAATTGCCATGTTCTTGAATTGACCTTAACAGTTCATCGGATGTCAGAAGTAACTATATTCTGTTTATTTGTGTGTCAACTCATTATTGTATTCAACCATTGGATTTTCAATTGTTAGAAATGACCTGGCCCTAAAATTAACTGACCTGAATTGACCATTGGAGGTCGACAGAGTTCATCGTCACCAGACTTATGTTTCTGGGATTGATCCACGCTTATAAATATAAAGAGTAATAAACAAACATTTTCAATGTTTAAAGTATTATACCGTGTGTGGATATATACATATGTATGTATACATACATACATATATATATATATATATATATATATATATATATATATATATATATATATATATATATTGTACATGAATACATATGAGACCAATAATGAATGTGGTGGTGGTATTTTCGGCTCGTCAAATGCTTAGATGATACCAGGGATTGGAGTATAGAAAGATAAGGTCAGTGAGCCTCCTGCCCCAACAACAATCTGCTAAAAATAAACTGTACATGTTACCTTCCTCTACCCAACCAAAGGTCTACTGAAACACTCTATGATATCAGACATTCCTTATTTTCTGTCAAGTCATTTGTGTCCAAATAAATGAAATGTTAGCCAACTGTCGAGCAAATTCTCGGATTTTCAAATCAATCAATTGATAATCAGCTTCGTGAGTCAAAACAAACCGAAATTGAATTCCCCAATGAACCATTTTCAAGGACAGGGAAATAATACGTAGTTTATATGCCTATACCTTTTGTTATTACAGAATGATTTTTTTCCATCAGCTTGAACGTCTTTGAATGAAAGAATATTCACGGTCCAATCAGATATGATATATGATCTGAGACTTTTTTAGAGAGAAATATCGAATGTGCAAACCTCTTCACTGCCTTATCTTGTGAAGAGATGGACAGAAGAGGCGAAATTGGGAGATGGGGGATATTGTGTAATTTCCAACCGACAAAAATCTTGTTATCATGACACAATTTTGGAAAATTGGAATGTTTATAACTGTTACTGTGATTCTAGCGTTCTGAAACGGGAAAATTATACACATTAAGATAACGTTTATCCTCTCCCCATGTGGTATCAGGGAAAAAAGGCTGATGCTTAAAATCATCGTCATTATTATCATTTGACGGCTGATAAAAAAACTGTTTTCTGTGGAACTTTCTTATTGGTTTCTTGATTTGCTTATCGACGGAGACGAATGTTTGAAACACGAAAAGATATTGGCTGGAGAATTGAGGGTGGAAAAACATGCAGAACGTAGAAATGAATATCGTCCAATAATCAGAAAAATGATGGAGTAGAAATTGGATGAAGAAAAATGGTAAATAATTTGGGAATAGGAAAAAAAACAGTGTAAGTAATGGAATGAGATATCTGTGTATCTTCCAAGTAAGACTTGCACCCTGGCCGAGGTAGTTGCATAATTATTACTGTGGTTCGTTTCAAACCCTACATAAGAATATAAAAAAATCAAATTCGGCAAGTGTCCCTGGAAAGATCAGAAGACATTCACTGGTTTTCTGACAGATAGTTTCTGTGCAGATGGGTGAATAGCACTCGTAACTTTCGTAAAGTGTTTGCAGTACTTGAAAACTTTTAAATGACATTTGAACACGAGTAAATGATGTGCGTAAATGATTGAATAACGTTTTCGGGTTACTGATGCAATATGACTCTAACTAAAATTGGATATGAATTACAAGATCTCCTATAAATTATTTTCACAGATTATTTATCAAGGATTTATAAAACTCATTTTAAAAAAAAAAAGAAACAGTGGCTAAATTTAATGTAATCATTAATCTGAATATTCTATTTATACAAATAAAATGCGTGAACGACTTATGAATGAAATCAGCTATGCTAAAATTTATTTGAACACTAATGAAGGAAACGAACGTTCGATGAACATGTTCGTATAACAATGACGGATAACTGGAAGCAGGCTAACACATGTCCAATACGAAAACAACAAGCTGAGGAGAAAGTCCATCACACTGAAACTGCTCAGTACATCATCACTAAATGTACTGTGCATTATCACAAGGTAAGAAAAAAGAGCATATACTTAATTCAAGTAATGAAAATGTATGGAACTTGACAAGTTTACAGAGACAAACATTTACCAGCATATTCAAATATGGAAAAAAAAAATTTTGGTCACTATCTTCTGGGCTTACGACCCTTAAACGGTACTTCTCTCTGTCTTTTTTTTTTTTGTTGATTTTAAAAGTCTTAGGGGGGATCCTGTGTAGGATCTGCAAACAAAACCTTGACTATGTGGAATATTCTATCTTGCGTAATGATACATTTTCTCCTCTAGTTGATGATTCTTCCCTCTTTTTAAAACTGTCAACCAAAATTGACAACATGATTTTTTCTATTTATTTTGAACTGGTTGGCTATCATTTATGATTGCGCTTACAGGCAGCTGAGAATTATAATCATAGTGGACTAGATTAGTTGAAAGTAGATAGATAGATAGATAGATAGATAGATAGATAGATAGATGGATAGATAGATAGGAGTAAACCGATACTCATCCATGGATAGATATGAACTTAGATAGCAAATCGGTTAGACAAATAGATAGATGGAAGGATACTGATTATTCACCATTTAAACTGACCTGTCAACGTTTTATTGAATAATGTATGGTCTCTAACCAACACATTTGTGAATTTTCCTCACTCTCCGGCTTGTTGTGTACTATCTAAGAAAGAAAAAATCATGTTCTTGTCCAAACCCGTATTAAAAGGAATAGTTTTGTGTCAAAAGCATAGGGGATGATTTAGAGTAGGCAAGTTATATTCTAGTGTAGGTAGTTATCCATCAGCAAAAGTTAGTTGTTGATTCTGGTTGGGGCTGTCAGGGAGGATAGTTTTACATATCCTGTTTGCATCATTGAAACTTAAGTATTTAGGATATTTGAGTGACTGGTAGTGCGTTCCATCATGCAAAGGAATCTCTGATTGACTCAATCCCATATTTGACAATATATCCTCCTGTATTGTGTCATTGGAAATAAGTAACCGCTGGTGACATATTTGATCCTCCCCAAGAAGACGGCCGACCATCACGTGGACATATTTTCAATGCACTGATTTGTTTTTTTCCTACATTTCACGGAATTGACCATATCGAAATTTACAAGTTGCCTGGCAACAATCTTTCAACGGTAGAACCCGTCCAGCCAAACATCGATGGTCAGAGGGTAAAAGTCACTGGGATTTTGAATGATTTTGGTATTTGATTCTTTTGCTCTCGTCCGCAGTCTCTCTTGCATCGCTCCTTTCTCTCCTCTTCCCTTTGTCATTTTTACTTGCTTTCTTTCTTTCCATTTTGTCAATTTTTTCTTTTTCCTCTCCTCTTCTTCTATCGATCTATTTTCTTATTTGTATACAAGGATTTGAAATATTCAAAAGCATGCACATATGCAATCACAAACGTTAATGCACTCACGCACAAACACACTCATAGGCACATACACATGCATACGTATATATATTTGAAAAAATTCGAAATACGTTTCTCAGTCCGTTTTTTTTTCTCTAAACCACCATTTTGTTGTAGAAGGTTGAATTTTTGCATAGCAGTACATTTTCTCACAGCAAAGTAAATAGGTTAGATGATTTTTCTATAGATTTTCTAATGGCCTCTTTTTGCAATGTAATTGAAATTCCAAACTAGACCCTGGGTCACCGCTCGATGTAACTGGAAATCATTTTTTTCAATCTAATAAGCTCAGCTTTGGCCTCGGAGTGTATCCTTCCAGAGTGGTGGATTTCGCTTGGGGAAAAATGAGGTGGAACTTAGAGGTCATACAATGCCAATAGAGGCCATAATTGGGCTTTTTCAGCCAATCAAAACAGTTGCAGCCAATGATTCTGTCGTGATGAAGCTGACATTTCACACATTTTCTCATCGAAGGTCAGGGGATAAGTTTAATTCAGTCAAGCTCATCAGAAGTTATTCATAATCATAATAGCCAATCAAAGCAGTTCGTACTTTTGCATTAGGGTACATTTTTCTGTACCAAAATTATTCAACTAGGTAAATCAAGGTTATCAGTGGTAATTTCAAATCTTCATTGAATAAGATAACAAAAAAAGGTAGAAATCATTTTCAGCATTGGAGAGAAAAAATGTTTTAATATTTATCTTTCGAAAGTACCATTTCAATATTTTTCTGGTATTTACTAAAGTATTTTTCTTTTTTTCTCAATATTTCAATGTAGTCTTACTTCATAAAGATATTTCAATGAATTTCCGACGTAGCCCCAGGAAGAATAACATCAGATTGAAAACAATCTGAAAAAAAAACAAACTTTGAACTTGAATGTTATATCTTCAAATTAATGTAGTTTATCAGGCGTACATTAATAAATAACAACACCCAAAATGATATTGTTGGACAGAGAAAACTGACTTAAAAAATACTAACACTACAAATTATATAAATAATATTTATAATATGAAATGAACATACATCTGGTCTATTCTACTGGCATAACATGGCCCCAGGGTATGAAAGGGGCGAGCGACTATTGAGCGGAATCTAAGTGGGAAAACAAGTTCAAAATGGAAAGTAAAACCTCCCATCTTATCATCGCTGAAAATCTGCTGTCCTGAAGGGCCTAATGAATAATAATTTATCTTACACATCCTCCAACAGCATTCCCAATGGATTGAAACATTCAATCCGATGTTAGTAAAACTTCTATCGCAATCTCTCAGAAGAGGATACTGGGAAGCAGTTTGAAGTCCTCCGAGTATTTTTATACTTCTTTTGTTTTCACTTCGTCCTGGTTTAATCGGACTTTTTTTTTCCAACAATACCTTTTTCTAAACTACCCTTTTTCAGGTTAACTTCAATAGATTCATACTTTCAAATTATTTCTATTTGCCTTTGTGTTTAATTTGCGTTTCTATTTCATGAAGGTCTCATTTCTTCCTTATTTTTGTGGTGCGTGATACAAGTTTAAACAGAGAGAAAACATTTTGAAGAACTACGTAAGTAATCTATAAATGGTAATTTTTTTTTGCTTGTGAAATTTGCAATACTTGGAGACTACAAGCTATTGGGTCATTTATCATCATTAGATAATGTCCAAGCAGACTCTAAAAGTTATTTTCATAATTTTCCACTGTTCTCGCATAGCGTTCAAAACTGGAAAAAAAATTGATCTTACATTAATTGGTGGTGACAAATACACAACTAACTCAGCCAGCATCTTCCTTTTTCCCACTTCAATGCAAATTAATGCTTTCACAGCTCGTTATTGCGCTGCCATCTTATATATATATATATATATATATATATATATATATATATATATATATATATATATATGAATATATATATATATAGATATATATATATATATGTATATATATATATATATATATATATATATATATATATATAATTCACTAAGAGATGTAAGAGCTTGCAATGAGAGATGTATACAAATTTTTAGTGCTGTGTATAAAAATGCTCAAAGTACGTACACACTTACAAAATACTGTTATATTTGACGATGTTGTTACGATGAGCCAGTTGGGAGACATGGCTGCCAGCAATAAGCAGTTTTTTTTTATTGACACAACATACAGACACTTGGAAACTATGTACCCAACCTTCCTGTACCAACATGCTAAAATACCCAGCATTGGCCAGTATCAATACCAAGAAACTTATTGTTTTCAGTCCGAATTATAAGAATTTGGTCATGAGTTAGTTGTTTTGTTCGTACCACTGGTCTGTTTGATAAAGATACAAGTGAATATTATGGCTGGTAATGGGAACGATATTCATTTCTACTGTTTTCTGGTTGGGTATCCGGACGGTATCTATTTTTTACTTTCAAACAAAATATGAAACGCGTAATGAACACAAACAACTAAATGATGGTCAAGAAAATTTTGGGGTAAAGGGAATCGAAATGGAACAGTATTTACAGTTCAAACTAGATCAATAATAATGATAATGGCAACAACAGCAACATCAGTAATGATAATAATAATAATAATAATAATAATAATGATAATAATAATAATAATAATAATAATAATAATAATAATAATAATAATAAGAAGAAGAAGAAGAAGAAGAAGAAGAAGAAGAAGAAGCTGAAATCATATAAGAAGAGCAGAACATTGCTAAATAAGGTGCATGATATTCAACCAAATTTGCTGCTTCTTTCAGTTGTCATATACAGTTACCGCATCGAGGTAAACGATGGATATTGCAGATTTTTCCCTTTCTAAACTTTGAAAGTTATCATGAGAAGGATGTGTTTTATGTTGCAAATGCCATACGTATATTCAAACAAGTGAGAGAGTAGCATTCGGGACTCACAATTTTTTTCATCATCGTACTTAAAATATATTGCTCCAAATTTATACAGACTGAAAGGCAATCACAACGGATTAAATCATATTGGGTGAAGATGTAGATTAGATCTGTTTCAGATCTTATCAGAGATCACATCTAAAAAGAAAGAGCAAATCATTACATCCCTACGTTGTGGAGGGTGTCGCCCGATATTATCACTTATACAGTTCAACCACCGAGAGTGCATAGATATCATAATTTCAATATATATCAGATCCCTGAAAATACATAAATGACACTTCTTCCAAAAGTTGTACAACTTTCAAAAATATTCCCTTTTCAGAATATACGTATCTTATCTCAGCATGTATCTTGTGTTGTGTCAAATACTGTAATTAAGTTTTTATTGATAGTTTCTTGGAACTGGTCCATATCCTAGCCGTGTATCGGTGACTGCTTTGACCACTAGTCATTGGATCTGTTCACCGGATGTGTGGCTAACATCCAATTTATCCTAAGTGGAATATTGTCTTGACGGCGGATAAATAGAACGTAAAAGAAATTACGCTCGAACTCTGAAAACCCTTTGATTTGCCAATACCTGCCCTGTATGAATATACATTCTATCTAAGAGTGAAGTTGATGCGCGAGGGTATTTTTTAAAATCGAAGGTTTCAAGTATGGAGAAAAAAAAGGCTAACTTCTACCAGTTTGAGTTACCAATTTTCTAAAGAACAAAGTTGAACTGGCTCCGATATCTCTCAATTTAGTTGAAGGAAACACACATGAACAAGAATGAGTATTATCCTATTTCCTCTAGACTATGCAGTTAGAGAATGTGTTGGGTAGCCAAACGTTTATAGACATGGAAAACAAGTTTGCATTCCGTCGGAATCTATGTACATTTTCTTCACCTGAATGGACTTGGAAGAAGTATGCAGCCAGTTCAATCCATAGCTACAGGTTGTTGTCAGGGCTATTTAAGCTGTTTGACCGTGCAACATAATTAATTCCGGGGATTGTTCACATCTTGAAATCTGCTTACAACTATAACCACAATGCCGCCCTCTACACAGCAAAGAGGTAACACAAATTCGTCTATAGAGAAGTAAATACGATTTGTTAAGAAAAAAAAAATGATTGTATCAGATCTTCCTATCATTTTCACTGTATTCTCAAAATGTATTAACATAAGTACAGCCGCAAGTCAAAAATATCAAAACTGATTTTTGTGAAGATTGATTCATAATATTCCAAATGTGTCTTAGGAGCATTGATCACTGAGTTGCTGTGACAGACTGTATCGGATACCTTTTTCAAAAGGAACATATTTTAACCGGAGTTGTCATGATATATGCAGGGGTAGGATTGATGTCTAAACTTGTTTTTGACAGTGTGTCGTATTTATTACATAAGTTTATTATGGACTTTGGAATTATTATGTTTTTTTCTGTTTTTCGTCCCACAGTTCAAGATGTTCTACAACCTTGCATTCCTTGGGTATTAGTAGCATTTTGAAATTTCAAACCTTTTTTTGAAGCAGTACTTTGATATTGACCGTACACGTCAGAGCTACATTAACAAGTACCAGTTTCAACATGTACTAGAACGAATGTACTATTCTCTAAAGACCAAGTTTGACATTAAAAAAATACAATCTTGCTTTCATGCTAGTCCTCTGAAAGGTTTAATTTTAATCAATTTTTGTGTTTTCATTTGCATCAGTCTTTTCTTTAGGTTATAAGCTTCACTTAAAGTAACTTTGGGACGCATGGGGCCGTGTGAAATTGTACAAATATCAACCATCGACCTTGTGAGGAAACATGTTGTTATCTCGGACACCAAACTAAGTCATTGAAAGATAATGAGTGACTTATATTCCAAGTTGCCTTACTTTAAATGAAACTTTGACAATCGTAGCTTTGTTGAGAACCGTGTTTTATACTTGTTCTCTGAGATATTGTCATAAAATACATGTTGGCATTGCTATCTTAAGCTTGATCATTCTTATAGAATACTTTCGTAAGCGCATGAACAATAGTCATCAATTCACATGGGGACATTTTGAGCGTTGTAAGACTCAAAAGCTGGTACTGATGATATGTTATGCTTAGTTGTCGGAATTAGAAGTGGAGGATTGCGTAGAAAACGAATGGATGAATGAAATACGATGTTTTTTTTCTTTTAACATAAGCTGCAAAGAATGCAGAATTGAGCATTTTCATGTTGTATATGGTTTTCAGACCTAATTTTTTACTTGAGAATGTTGTTTCCTTTTCAATTTGCCAGTATGATTCTGATTGAAAATATTGAGGATATAAGTTTTTGGAAACACCATCAAGGATATTGGTTTGACTCTTTGAATATCCCAGAGTTCTGAGATTGGAAATTATACCATTCTACACCTTATATTCGTATCATTACCAGCGATGTTTTCAGCAGAAATATTCTGGCCTGTATTTCCTCCTGCTTCCCTCATATGTACGTATTAAAAAGACTCTGAAATTTGCTGAATCGTTAATTACATCCTCTATGGTTTTGATCTCTTTTAATTTGATGGAATTTTTTTTCAATTCTAATAACATAACCCGAATCTAACGTGTTGTTTCACAATTTGAACATAACAGGAGAGGTTATCCAAAATAAACACTGTAGGCTTCCTGAAAAATGGTATACCTCGAAATGACCAAAAATTGTTCTATGAGTATCAATTGGAGAATGAGGAGACTTTGCAGGATACTTGAACAAATACAAAATACAACTATTCCAATTTTTCTTCCGAAAGCATGATATATTGTATGTTTTTGAAGTTACAGCGAACATTGTTCAATTTTAACTTGAGCTTGGTGCATAAGTGGGGTTTGGATAACATCCGTATTAAATGAGAATTCAGAAATATAGAACAAAAAAAAAACAATTTTGAAAGAAAAAGAGAGAAGGGCAGAAAGTTTGACAAACAAATGAGGACAAAAAAAATGGTCAAGGAAAAGAAAAAAAAGACCAGAAAAACTATTAAAGAAAGAATGAATTAAAGACACAGACACCTAAGGGATCCAAAAAAGAAAAAAAAAGCGAAAAAACAACGGGTAAAACAACAATGGAATACCAGATGAAAAGAGAGAATTAATAGAGATGCTTCAAAAAGCAAAGCCAAAAAAATGCATCATAACTGATATCGAAAATAGTAATATTGAAAAATCATGAACAGAAAACTAATTTCCCAGTGTCATATCAAGCTATTGTTTACTAATTCAGGTTGTAGCCTTTTTTTTGGTATCATTTTTCCTCTCCCTCATTGAAATGCAAGTGAAGATTATTTATTGAAAAAGACGAAAATATTTCAAAAAACGAAAAGACAAATAATTGCCTCTCTGACTCGTTATTTCAGAATCCGACCAATCATTGTCCATTTATTTTGACTCACTCTTACAAACATTATTCCATACATATTCAAACAATATCTTGATTTTCTTTTTCTTTGTTTTCCTTTGAGGGACGAATCATTTTTCTCTCTGGTTTATGCTGTGTAAACAATAGTTAGCTGTCGGACAGCAAACTATAATAAACGATATTTCACAAACAAGAACAAATATCTACCTATGTTTAGTATGTATGCACGCTTCCATACACATACTTTAAAGTAAGATTCACACTCTAACTCCCATTAATTCACGGGGCTTATATACTGATTATGCATAATTGGCCAAATGTTCCTGATTCGTCGTTAAAGCTAAATATTCAGTCAATCCCTGATCATAAACGAATTCCCCGACCCCCAAAAACAATGGTATGTGCTGCCTCTACATTTTATGACTAAACAGAAACAGAACTCTATTCTGACTCTTTCTGTTTTGTCAATTCTCTTTATTACAGGGGTTCACATAAGGTCATAAAAAATGCATACTTCTTTCAAGGAGAATTACTTCTTTAATCCATCAGTTTTATGTTGAGCAAGTCATTGCTTATTTTAAAAAAATATGCATTTATTAACTCGTGCCTAGATATTCTGTGTTATATCAAGTGTCATCTTTATGATATTGACATATTGCTTGGTCAGCCAGATGAATATTTCGCTTAAATTCAGCCTTACTGACCGTCCAGTTCCGTGGCACCAGGTCTGAAGCAATATATATATATATATATATATATATATATATATATATATATATATATATATATATATATATATATATATATATATATATATATATATATTGCATTTTTCTCAGATGTGAGAATGAGTCAGTTTATAATTCAACTCTGCACAAAGCAAGACTCGTAGCAGGACGTGCAGCACTAAGTTTTTCAACTACTTTACCGCACCCCTCAATCTATACACTTGTGACTCAGCCTAATCAAAACTGGTGGATGGAGCAGTAATAGTAATTAAAGGCTGCGGTCGTGCAGCCTTAAGTGAACAGTTAAACCATTATTCAATGTGATTGATCCAGGGGATGAGCTTGTTAACAAGTGCTTTGCAGCAAGTGCCTTTTTTTAAAATTTTGTTATGGAAATTTTCCACATGGATGTCTCAGTTGTCATGTCATCACATACATGTTCCATCCAAAAGCATGATTTTTAATAATCTTGAAATTCTCTGAAATCCTTTAGGTACAACTTTTTTTTTTCTGAGAGAGGCTTTCTGTGGGACAGGAATTCTGTAGTGAAAATGTTTTTTTTTAAATTTTTTTTATTCATGAATGCTACTCATTTATAGTTCAGAGAGAGATCATCCTCTGCTTTGTCTCACCCATGGTTCTTTGAAAAAATTAGAAGCCACCACACTAACAAATTGACATCGACACATGTTATTTTCTCTTTCTATATATATAAAAATACCTGATCGGTCTCCAATTCTGTTAACTGAACGTTCAAAAATTTCGTTTAGAACTTGTATCATGTTCGAGGTCTACTTTGAGCATCCCAAAATAAAATTAAAAAACTGGACTTCAGAACGATTTGTTTTGTGACATTGAATCAAAAGACTTTTTCTCGCAAAACCGAACCCTTGATGAAAGTGTGTTCTATAATTAGTATTTCTTCTTTTGACACGTATGGATTTGATTCTCACTTTTTTGTGAGCTTGAATTTAAAAGCTATTGTGAGGCGATGGAATAAATCATTTAACCAATTATAAAGGAAATTGTCTTCTCCACGAAAAAAATATACTGCTTTGCAGAAAAAATATTCTCATTTTTGACCGATGACAATGAAAATAAAATGATTCCATTCAATAATTCATAACTTCTCTGATAATATCTCATGATATCAATACATACATTTTAGACCTGCGAATGTGTGTATATTTGATATTTTGATTTGGACACTCGATGATGTCAACAAAAGTTTAAAGCACACTTTAGTCGGACAATAATTTTAGTTCGCCATGTTTTGGCACCTACCATACTTACTGGGTTAGTTGTTCAATTTCCCTTCTGTAATAAAAATGTCGACTACATGAATGCATTCAATGCCTACTATGCAATTTATAATTTCTCATTCTCAACCAGGTAGGAAAGAATATATATATATATATATATATATATATATATATATATATATATATATATATATATATATATGCGTATGTATGTATGTATATATATATATATATATATATATGTATGTGTGTGTGTGCTTGTGTACACACACACATATATACATATATAAATGCATGCCTATACATATATATATATATGTAGATAAATATATATATATATATATATGTACACACACACGTATATACCTATATATATGCATATATATATATATATATATATATATATATATATTTATACACACACACACACACATATATATATATATATACATATATATATATATATACATATATATATATATATATATACATATGTTTTCATTTTTTTGTTTATTTGACTGTAACTGATGTCGCTGAGTTGCTTGAAATTCATTCCGCTCGAAAGGGTCTCTCAAATTATAGAAACAACGCTGCTGCACCAGACGCTTCCACCACCGACACAGCTGTACACAAAGATATTTATTTATTCCATTTACTTATATTCATCCACAACGATAGCCAATTAACGGCAGAAATTGGCGTCGTGTTCTGCCATAATTGGTCGTACATGTCAGTGTATGTATGAAATACCCGAAAAGCATGTCTTGAAAATTACTTAAGTGCATTATTTTTCTGATGATGTCTAAGTAAGATGATAATATTTCCACTCGACATTTTGCAAAAAAAAAAAAAATGGTAAGCACAGAGAAACAGCCATTCTATGAGTTGTAAATTGGGAATCGATAATAGTGAATCATCTCCTAACTATCTAATCTTATCCTTGTCAACAGTTTCAATATTGACCTTAAATATATTATTGTAAGAACATTTTTGATTAAGTTTTGCCAGCGAAAGGGCGAATAAGCATGATATTTTACACTGTTTGGCTGGATTTATGTTGATTTCCCTGGAACTTAATCCCGTTTAGCCCGGTTTTTGAAGGCAAGAGGTATTTGCCCATCTTTTCCTCGTGTGATTATATTCTGATGTCGAAATCATTTTATAATGTCAATTTGTTTGGATATGCTTGCTTACATCCTAATTATATATAGATATAACTGGTTGGATCCATATGCATCCAACTGAATGAATTCATACCTTGTAAGACCCAGATTGAGATCTGCTGAATTAAATTTTCATCAAATGTTAAATTGGGCCTATCTGGTTCAGACTGGACTAGAGTAGAACTGGGCTTCACGGATTTAATGAGTTGCACATGGTTTTAATCGAATCGATTTGGATTCAAACGGGTAAATTCAGTTGGAACCAGGTCAATATTGGGATAGATCAAGTTTGATATTAGCGAATTTGCCTAAGATCACGCCGATGAACTATGTGGTAGGATATAATTCCTTTTTTTTTCGAAATCACCATTGAATAGGCGTATATAGCCGTTGTCCTGCCTGGGTACACGTGTTCCTGAGGTGAAGGGGGTGTAATTCATAAGAAATGTGAAAAAAGCTTCAGTTCTATGAGCTATGGAACAGCAAATTCAGTATATTGAGAACCTATCTTAGTTCAATTTCAAACCACGAAAATCCATGATATTTGTTGAGTTTGGAATTAATATTGAAACATGCTATGCCTACTTTTTACTATGTCGGAGGATGCATATCAAAATATTTCCCTTTTTGGAGTGATATCCCTCACAGAACAGTAATAGCTAAGAAAGTATCGTTCGTGTCACTATTTATCCCTTTTAGTCAAAACTATCCAGACTCGTCAAAAGTCAGTTTTGAAATAGACATGACCGATTACTCTAAATTTTGCTGGACGATGCATGTGTAAGCATGAACATTTATGTATGTTTGTCGGCAGTAATTGTTGGCAAATTTCGAATCAGAAAACTTCTATCGTATCAATTTCTTTCTCATGTTTGAGGGAATCTCTTGTAGCAGTGGCGTTTAATAATATCTTATGTATAGATCATTACGATGAACTCAGTGGCTCCCTTGGGTCTTTTTATTCTACTGGTAATTGTAAAACATCATACATCGATCTGATACTTCTTTATCACAGTTTCCATTAAGCGTGCATTGGGCAAGGCATCTGGAAAATGTCCTAAATCCATCACTTTAAATTGATGTCTTTATTCCCCAGCGAGAACACTCTTGAGAATCGGTAATCATTAAAAGACAAATAACGAAAAAGTTTATATCAGGAAAATGAGATTATCTATTATTAATAACTGAAAAGTCATGGTGTTCTTTGAAAAGCGCCTTTTTTAAATAAAGGATGAGGGATGCGAACAACTAAAAACAACAAATTTTTAATTAAGATTGGACAATTTTCAAGCCAAGACATCTTCCAGTCATGTTTGAATGATAATGGCATGTTTATCAAATCGTTTACATTCACCCGTCAAGATTCCAGTGATGACTCGAATTACGCCTTCTCTATTGTTCAGGCTTTCATTCTGGATACATAGTTCAAAATATGGAACTCAAAATACGTCAGTACTCTGTAGGATTATATCAAGTTAATATGAATTATGGTACAAGACTTAATATCCTAATTCTCTCAAATGAGAGCTTAGTGGTCTTGTACACTAGGGGCATTCATTCAGTACATGTGAGATCCATTTTTCACTATTGTTTTATCCCCCTTACTATCTTTTTGCCCTGAGATGACTTGGTGCAGAGTTTAGCTGTCGAAAGAAATATCATCGTTCTTGTGTTAATGCTGTTATCGATATTCTATCAAGAAGAACAGATTCCGTTTTTCCTCTGAGGCTTTTATTGGAATCCATATTTCAAAAACAACAATGAAAATAACACGGGATCGTATCATGTACGTGAAGATTCCTTTCGTGTTCAAAAATAATTAAAAACAGGTCCTAATGCCATATTAGCCAGAGATAGCAATGGCATCTTCAGGTAGGTCAATATATTCAGCATCACTGCACAATTCGTGTAGAAATAGTTTGAGAATTTTGAAGAAGCCTTCATTTTCTTGTTCTTTGTCATCAGACATCCAAGATCTTAATCCTGATGACCATTTTAGAGAGTTGGTTATAGGCGGAGGTAACTGATTGTTATGAACCAGTTAACAATTGTCGATGGATATTGATGCAATTCGTGAAAATGATCTATTCATTGATTGATACTGCAAAATATAAAATGTAACATCTGCCGCATTTTCTTTCTGCTTCAATTCTTGAATATTCATCTTCCTTTCGTTCCACTCATTGATTTCTCCCAAACTTTTGTTTTCCAGTATATTTTATGAACTTTATTTTCAGCCATTGGGCTTCAAGGACCCAACACTAAAATATTGATGGCAATACAAAACCTTCGTGATTCAATTGTATTTCTTTCTTTCATTTATGCAAATTTAGCTTAACATATCTGGGTAACCAGTATATACGTTCTATTTGTAGTGGATCACATTTTTTTTCTTTTCGTGATCATTGTTCCCCACCAAAACCACAAGCAGCAGATGTGAGGTATGCCCTTAACTTAACTTAAATGGGAAGTGCTCTCTGGGGTACAGATCTATGACTAGAAAGACAAATCTATGATTGACATTCAAGAGAACAAACGATTCAAAATGTTTACATTTTTGCCCTGTTTTGGTCTCTCGAGTCAAATCCCAAAATCCAAAGATTTGTTTGAAGGGGACCAAATATAGCAGAAGCATAAACTCCCATATCATATATCACCCATATCTTTTTATAGCACTGTCCATGTAAATGATTGTCTTCTACACTTGTGTTTTATGCCTCACGCAGCATCTATTATCGGAACCAGCCGTTTTATATATGAGAGTAAGAATAAATGCTATTGCTACGTCATAAAATTGTTGCTAGCCTAGATTCAAGCTGGAACTGTGTGCAATGACTACTGCTGCTACTACTACTACTACTACTGCTGCTGCTGCTGCCACTACTACTACTACTACTTCTAATACTACTTTAGCAAACTAGAAAAGAAAAGTGGGAAGGGAAAAAATTGTACGGCGAGTTTAAAAGACAGATAAAAGATATAGCAGACGAGAAATCATGGACGTGGTTACGAAAGGGAAACCTTAAGAGAGAAACAGAATCGCTCATCATGGCAGCCCAAAACAAAAGCATAAGGACAAACTACATAAAAGCAAAAATCGATAGAACACAGACAAACAGCAAATGCCGCATGTGCGGTGAAAGAGATGAGACAGTAAACCACATAACTAGTGAATGTAGCCAACTCGCCCAGAAGGAGTATAAGCATAGACACGATAGAGTAGCAACGATGATACACTGGGAACTAAGTAAACAAATGGGATTCAACCATGGGGAAAAGTGGTATCAGCACAAGCCAGAGGCAGTTTTGGAGAATGACAACCACAAACTACTGTGGGACTTTGACATCCAAACTGACCACCTCATCCAGGCAAGAAGGCCGGACTTAGTAATAGTAGACAAAAAAAGGAGGGCCTGCCAAATAGTAGACGTTGCTGTACCTGCAGACCATAGAGTAAAAAAGAAGGAGGGTGAGAAAAGGGAAAAATACCAGGACCTAGCAAGGGAGTTAAAGAAAATGTGGAACATGAAAACCAGGGTAGTACCGGTCATAGTGGGAGCACTAGGAACTGTCCCCAAAACGTTGAGGGAGAGACTGGAGGAGATCGGGATTAAGGGGAGGATAGAGACCGTACAGACCACAGCACTGCTGGGCACTGGACGGATACTGAGGAAGGTGCTAGAGATATAAGGACTGCAACGAATCGTAGCTCTGTCATGATATGCGAAAGAGAGAGGAGACGTTAGCTGAAGACCTGGGGAGACTTATTGTCACTCAGCCTTCAGCGATAACCACTGGGCAACCGGTGTGAAACTGTAAATCGCAGAATTACTGCGATCTATGAGTACGAGGAGAGGAGGGCTGGAGACTTGAGGAGACTTGCTGTCACTCAAACTCCAGCGGTTACCACCAGGCAACTGGTGTGAGATTCATCATCATCATCATCATCATAATAATAATAATAATAATAATAAGAAGAAGAAGAAGAAGAAGAAGAAGTTTGTGGTGAGTGGTAGAAAAGACGAAGAAGAACTCATGGAGGAAGAAAATGTCGAGAAAAAAGTAAAAACAGAACTAACAGAATGAATTCAATTCAAAAAGAAACGAACCCTTATGAAAGAGAGGAAAAAAGAAAATGATGATGAAAGAAAAGAAGAAAGGAATCGGAGGAACGGCAAAGGAAGGAAGATGTAAATCAGAGCAAACAACTGAGAAAAACTCTAAACGAGTTTTCTATGCTTCATGTCGAAATTGTGATGCGCCGATTCGTACATTTGACTTGGAGGCAATTTGCCCTTGAGTATCAAAACTTATGAGATTTCTCTCTCTCTCTCTCTCTGTCCGTCTCCCTCTGTCTGTCTGCCCGTCTCTCCTTAGCTATATATATGTATCAACTGTTATTGATTATTCAAATAACTTTAGATTTCATCATTAGCATGAAGAGACAGCGATAATAAGAGCTCATCTTAGGTTTTTCATTCGTTCTCCAGTTCTTCCTCGAAGCATGTTCGACGAAATTGCATTCTGACTAACTAATGGCCCTCATATATTAACGACCATTTATCTGATATTCATTTCCCTTAGGACTTGGAACAATCACAATGAAAATTTGAGTTTCTACTTAGAAAGAAAAAAATTATATCTTTTGAGGGATCACTTTTGGAATCTGGGGAAGGTGTTTGTCCTACAACTGACGTTAAAAGACTGATGTTGATGATGATCACAATTTTAGATAACCGAAGCAAAAAAAAAGGAAAAGGTTTCTTAAGTTCAACAGAAACCAGCCCATACATAGTAGCAAATATCTCTGTATATTCTATCCTTAGCCGATAGTTTATGAACACTTTATGATAATCTTTGGACACATATATACCAGGCAGGCAAATGGCTGCAATGCTGTGACTTGACCCTAAACGAGATTCAGGAACCATCCCAAAATTAAATCAATTCTTCCGTAGTTCATGTTCAACCAGTCGTTGAAATTCATTGAAAACCTTCCAAAAATTTGTGTGGTCATACGTGTACAAATGTATACGTATACTTCTTCAATTTTTTTTTTGTGGAAGTAAAACATATCCAAATAATGAACGCTATTGTGGATATCCAAAAAGCATTCTTAAGAAATTTTGGCAAATACATTTGTTGTATTGGGCAAAGTAAAAGCCTGTACTCTGCTTCCTCAAAAAAAAAACAAAAAAAACGAAAGGAACTCCTACTCTCTATTAAGGATATTCCTATGAGAAGTTGAGGTCAAGCTTTGTTATTTCTAGTTTAAGGCAAAAAACATCCATAATTCATTATTTATAAACTTTTATTCCCTCCCTCATGACGACAAATCCTTGTTTTCTAGCAATAATTCCTTCTACTTATTTATCTTTTTAGCCCTGCTGGCCACAGAGAAATTGGAACTATGTACACTACAACAAAAGATCATTTATAAAGTTATATAGAAATCAGGAGATAGTAGAATTTGTAAAACCAATTGGGATAAATCATCACACAGTATTAAACTATCTATATTTCTGAGTGTGCGTCAGTGTGTGTGTGTTTGTGTGTGTGTCTGAGTGTGTTTCTGACTGGATGT
Source organism: Thysanoteuthis rhombus (assembly GCA_963457665.1). Taxonomy (NCBI): domain Eukaryota; kingdom Metazoa; phylum Mollusca; class Cephalopoda; order Oegopsida; family Thysanoteuthidae; genus Thysanoteuthis; species Thysanoteuthis major. The sequence continues at coordinate 15,229,365 of OY735220.1, forward strand.
GTGTGAGCCTATAATTTTATATGGATGGATAGAGTAATAAATGAACCAGTAATTAATTTATCGAAATATCTGCCCGGAAAATACCTTCAAACAAGACGAAATCAATTACCCAGGCTTCAGGATTGAACTCATTCCATAGAAATGCGGTATATCTATGTCATCATATATATATATATATATATATATATATATATATATATATATATATATATATATATATATATATATATATATAAAGAGGGAGAGACAGAGACAGAGACAGAGAGCCTATTGTAAGGCAATGTTGTGAAGGTTCAGCATATATTATCAATTTGTGTGGTCTTCTCTGGAAGCTTGATTTCCATCGTTGTGCTTATTTGATCACTACACACAGACACAGACACAGACACAGACGCACACACACACACACACACACACATATATGTATATATATATATATATATATATATATATATATATATATATACACACACACACACACACACACACACACACACACTGTCTTCTGCAGGGGGCTTGGTCTTACGGAATGTTGAAGCAATTTTAACAGATTTATCAATCTCTCATTTGCTCTGGTTTATCTCCATTTGCAAAGAATCTGTTATAGCCTTACTCCCAGGTCTATTTGTTCTTTTAGTCCAAATATGGTTCTCTTATATGAGGTGATGTATGTTTCCTTCCCCTAAATATAATTCATGCCTATTCCAAACCGTACAATTGCAGTTGTTTCAAGCATACTGCAGCGAAAAATAACAAAATGTTTTTTCCCTGAGGTTAGCTAACTTGCAACATGTGCTGTCACCATCTTCCTTGCAACGTCACATTAAAATCATGAAAATACTATGTATGTTGCTGACATCTAAAAGCGGAAATCTGTTAAACTCGTTCTGCGCTTCCCTGAGTTTTGATTGATCGTAAAATGGAAGGAAACAGCTGAGCTGAAAGCCAAACAACGTTTAACTGATTCCGTTTCCAGCGTAAGTGAATGATCTTTCCCTCCCAACCTCCATGTGATTCAGAATGTTACTGGCAACGTGCTTCCCTCGAGTTCTGCATGAAGAGATTTCATTTCAAACAAAATTGTTTTTCTTCCCATGTATTCAATTTTTGAATGATTGTAAATGTCTGAATATTTCGATTTATCTGAATAATATTTTGAGAAGGAGCAGATTACCAGCTCCATAGAAAAGTTAGTTTACATTATCAATTCATGATTCCGTGTGAAATAAACAGTGTGCATCTGATCTGATTAACAAGAAATTAATTTCAGAATGTTCAATATGGACAGCGAATGATTGAAATACACACATGTAAAATCGAGTTCTATGCAGGGAACATTCAGATTTAGAGAGGATCTTGTTATTATTGTTAGATTGCATTCAAGGCAGTCACTCAAGAACTGGCATGACACTTCATTATTTACGATGAAACAAGGCTGGAAGAAAACAGAATTATGATATTTTTCAAATCACAAAACACAAAACAAAATACCTCCCCCCACACACAGCGGAATTCTTCCAGAAGAACATAGTGTAATTCAGGTCATTGCTTTTTTTTTTCTAAATATTTTTCTGCTTAAAATGGCATCGATTGCTCTGTCTTCATCTAGAGAGAAAAATACTTACCCAACAATAAGTGAAATTTGAACCTTATTTACGTGCATTATAATCATGGTATAAGGTCTGTAAGGGCAGAAGAATAAACATATGATCATTTTCTTGATGAAGCAATCGGCGTATATATATATATATATTCAAGTTAAATATGCATTTTGGGGTATTACATTTCTTTATTTAACACACCCGAAAGCATTTTAAAGGGAAAATTCAATCATAACTCCTTGAACTGATTTTATTGAATATTGATGTTACTTCTGCACACTTTGCAGATTAGAACTAATCAATTTCTGAAATGATCAAAGTAAGTATCTCAGTTTTGATAAAATGACCCAATAATGATTTTATTGTAGATATGTTTTGATTTTCAGAGTTGCATTATTACTTTTATTTCCTGTAAAAAAGATATGCTAAACATTGGTAAAATGATTTCAAACACACTTCATCAGCAACAAAGGACTTTGGCAGATTTGTAGACTCAAGTCATGAAATGTAAGTAACTCTTCTTATTGATTATCTTCTTTCTATAAAGGTAATCAATTTCTATTCAAACCATCCACACTACGCGAGCTCACCAAGTCAATCTTAAAAGCGACAGATATGTATATTTAGTAAAAAAACCTTTATTTCTAGATACAATTTAACGTTTCATGCATTCTTTCACTTCAATTTGGATCCGTTTTACAAATAGAAAAAAATAGATATTTGTCTTTTCAAAGCAATAATTATCTAGATTCCCTCCAAAAGATGATATTTTTTTCTTCACCTTAGAGTTAACGAAAGGTATTTTGGTTTATGCAATGACTTGTGAAATCTACCAGTTTTTCTTTCTTTACAATTCGTTCTAAGTAGTGCCGAGGGAATCATGCATATTTAAAACCTGATTTCGCCTAATTTTCAAAAGTTTAGTTCGGGGGTGGCATCATGTCAATGTTTGCTAAACCTAATGAAGTAGGGAAAAACTGAACTTTTCAGAGCCTTGAAATTGGATGTTTCTTTTAAACTATTTTCTTTCAATATGGGAATAATTGAAATACCTATTTGTACTGTAAGAACTATATATAACAAAAGAACAAAACAAAAAAAAAACAATACCGTTTCTTGTGGCCCATACAATTTGAGATTTCAAAACGAAAAGCCGAGCAGAATGGAAAAACCCTGCATCATGCATGATTTTTTGACTTTGAAATGTCTTGACACGCAATCAAGATGGATATAATTTTAAATAAGTAGTTAATAAATGTACATAATTTACAACCCCTGAATTCAATTTCCCATTTCCGTTATGATTTTGGTCTGAGTTGATGGGCTGTATTTGATTATATGAGTGATGAAAAAGGACAATACTTATGCTGACGGACTGGAATCGTAGGTTTCCGAGCAAAAAATTGATGAAAAAGGGGTTTATGGAAAGGGGACTTGATGAATGTAAAATGAATATTGGACATGATGGTCACTTATAGCGATAGAGTTGAATTGATGAATTAAAGTTTAGAAATAGTAGAATGAAGTATGATATAAACCACACTTTTGTATAACTTAATCAAAATGACACCCCTTTCAATTTTCAAAAAGAATCATAAAATGATTTTCAAGTTTCATTAATGACAACCACCTGGAAAAAAAATTGAAGTTGACTGCAGGAGAATTAGCGCTGTCTCAACGAACATTCCGGATACTTTTGTAACTATTTCTTCTCAGTTGGCAGCGATATGGAACATTAAAAACTTTATTAGTAGAGGCATCATGTATGTTTAGACAGAAATCGATACCTGCACACAATTGGTCACTGATTAGTTGTTAGAATGAGAAGCCATGTCTGTGAGAACTAAAAAAAAAAATGGAATTAAGTAATTATTTTCAAACCGAATCCCGTTCCTTGTTGAAGTAGTTATTTCGTTTAGACTGACTACTGTCCTCCCCCACTGCTCTTGAACCCGACGGCGGAGAATATCTATCAGCATTAATCTGAACGTTGTGTAATGCCGTTTTCACATTCTGCTACGAAGGAATTATTCGCCAAACAAAGTACTGATAATCTCCGCTATTCGGAATGATGTTAGATTCCTCCATTGCAACTGCTGTACAATGCATTGTAGAAGAAGATTAAAAATATTGATTACCCTTGGAGCACTTTGAAAAACCCTCACATTGTAGACAAGATAAACAATTTCCTTAAAAAACGTAGGAGTTAAGATATGAGATGTTGCATTGCAGATAATATTGATGTTTTAAAGGAACACTTCCCTCCAAAAACATTGCAAAGAATTTTCAAAGACAATATTTGCACAAAATCGAGATGATCCAGCAACAAGCAGCCTGGGATAAAAGTCTGTATAAAAACTGTAACAATGACTAAAGGCACTATAATTTTTTTGTCATTCTTGCACACAGTCAGTCACATTTTCGCCGGAGTTCACATCAAAAGGATTGATGATGAAAGGGTCGTTCATCCCGAAGGAAATTCTGAAATAACATGTTGATGTTAGGTGTTGGAAGGCAGTAATACTAAAACTACCATTTCTGATAAACAAAAATAGAAAAATAATCATAAAGCCATAACAGTCATATAAAAGTTTGAAAAAAAAACATGAAAAAGAAAAGGAGAAAGAAATGGCGGTTGGCTCTGATGCAATCTCAGATCGTTGGAGAACTACATACAATCTTGATTTCTGTTCATTCATAATCATGTTTTTAACTTCGGGTGTGTCATTTTTCTGTATGTCCAGACGAAAAAGAGATTAATTATTTTGATCCCTCCTTCTTGTGAAATTTGGTGGTGCAGTTGCAAAAGATAGAAAAATGATAGTGCACACTTTTTGTGGCATTTTTTAAGAATTTCTTACATACAGTTTAAAGAATCAATGATTCCAAACAAATGATCCCATCTTAGGCATTCAAGTAAGAGAGATTTCATGTATATATGTCCATAACATAAAAACAAGACTTCTGAATGCCCATGTAAGTTTATTTGTCGAATTATTCCTATGGAAGCAAAACAAAAAAAATGACAAATGAAGACATTATACCAAAGAGTCGATGAAAGGAAAATCATGCAGGATTCATTCTACACACGCACACAATATGTGGATGCCTGGCTCAGATAAGGAAGACAGTGGAGGCTTCTAATAGTTATTTGTCTGGATGAGTGGCTATCGTTATTTTTGTTTCAGGAAGAAAAGGTATTGTATAGCTTTTAATAGATGGGTGTCTGCATATATGGGGCAAGATGAAAGTAGGTATGTCGTTATGATTCAATATTTCTGAATGGTGTATGATAAGACGGTTGATTTTCTCAAATATGTGTGCTTGTACCGTTTTTCAAATTAACTGTCGTTTGTTAGCAGATACCTTCTCTGTTACTGCTGTAATGTATGGTACTTATGTGATTCCGTCTCAGTACCAAATTATTCAGAGTGTTTACAATCTTAAAGTAACCATATGTTTGTGTTATTGCATTGCATTTGGGTAAAAGGGCTGCTTTGACGAATCTGCCAGCCAAAGAGTCGTGAAGTTTTCTTGATGAGGTTGCATTGGTAGAAGTTGATGATATTGTTGAGTATATCACTGAGTTCAAACAGGTCAATAGTCACTTCATTTTGTCTGGGGCTCTTTTAAGTTTGTATATTCATTCCTCAAGAGGAATTGATGCTTTTGCGATTTATAATTTGCCGTAATCCTTACACGGACTTGCTTACAGGCCAGCTTTGGGTGATAAAGTTCGTGTGGTGGTTTGCTTATGGAATCTTTGACTGTTGTTGAGGTGTTGTTAGCAATCAAATTGCTATTTAATCTACATTCAGTCGGATAAGTTTACTTCTAATATACAAACACACACACACGCACACACACACACACATATATACATATACATATACATATATATATATATATATATATATATATATATATATATATATATATATATAGATAGATAGATAGATAGATAGATAGATAGATAGATAGATAGATGATAATGTTCAATGAAACATTAGTAAGGAGTAAGGATAGACCACACTGGTTTGAGAATATCGTATATCTACTCGGATATTCAAACAAAAAGAAATGTGAATAGTTGTTTTCCAGCCAACCGATAAATATTCTACACCGGTTTCAATAAAGTTATCAAGATAGGACTCTACTCAATTCAGGGGTACATCAGAGTGCAGAATATAATGGTTGTGAGATTACCTCATATTTCTACTCAATTATATATATATATATATATATATATATATATATATATATATATATATATATATATATATATAGATATATATATATATATATATACACACACACATATATATATATATACATATATATACATATATATATATATATATAGATATATATATATATATATACATACATATATATATATATATATATATATATATATATATACATATATATATATAGATATATATATATATATAAAATCTTGAAAGCTTCAATAGCTTTTTTGTGTCAAATACATCGAAAGGTGGTATTTTACTTTTTTACTCTTTCGGGACTCGTCTGTCAGTAAGGTTGAATTTAAGTGATATGTTTATTCATGTTTATATTCCCCATCCATCAGAGTGCTGTATTCGTACGTTCGATGAGCATTACATAAACTTATGATGAACGAGTTATCCCACTTAAAGAGAGCTCATCCCTGAATATGGGAGCGTTATGTATAGTTTTGAAAGCTTCAATAGATTCTTTGTGTCACACACACACACACACACACGCATTTGTTGTATCACAACTTTTTTATCTTAGCTAAAACTATATATATAGATATGTGTGTGTACATGTGTGTGTGTGTGTGAGTGTGTGTGTGTGTGTGTGTGTGTGTGTGTGTGTGCGTGTGTGTGTGTTTGTCCGTCCCGTTACTCTGTCTCTCTCTTTCTGCCGTATTGAGTGTCTCTCTATATATCTAGGTCTCAATCATGATGCTTCTCTGGTAAGAAAATTTTTCTACATAGATAATGACAAATTTGTTCATCACTAACAAAGTGGTTTCTAATCTTAAAGGGGAAGGGTGATGATTGTACTGATGAAAGCGATAAACCTTGACAACATAAAAGCTCTAACAGGGCATCCACTTTGCACGATTCACTCCTCATTAGAAATTGAGAAGATAGGATTCCATTCCTCTCCCTTCAGGATTATGGACACTTACTTATAATTAAAAGAGGAGAAACCTAGGAAGATTGATCTTAAATAAAGGTATTGGTCTCAGAATTTCCAGAAATACTGAAAAATAAAATTTCCGAACGAAACAAGATAAAACAACATATTACTGCTTTGCAGCTATTGAAATAGAATGAAAGGCCTTCTGTTGTTTGTTTGTTTCCAATGGAAGAATCCAGATTAGTTCTTTCTAAACAAGGAATATTTCTCTTGAGTTCAAAAGGTGATAAATTTTTACCTTTACAAGAAAAAGGAGAGGCGTATATGAATGGAACCAAGGTAGCAGTCGTGTGTAGAATTAGGAAACGGTAACAAAATTGACCATTTCAAGTTTCAGGTTTAACAATTTAGATTAGATCTTTGAGTAAACGAAATCTCATCCTGATAGTGTAAAAGGTGATAAAGTTCAACTTCTTTTATTTGGGGATATAAATAAAGCCCATACGAATGTACGTGGAATTAGACAACGGAAATGGGATCGGCCACTGTGTTGACTCTACTCCAGCTTCTTCAGATCTTTTTTAAGAATCTGAAATGAGTAGGAAGGATAGATAGATAGGCTGATAGAAACGAAGAAAGATGCTCTTCATAAATAACGTTAAATTAAAGAAAACAGCTAGTTTAGGAGACGTAAATTAGATACTTCTTAAATAGATTTCTGTTGTTTAAAACATTGCGATGAGGAGAAAAATCAAAAGAATATTTCTCAGAATACGTCATTGAATTTTGCATTTCTGAAAATATACTAGTTTTCTTCTCCTCTCTTTTGCCCTGCCCTGGATAGCGGAGAGATTGTTTTTAATTTCCCATATTTATTCTGGTTGAAGACTCAAGTTTCAAATCTCTGCTTTTCTCCATGTTTTGCCATGTGCCTCTCAAATGAGCACACGTTTAGGGATTCTTTTTCTTTCAAGGTGTTACAATATTATCTACGAATTAAACTAACTTCCAATCACAAACACACACACACGTATCTCGCCTACAGGCTTATTCACATTGATATATGCATTATCCAGCAATGTGCAGCAGACAGACAGAATAATAGATCCCTGTGATTGTTTGGTAATCAGGGTTTTGGTTAAATATTGACAGGTTAAGCAACCACTTGGATCATATTATATTGCTCATTAAAAAAAAACAGTGAAAAAAAAGGTTGTGAAATGCAGTCACTGTATCCACCTCTGCACGCACGTCAAATACGATTATAAGATAAAATGTATCTTTTTTGTACTGATACACTCCATTGACCGACGCTTTTGAGTTACTGTGTTATTTTGTACCCTATTTTCAGTGTTGCTATTCATTATTAGGGGAAAGAAACCCTCCTTTTCAAAATAACCCTCTGATCACTATCTCTGATTGCTACTTCAGATGTAATTTTTGACCAATTAATTTCGTTTACTACCAATTTAATTGGATTCATACAAAACGGAGACTTAATACAGAATCATTTATCGTTTGTAGTCGAGGCAAAATTTTGATGTAGACCTTATTCGTGTTTTAGTGCCTTCAATGAATATGTATAAAGAAGGTATAAGTTCGATATGAGTGTCTATGTTGTTTATTCAAGATAATCTTTTGATCTGTATCCGAGGCCGTTGGTTATGCTATAATTCATGACCAACTGATCTCTTTTTTACAATCCAATCTTCATAATTGGAAGAGAATAGAGCCAATTCCCATTTTTAGCTGAGACGAGACTGTTCGAACGATTATTCGGCGTCGCTCTCCCATCACCATCAAATACAACCAAAACTTAAAGCGTTTGGCTCGTTTGATTAAAACATATGAGATCCGGAAAATACTGTGTAATTTTGGGGGGGGAGTGGTTCATAACTATTATCAATAGAGTGCATCTTTTGAAAGAAGAGGATGGAAATAATTGTCTAGTTTGTATCACCTGGGTCGATGTTGGATACAGGAAGCGATGGGAAGAGATGGACGCGACAAGGAGAGAAAAATATCACTGGTTCCAATCAGTAATTAATCTTGACTCTTCCTCTAACTCTGAATTAATTCCTTGATCACCGCAAATTTTTGTATGGAATTCAAATAAAACCTACATCTCTCTTGCTTGGTGTTACGAGATGCAATGGGAAACTACTATAACCAGTGACAAAATGAGTACAGATATCACTTACTAGCAATAGGATTTTCAAGTTTTTGTTTTCTGAAAACTGATTTTGTTTATATCATATTTTAATGATTAGCAGAGGGATATTTTTTCCATGTTAGAGAGTATTCTTCTTGATACAGGGGGTAATATGTTACAGTATGTTTACTACTAAATAATTTTTTCTTAGCACCATTAGTTTCTTTAACACTGAGAGGGGGATTGAGAACAAAAAAAGAGGAACATGTGTTCAATCAGTTATATCTCAGAGGAAAGTTTTGGAAGCCGTTTATTTACCTTCATTTTAAGTTTCCAGTTGCTTTCAAATTATGGTTTATGTTATTAGTGAAAGCAGGAAAAAAAGATTCAGCATTTGTATGCATAAAAAACAAACACTTGTATGAAGATTACAGAGAAAAAATGAATCGAAGTACGCTTTCTCCCTGAACTAAGCATACGCGTCTCTTTGCTGGACTTCCAATAAATGACAGACAATTGAAAGGACGTGAAAGGATGTAAAAAACAATTTGACTTGATCTATTCATTCATAGATTTTCCTTACTCTGTAGAATAATTTTGTTGGTAAACTTCTAGACAATATTTATTTGTATCCGACTTTTTACTTTCATATTATGGTACTAGATGCTTTCGGCAAAGTCATTCGATTCAGCAATTTTGACCCACTTCAATGCATGGCTTTTTGTTCCTGTTTATGCTTCCTTATTTTGTTAACTTTCCATTGTACAACCGATTTTATAGGTTAATTTCTCTGGCTGTGCGTGATCTTGTTCAACATCGGATGTCCGTCTCTGTGTTACAATGTTTTCAAAGTTAGCAACTTACAGCAACTATAAAGATGAAAATGATTCAGTTGGTTATCTTTTAATTCCGTACATTGCTTTTAGTTTGATCAATAAATGTTTGATTCGAATGGATTATTCCGTGTGTTAGTTCCTTCTTGATCTTTGACCAAACATCGATTTTTTTAGTTATTTTGGTATGTGGAAATTGACATTTAATCATCTTAGATTTTATTGCTCTGATTTCTCAACATCTTTGCTTCCTGTTTTCCCAACCAGGATGAATATTTGTAACAGTTTTATCTAACCTCTAGATATTCTTAAATGCCGTTCCTATCGAGAAATATTGCTTTTTTACTGAGTTTGTCATTTGTCTCCGTGCTATCTATTTGTGTTTGAGTATCACAGGATACTTAGCAGTGCTGATCAAAAACATTTGAGTTGGCTACATGGAATTCTGCGGGAAACTCGACGATTCTGCTACTGATTGAGGCATTTGAACTGTTTTTTAATGACACACCTGGTCAAAGACCAGTCGAGTATCCGTTAAAGATTACAATGATTCACTAAATGTCTTGTTAACTTTTCTGATAGTCATCGAAAAAAAAACACCAAAGGTCAAAGCTATGATCACCAACATTATCGGGGTAACTGAACAGCATGCCTCAGCATATAATTCTTTAAAAAATCAATAGTAGAGAGCTTCTAGCGGACTCTCGTGCAGATCAAAAGTAAGATATAAAGGGGCACACACACATACAGGCATGTGCATGCATACACATACACACACACATACGCACACACACACACACTCACATATAAGTGGGAGAATTATAAAAACATTTAAAGTACCCCCAAAAATATGGATATGAATTGTACATAATACTACACAAAGGAAGAACAAATACCATTAGTTATATCGTAAGAAAGATAAGTTGTGTCTAAATAACCCTGCCATGTTGGTGGGATTATTACGTTTTGAATCCCCGAAACAGTGACATGGTAAATGACTGATGATTCCAACAATAAAAACGTTATATTGTACCATAATTATTCGGTATTTGTGAAAAAGGGGAAGGACCTCTGAAAAATTGCAGGAATTGCATTGACAGATCCGGGGGGAATAAGCGACAAAAGTGAATCAAAAACAAGTTTTTTCATTTTTTAAAGTTTAAATCTGTAAAATGCTTTCTAGACCCCTTCTCTTCTTCTCTCTCTTTCATACACTCTTTCTTTCTTCCCCCCTCTCTCTACCTCTTTCTCTTTCTGTCTATATATATATATATATATGTCATTCTTACATTCAGCATGAGGTCTCTAGTAGCCCTGACAACAAAACTTACCCACAATGCATAGCCCCTGGCAGTGGACTCTGGTTCCACATGGTACATTTTAATTCACACGGACACAACACGCACCACTGATGATGGGAGAAATCCCGAAACATGTATGGACGATTGACATATAAGGATTAATAAACCTTACCACCAAAAACTTCACTCCTGAGTCAGTCTCACTCTCTAAAGTACACATTATATATATATATATATATATATATATATATATATATATATATATATATATATATATATATATATATATCACTGTTGAATCAATATCAACTAAAATTATGATTCTCATTTTATCCATTCTCAACGTTTCTTATTTTGAAATATTTTTTCAGACTGAGTCAAGATCTTATTTGAGTAATAATCAGTTTTTTGTTTTTTTTGCATTTTTCGTCATTTTCATCTTTAAAAATATCAATTATAATTTTTTCCCTGTTTCTGGAATTGCTCCCCTCCCTGTGATTGACAGGCAGTGTGCATATGTTCGAAAAAAAAAATTCATTATTGATTTAACCAATAAAAATTGGCATTTTACGAATCAGCTTTTTTATCATTTTTGACGCGGGTATCAGATTTGTGAGACGTCTCAATTATGGGTGTTAAGAGACAGTTACCCCAGTACTTGTTTAGTTCGTTATCTCATTATTTTTACCGTCTCATAATATCTCTGGGGATTCCCGTTACGACTCGCAATATCCAACAGTTGCCTGAAAGTTTTATCATATAGCCAGCCCTTTGTCATTTTCTCCAAATGATTTGTCAAACTCTTATTTTCATGCCTAACATTATATGTGTATTTGTGGAAAACATGAGTTAAAGATTGCCTGTGTGACCATAGGTAAACAATATTGCCATAAATGATTTGGATAACAATTATAAGAGTATACCCTTCATTGCATTCTACTGATATGCACTCGGCATCCCCAATGAGGATAGTTTGGATCAAATGATCAATGCATCGATTGACAAAAATCATGAAACAAGTAGATCGTTGGATGGTAAACTTCGAATTGTTTGCTTCCACGGACAAGATGAGTAGTCTTTGTGATTTGTCAGTCCAGTGACATGGACGAAGCAGCTTGTCTCATGATAATGCCTTAATCTTTTGCAAGATTGCTAAACTTAAAAAAAAATCAACTCATAGTGACATGTTCTATGATAATCCAAAGGGTATGTGCTCTTTTTGTATGTATACGATTTTGAACTTTCCATCCTTGTTCCAATATGATCACTATAGGAGACCAATTTTCGAGAACATTGGAAAGATGATCGATAATCGTCTCAGATTTTGTTGTCCACAAGTTCAAAAAAAAGATATTATGTTCATTGAAAGCACTCAAAGTAAGATTCACTCATTCTATATTTCATTCAGTGGGTTTTTTTTTCTGTGATGAATTCAAACTGATGGATTCCAAATAATTTCTCTTTAGATCTTATCAGGAGGAAAAATTGAATACTAGGCGTGTTTTAAATTAATTCCTGACTTTTGCACCACACCCACGAATGTACTGACTGTAATATGGCACACACACACACACACACACACACACACACACACACACACACACACACACACACACACACACACACACACACTCATATATATATATATATATATATATATATATATATATATATATATACTAGAGTTGCAAACTGTACATTGAAAGATGTGACATTTTGGGGGGGAAAATTTGCAGAGACGAGCAACCATATTGGTACCAAGTACGGAAAATATCACTTACGATGATCGGTTGGAGGATTTAGGGTTAACATTGCCACAATAAAGAAGGAATAAGACTTGATAGAAGTGTTCAACATTTTGTGGAGTGATATTAGGTAAAAAATATAATATAAAGGATGGAGAGTCTGGCATAATCGGTAGAAATAATGATATATATATATATATATATATATATATATATATATATATATATATGTGTGTGTGTGTGTGTGTGTGTGTGTGTCTGGAGAGAGAAGATGTATAGACAAAAATAGAAAAGGAGAAAGGAACAAAATGTACAAGTACATGAAAGATGATGAATTTCCACGTACTTTCGAAACAATTCTTTGTCCGTCAAACTTGTAATTAAACCGAAATCTCTTCCTGTAATATGCATCTCAGAATGCAATTACGTGGGTAACTACGGCAAATATGATCTATCACTTCCGGCAGATATACTTCCTAAAAACTCGAGACATTGTATTGGTGGAACAATGAAATAAATTGTATTGTTCGTTGGCTGCGCTCAATTTGGCTCAGGACCAAAATAAGAATCCGAGAGAAACCTGTCAGAGGGATGAAAAAGTGGAAGTAAAAGGTCTGTCAAAGTGTCTTTACAATTAGTATCTTTGTCTCATTTTTATAGTTTGCATGTTATTCTTGACATAAATCCCTGTCATATATCAGATATTTGGTTCAAATAATTGTGCATTTAAATAGAAATAGGAATAATTCATACAGCTAACCTGTATACGTTTGGGGAACTTCCATGTAAGAGCAATATGATTACATCGTGTATAACATTAAGTTGTCGTGGTGAATGAATATAAATAAAAAGACTAGCCAGTAAATGAAAGAAAAGTTCAACAGGAATGATAATCTACCTAGTGATCTAGACATGCTGAACATATATACTGGGATATGTTGTTGGGATTTGGTCAAATAAGAAGTGGATGTGAAACACAGTGCGTATTTGAACTCGAAAGAAGATATAAATGAAGTGAAGTTTTGATCCTTTGTAACCAAGTGAAAAAACGTAATAAATCTTCACGATCCCAACAGAATTTCAAAACAACTGAAGCCTTTTCTTGTTACTGAAATATAAATTCGTTGTCTGCACTGTGTATTCATCAATCTATGTCTGTTTTTTGTGACTTGAGCACACACTCACACATGCACAGACTTACACTCATACACAAACACTGGTATGCATACAAACACACTCATACACACACACACACACACACATATATATATATATATATATACACAGGGAGAGATAAAGAGAAAGAAACGATACTTAACTTGATAGCTTCACTGATAGAACAAAGATATATAGATATGATCTCATCGAGATTGATAGGTAAATAGATAGTTTCCTCAACTGAAAGATGGATACAGACGCGCTAAAATTGGTTGATCGACATATCAAAGGAGATTTACTGATTATAGAAAGCAGAACATAGTCATGTATTCAAGAAACCTCTTTGGTGGGATAAGAAAATGCAATTTCCAGAGGCCTTTGAAATATTTCCTTCAGGCATCTACTCAGGGGCTCCACGGTGTCTTAAAAACGGACATTGCCTGGAGATATCTATCACGACTTTGGTTAATCGGCTTGGATGATCTTTTTTTATTCCTAAACAACGAAGACAACCATTCCAGACGCTTGGACGCCATCTTGTAAGATCTTTGATGTTAGAATTCGCCTGAAGGATGTTCAGAACATGCCAACAATATTGCTGGCGGAATTCCCTACAGAAATATTATAGTTGAATTATTTTTCGATACAATGTCGGCGTAGCTGATTTTCTTAAACGTTTTTGCATGCATGTAAAAGATAATTGTCGTATGACTGAAATATGAAATGGGCCCCATGGTACATTCATTTTATAGACTGATAACAGTCCAGATACCAATATGTTCCAAACTTATTTATTTACCTTTTTTTTCAAACACAAACAAACTACATTATTCATAAATATTGCTGTGACAGTCAAAGACCAATCCGGCTAACCTAGTTACAAGAAAATGTAACTTTCTTGAATGATTTAGCTTGCGATTAACAGAGCCGTCCGTTTCTTCGACAGAATGAATTATAGTCGTCAGTATTTACGAGCTCATAACTTTTTAAGTAATGTATTCTTTCGTTGAGAGAACAAAACCTTGACCATAATGTGTGCTACTTCCTCTGTCCGTCGGCATGATTACATGTCAAGTTTTAAAAAATAAAGTTGAAATGATAAAATGTTAACTCATCTCTCAGAATTTAGGTAAACGTACACTAATTTTAAATCAAATACTGAATACATGGAAACTGAAGAAAATCAATGCTTATGCAACAGATCCTTCCCAAATTACTGTTTCATAAAGCAAGTATCACGTCTCTGTTTTTCAAACGATGTATTGAAATATAATCAATGTTTGTGGAAAAATGTGGATTCATGCAGGGCCGGGCCCAAGATGGACTTGTTCACTGGTCAAAATTCACTTGCTCTTTACTCTTGATTCAGAGACTTCATTAATGTATTCCCCAAGGACATTGATACAGATTGAACTCAGACAGTCCCACCCAATTAATGAACTCAGTCCGTCGATTCTGTGCCCTATAAAAATAACCATTAGGCTACGTTGAATATAAAATGAATTAGGCTTAATATTCATTACTCATATCAAAGTAAATACTTTTTTTTTCCTGTTTAACACAATTTTTTTTTCTATTTCCAGATTTCAAGAATTCGAATCGATTGATCAGCTGTACTTACATTAGAATTTTCAACCCTCACGGAAGTATTTTGCTATATGGTGTAGCTATGCTTATTACATGATTTGCCGTAACAATAATTCTAAAGCAATCAAAAAATTTGACCTACAATTTCGTGTTGGAAAACAGCCACAAAATGAAAACATTATTTTAGGGGAAGCATTCAGCTCATTCCTGAGAAAAACTATCGAAGTAAAAAGCGGGCACAGGATACAGAAAAATAAACGAAATCAAAATTTGATAGAAAAAGATAATAAATAAAATGAAAGAATAAAATAAAGCATGAACATGATAGAAAGACAATGATGAATTGATAGATCGATCGATCGTAGATAGATAGATAGATAGATAAATAAATAGATAGATAGATGCAGAGTAAAATGATCCTGTTCATCTCTTATGTCTTTTTTCATGGAAGTAAATAAATAATTTTTTTGTCGTGAAAAATCAAAAAGATATCAGCTTTGATGATGTCCATCTCAGACAATCATTTAACAATCAAAAGATCCCATTAAAAACCATAGATGATTTTGTTCAGTAGTATTCAGTTGGATATTTATTTGTCAAAGCAAATAAGTAGAAACCAAACACACTTTTTAGTTATAACGACTAATGTATGACTGCAATCATTTCAAACCCAACAGGAGGAAATTTCATTAGAAAGAAGTTATCGTTATATAATTTCATTGTAACAACATTTTGCTTAAATTTTCTGGAATATTCTGTCATCTTCTTTGTTATTTTTTTCTATTCTCCAAACCTTTGTCTTGTTAGTTGCTAATTGGATTTAGAAGTTTAAGTCTGCAGGACCACAGGGCCAATATTTGCAATATTCAATTTAATTGCATAATATGTTCACTTCAAGAGAATTTCCTTTCTTGCACAAAAGAATTTACCCTGAGGACCATGCAAATTTTTGCAAAACATGTCGACTCAATAGTCAACGGAATAAAAACTGGAATCGGCAGTTTTATAGGAATCAAATTATCCAGTTTGATTGAAAGAAACTGATATTGGCGACAGACTGACGCTCGCTATGTAATATTTGGGGAATAAACATCTCTAAGGCACACTTTCGATCGAGCTGAACGGCAACACTGTTTTATTAGTTATGCTAGTTCAATTCAGAGATTTGATTCAGATTACGTGAGTTATACACAATTGAAAAAGAGGAAACTTATTGATACCGATACGAAGGGAGGGCTTAATTCAGGAATAGGACAGAAAAACATGAGTTTTGGATACAATATGTTTGGTAGACACTACTCTTATTACAGGTATAATTTCAAAACCTTCAGAAATCATAACTCAATTTAAGTTTCGAAGAAGCAGCTGGTACCAGTGACGTAGAATGACCATGATCAGTTTTTCCCGATAATCAATAACCAATGATGATACAATTTAGTAGGAAAAAAAGCTTCAAACATGTGTACGCTTGATATCAGAAGTTTCCTGTCTCTATTATATTGTTCTTTGTTACAAATAAAGTGATGAATCTGTGTGTGTAGGGGTAACTAGTTCACATTTGATTTTGGAATGATATTGTCAACTATAACAATTTACCAGCAAGAACATCATGTTTCTGTCATAAATGAAAACTTATGTTTTGCCATCATCTTATCTTCCTGGTGATCATTCTGATGGGCTATAAAGTGGGTCTTACAATGTGAGTATCTTTTTTCCTAATGGATATCAATTTTGCGTGGTGCAACAGGACACTCACAATGAGCATTCCGCTTTTTTGAGAACAAATGTCTCAAAAAATCGAGCTGCATCTAACCCCAGCCCCTTTTTCCATAGCAGAAATATTGATAAACTCACGTTCTTATTCCAAAGAAAAATGTTTACTTCTATCTCTGTTTACACATGAAGCTATAGATGTGAACAGCCAGTGCCTACATTTTCAAAATATCCAGGATGACACGGTTTTTCTCTCAAGATATAACTGAGGGGTAAAAAATTTTCCGTTTCCTTTTTGTTGTATCTTAGAGAGAAGATACCAATTTAACCACGTCCAGTGAGTACGAGGATTAAGTGGTGTATTCAACGAGTGTCCCAAACATTAGATTGCCAACTGTCTGCAAGATCGATGAAAAATGGAAGAATTGATACTTTCAGTCATTGTCTACAACTAGTCAATCAATCAAAAGTCCAAACAATCTGTTTTTGATTTTAATTGCACTTGGGACCTTTTTCTTTTTGTGGATTTATGCGTAAAAGATTATGTTAATAACAACACCGGAAACTATATTACGGTCAACATTGAAAATATACAACAGAATACCAAGTTTATCAGATGCGGTGACAGAGATGAACATATTAAATACAGGATAATCAATGAGACAAATTATCCCAAGAAGCTTGATTGAAGAGACTGGGATAGTTTGATAGTAAACCACAGGGACAGGTTGAATCGTTAGCTTTCTTTTTGAGAAAGGGAAAAACATTTTTTCCACTTGGTTCTAGTCGTATGTGCTGTAGGCATGGAAAGCTTAGCATGGGAATAATCTTTGAACTCTTAGTAATTTTTTTCACCCTGATGATCTAGTCAAGGCTGTCCTGTAAGGTATATGATAGCGTATATCGTGTTCATGCGGAGTTTTAATGAACAATATATATATATATATATATATATATATATATATATATATATATATATAGAGAGAGAGAGAGAGAGAGAGAGAGAGAGATAGAGAGACATATATATATATATATATATTGATAGATAGATAGATAGATACAAATGTAGATATAGATATATTGCATTCCAGGCAGTTTTTGTTCGAACATCTTCTTCGAATAGAATGTCAAAGAAATACATGTCATTGGTTGGTTCGTACATTGGGAGGACAGCTACATGGTCCTCTGTAATTCTATCCAATCAAGGCAGAGGAAATAAAGAAATAATGGCAAAATAACAAAACAAAACAAGCCATGAGTCGCCATTATCTCATGATTGATATTTTTCTATATCCTAGCTTCTTACAATACATCATTGAGGTCTGCTATCATATCATTCCACTTATCTCTCAAGGTGGTCATTTTATTCTTAAACTTTCTACTCAAATGCATCATTCAGTTTAGTTTCAAAAGTTGCATTCATTGATTATGATATGATGATAATCACATCTGTGCCTACAAGCAGATTAACTTACTGAGGTATGTTTGCACAATTTTTCCTCGTTGTTTTAATGGTGATATAAAGAAACTTGACGAATGTGTCGATTCTGTACGATCCATCGGGAAGAAACATTTTTCCGTAGAATCTTTTCGTTACATGTGCATTTACTGTATTAGTTTTTTTTTAAAAAAGGAAGTCAAATAAACCTCAAAAGCCCCGATAGATACATATTATGGAATATAAGTGAATGTCTCATATTTCACTCAAATTATAATCATGTATCGCCTTCGGTTTTGAATTTCGATGGTGAATTTCTTTCGTCCGTTTTTCCTCCAATAAAATTTTAATTATTGACATTCTTGGAGACAAGCAAATTGAACGTCAAAGACTTTATTGCTCGTCTATAAATGAGGAATGCTAATGATTTTTGCTGGGATAAGAAAATATATCAAAATGAGATTAAAAAAAGGATGTGTCGAACTTTGGTATGAGTTCAATTTTGGGGTCCTGAGAGTAATGACATTGATGTCACAACAAGTCAAGACATAGAGATTTATAATTTTCGTTCCATAGATTTGTCCAAATCACTGCTCAAAATTTTTATTTTTATTTTTTTTACAACTTGAACATTTTCCTCTTTCGAAAAGAAACATTTCTTTCATTCATTGACGAAGGGTATATCTCGTGTTGTTACATCAATTTTCCCTCTTGGAATAAAGACAATTTTTTGCAATTTTCATACTCTGACTGGGAAAGTGTAATCTCTTTTTTAGGGTTCTCAGCCTTAAAAATTCTTAAAAAAATATCCCGTTTTCCCGCTTTGTTTATGTTTTC
>OY735220.1:15253865-15268865 GCA_963457665.1 Thysanoteuthis rhombus
AGTTGGGGTTTCATATACAACTACAGTGCCAAATTTGACACTTTTTCTAATCCGAGTGATATTGCTGAAATTTCAGATTTTTTCATAAGCAGGTGAGCATTTCGCTGAGGAGAAGATTTAAATTTGAATTATCAACAGATCACATTCTGATATCGTAAATATAAGTTCCAAACAGTATCTCCGAAAGTTTCAACTAACGAGAACTGTTCAAACCAATTGATGAATCAGGGAATATTGTACAAACGTTTTCTCTGGTTAGAGTTTTTTTACGACAAATATATACATATATATATATATATATATATATATATATATATATATATATATATATATATATATATATATATATATATATATACATATATATACATATATATATATATATATATATATATATATATAAATGCATATACATATAAATTGTAAAAAGCAAAGACAATTGGTATGTTGATAAAGGCATCCCCTGGTATCAAGTGGTTTTGAGCGTCCCCTTATATAGCATGGTTATAGAAAAGAAATGACTTCATATCAAACTTGGTAGTCAAAAGCAAGTTTTTAGATCAAAAATACTCTTCGAGGAAGGATCTAATCATTATTTCAGAACAACTTTTTCAGAAAATAATGGCTTCCTGCTGAGCGTCATCGTGAAATAATGGTTGCAATATCCCTCACCGAACTTGTCGTTTGATAGAGATTAATATTTATGCGACTTTACATGCTTAATCCGGGTTTCTGTTGAATAACTGCTACACGTCCTGATGTGTCGATGCTGATAGCTGCAAGATACATATGTGCTTACAAGTGAACGACTTCAGTCCAAATCATATCTCATAATAATTCAGCTCATCACTGTTTCAAGAAAACAACCAGATTCTTTTTCAGTCTCATGATTTATATCAGAGGAAAAACCTGCATCGATATTCCATGCTTTCGTTTACTTATATCGTTCACCAACCAGTTGTCCACATGTCTACCTTATACATATGCAACACGTGCATATATTTGAATACTATTTTCCAACAATCAGAGCTGTACAGGGAGATAATAAAACAACTAGTTACGCACATTTCATTGATTGATAAAACACATCCATATATTTGATATGAATAAAGAATACATTCGAACAATTATCAGAAGCAAACGGATAGATATGTATAGAAAATAAACTTTTACGAGAACATAAAGGAGATCAAAACGGAATATAAATGGTTGATTGATGGACAAATAAACTATAAAGGTGGATGGAGGTTTTTGAAAGAATAGATAGGATACAGGAATATTAAATGAAACATAATTGTTCGAAATTCAAGGAAGAAGAAAAGATGCAATAATGGAGAACAAACCGACTCACAATATCGTCAGAAGTTTGCAGCATAAGATTTATGGATGAGAGGGAGAAAACAGTTATGTCCCCTTTGTTTGAACATATTTCTGAAACCAGATCTCCAAACTGGTTAATTGTGAGGTGGAAGAATGAATCCATGGTATCCATTGAAACAACAGAAATTCTGCATTAGCGAAAAATATGTAACTGAATCGATCTTTTGTGCTTGGAGAGAAATAGAAATTAGTTGGAGAATTGATTGGAGACTTGGGATGTCAAGTGGAAAGACAATGAGGATCAAAATAAAGAGGAAAGTAGAGAAAGATTAATACAGAAAACGAAATGAAGGGTACAATGGAAAAAGTTTTAAAAGACGAAAATGTATCAAAACACGAAACAAAGGTTTTAGATATCGCTCAAAGATCAAGACATGAAAGTCAGCGTGGTTCATGTCGTATTTGGCAAACATCAAACAATACCAAAACAGTTGGAGGAGGAGCTAAATATTCTACGGTACATGTGGACTGTTTAACACTCAACAGCAGTGATGTTCAAGAACGAGTTATGCTTTATATTTGAAACGACTGTGTAATGAATAAACTAATGGGGAAGATGGAAAGAGCAAAAGGAAAAGAACACTGAGAGCATCTATAAAGATTGGTTCAGACTTTCTCAGCTCAAGATGAGTGTGTTGATAAATATTTAGGCAGTACTTTTACTCTAGTTGTAGTATCTCAAAGATGCACTGAATATCATTACATTATTCATTGTCACGAGACAGGCCAACAACGGACAAACACCGGATCAGGTTGACGGTAAAAGTTTTGACAAGACATGTCCAGGAAGTAGCATTGTTATCGACTCAGCTATTGCAGAGTACATGAACTCTTGGGACAACTTTGAAAAATCAACTGCCATTGGAATGATTCACTAGAGCTCTTTTATCTGGACAGTAAAAGACATACGACCTGATCCGTTTGATCCCCGATGAGAAAGTGAGGGACTAAACAGTAAAGAGAAGCGATTTTATCTGCTAAAACTCTTTGGTCTTGTTTTCAGCGTAAATGGTGTCTATCAAAAATCTTTCAAAAATTTGGCAGACGCAACCAGGAATGCAATCTATCTGAAGAAAGTTCCCATTCTTTTAACAATGACAAGTATAAAGAGGGAAATGTGTAGGCATTAGATTTGCATCAAAGGTGTTTAAGGTTTCCCTGGAAGAATCCATTGATTCAATAAAAACAAAACTCTAAAACATATTCCGGGGATTCATGCCATCCCCAACCACAATGCTCTCTTTGAGTTCTCATCCACTTATACCAGTGCCTGCAATTCCTCAGATAATATGCAAAATCCTCGATCAAGGTTATTATCAGCTGCATGGACGGACGTTAATCACAACCACCGTCTGATTACTCCTCTCCTCAAGTAGCGAGATTTGGACTGCTTGGTAAGGGTGACGGGTCCGTATTACCAAAATCAAATCGAATAATTCCTGCACGAGAGGCAAATAATGATTCATTCGATTACTGTGAATACGACAGTTACTCAGTACATATATTTAGCTGTAACCGCTGTAGAAATGTATATTCAAGCATACATGGTAGATATTATGTAGATTGGCTGCCAGAGGAACACTTTAGTTCACAAAAATGTTTATATATGTTTCATATTCTCTTGTCATTGGATTAAAGATTCAATATAATCTTATATGATATTTTAGATTCTTGATTTTGCTGATGAAACAAATCTCTGATCATAAATTTAATACGATGCCAATATTTTTTTCTGGGTCTCATTTTTCATCTATTATTACATTGTTATTTATCTTTACTCTTCGTTACCATTGTAATCATATTCATCAGATGCTAAGCACACGAACAAAGAATAGAATGTGCAAACTGATTCAAATTAATTGATAAACCTTGTTACATTTATAATCATCACTAATCAACTCCTGCTTTGATAAATAAAACATCCAAGAGAAGCCAAGCATTTCAGTTAATTCTTCGGTCTAGATAACGTCAAACTTTCACTTCAGTTCTATTGAGTAATCTTGATTAGAAACAACGATAGCTACCTTTGCATCGATTGTAAACAGCGGTAAGTATTGAAATAATTTCCCCCTTGAGGACAAGTTACACTGTCTTTTCAATACTACGGCACTCTTCTCAATATATCAGCTCAATTCAGTTCAGCATGCAACTGGATGATTTCAGAGTTTAACTTCCTTCATTCACTATCCATGTTCTCCTCAGGCCAGTTATCCCCGTAAAAAACTTCACTCTACATTAGGATTTTTATGGAATAATTTATTCTCTAGAAACTATATATCTGACGATTTTTGATTTGAAAAGTCAATGTGAAGGATGTTTTTTTATCAGTAGAATTGTTGATTTAGAGTGTGAGAGCACACTGTCATTTACAGAGAACAAAGCGTAAGAAGCGCAGTTATTCACATACGGAGCGAGAGAGTGTGAGAGAGGAACAGACGGAGAGTACACTATGACAGAGAGAGAGAAAGAGAGAGAGAAAGAGAGAGAGATTCTCCGCCAGGAACGAATTAAAACAGGTAAAATAATGATTATAAGGGGGACAGTGTATCTATTCATATCATTTCCTACAACTCCTTATCACTAGTTTTTAACAGAATCAAACACCAAAACGTTTCCCGTCATTCGTTCCATAATCTTTCCAGTACTAACAAGATAGGGAAGTGACAATGCATTAAAATATTTTATCAGTATATAGTAGGGACAGGTTTTGCATTGCGACGCGACACACGGAGTCACAACGAATGGCAGGGAAAGGTATGTATAATCTATACTGCCTGGGAGTGGGAAATTTTCTTCAGGTTGAAAATGAGGCGGCTTCTCCGAAAAAGAAACATAACAGTTTTGTCTCATAAACTGAATATTAACTCTTCTGCCATGCACAAACAGGCATTTGTGTGCATGTGTGTGTGTGCATGTTTGATGTTTACTTAAATGTTCATTATTGAGCATGGGTGTATCGGATATATAGTAAGATTATTATTATTATTATTATTATTATTATTATTATTATTATTATTATTATTATTATTATTATTATTATTGTTATTATTATCAAAAGAAGATCAACATCGCAAATTATTCTCATAAATTTACAATCCAATTGAGCTTGATCTGAAGTTTATATGTTAGCCAGGAACGAATCAATTTATACAAAGTCTTTTGCAAAGCTCTTTCATAATAAATCATATGAAATGCATCAGTGAATCAACAGAAAGTTCAGAATGTTCCAAGGACGATGATCTTATGGAATCCAATTAAATCATTCCTCTCAATCAATTGGAATAAGTAACGGGCAAAGAACAAAAGGCCAACAATCTGAAATAAATTACTTGCATTTATCAGCAAAAGTATTTCTAATTGATACAAGAACAAAGATTGATTATGTTCCAATCTATTTGATCAATTCGATTTCCGTTAAAGATTTGGAAAAAAATATTATATATATATATATATATATATATATGTATATACTTGGTATAACAGACAATATATTGTACTTTTCAATCAAATCATCATCATCATAAACATCATCTTCAACAACAACGACAACGCCCGCAATATCAACTGCTGCTTTATTCCGAAGACCGATAAACAAATCTGCCCTATCTTCATACTTCCCCAGAGAACAGTCATTGTTGACTGCACAAAACTGTTTCCAGTTCTCGCTCATTTCAAAAATATCATTAGAGAATGAGTAGTTAAACAGAGGCGGGTGATTACAATCAGTAAAGCCGGCGAGTGAAAATTTCACATTTTGTTACAATTGGCGCAAACCTGAAACTGCCTGTTCCTGAAAAATCTGGCTGACAGCTCTCAGTCAGTTGCCTGATTGACCGAATGCCAATTAATACGGATACACTGATCAGTGAGGCTGATTACCATTTTTTTTTCCATATTAAAAAAAAAACAAAACAAAGAAAATATGCATCCTTAGATTAACACAACTTGTTTCCAACGCCGAATGATTGTGTATTAAATTCACAAGTGCACTTTTGAACTTCTAAAATTACAGGTTTGAATAGGCAACAGACTAACATTTGCAGGTGATTTCCAAGCTCAGTTTGACACAAAACCACGTTTTGGTCTGGGAATTGTTGATATCAACCCTAGGATATACATAGAATGTTGTAGCAGAGGGAACTATTTTTCAACACTATCTTTTTAAAGTTTTCGTGAAGTTCGCCGTAGACCTAGTCAGAAGGCTCAAATAGTAGGCCATTAAAGTAGTGAACGGTCCTGTGATAATTTTTTACTCTTGAGTATATTTCATTACTTATTTTAGAACATATCTTGGATACCTTCTCTGAGGCAATGATTGTAAGGCTTCTGTTACTGACTATTGCTCATGTGATAAGTTCTTCCTTTACTGAGTGCTCTACCACGGTGACCATGTGTCATACTAAGCTCATGTTAATGAATATCTGTATAGAATAATTACCGGGGAGCGTGTTGAGATCCATCTTTTGACATACCTACATGTGCCACTATGTTATTTTTTTCTCAACTGGATTGGTTATAGGTAATTTCATGAATTGTTTAAATTCAGGTAAATCTTCTAATATTTGGCGTAAACTTAATTTTTATGCCCACAATCAACAGCAAATGATGCAAATGTTTTAAAAAAGTATAAAACTTTTCATAAAGTCGATGATCATTAGATATTTTGGAAACAGGAAATATCAAACTAAATTGATAGAGAGCATAGTTAGTGTTCTTAAAATTTCTTTGAGATTATTTTTTATCTGTTGTTGATCATTAGAATTTTGGGAAACAGCCAGCGTCCTACCTTCTCACTTAGTCAAAGCGATCAGCTTTAAGGATTCATGAGATCTGTTTGATTTTTGATAATTTTGAAAAAGTATACAATGAATTACTGACTTAATTATCTCTAAATATGCATTATTTGTTTCCACTCTTGAATCCATGATCCTTCATCATCGAACATGTATTTTCTATATAGTTAGCTTTCTTTCCCTCTGAAAGATCAATTGTATTTCTTTGCTTCAATGAGTGAAATTGTTCGTCCGTTATCAAAGAAAAAAGTAAACAACCATAATAACATATATCTAGATATGTGTGCACAGGAAGGTAAACTGATAAGTCCATTGGGTATCAGCTTACCTTACCTTACTTTTAATCTTTAATACAGCATTTGATCTATGTAGTTGGTGTTCACAGAAAAATAAGATGATAATGCTAGATATACTTTTTACTAGTTTTTCCATTCATCATTGTGCCAAGCCATTAATTTGAAGGGATGGAAAACAGTTCCCCATGATTATTGTCTGGAATGTGATAAGAATAGATCAAATGATATTTCACTTTTCTGATATGCGTTAAAGATAATCACACATGCCATTAAGTCATTTTATTATTCTGTGAGTGATAGCAAGCCAACAGATACGTAATATTTGAAATTTATTGATATTTTCACTGTTTGATCATAGCTGAAGGATGATAAGAGATGCTCTAATGTCATTAGTGATATTTAAATTTGACATCCGAAAATTCAGTTATATTCCAATTATTTCATAACGTCTAAAAATAGCTTTTGTGATTTCGTACAACTTTTAATGGTCCTTGAAATATCTAAACAAAAACATAAAACGTTATAAAGCAATGCCGATATTTGATTTACGTCACAGACAATGAAATATGTTAATCATGTAACATAAATCCTTTTTTTTTTCAATTAAAGGACAACTGCTAATTGCCGATGGACCAATTATAATCTCTATAAATGCATAGCCGAAGCTCTAGACGAAGTCAGGATCATTTCCCTACCAGATACAAAAAGAAACATAAAATAAGGACTTTTATTTTTCGTATAATTTATCCTCGTCATCATATGCGATGGCACCCCAAAGTCATAATCTTTATGAATGAGGAAGATGAAAAACTCGTCTTGTTCAGTTTTAAGGCTGAACTGTTTTCATTTGAATTTAATAGCGATATTCGAAAATTTCTCTTAAAGTCAATTAAAGTTCACTCTTATTTGTGGTAGCTGGAAATAGTGCTTATGATTTTAAAACGAGTTTGGCATGATTTGACACGGGCAAACCTTAATAATGAACCTTTATCCCCAACCAAAAAATGTGTGGGGAGTCTTCAGTTGGGTTACTATGGTTACAGCAGATATTTGAATGATCTTTAATCACGCTGTACTTTCAAAGGGCTGATGTTTCTCAACATTCAATCAACCAAGATTTACCGCTATTTACTCTACTTTTTGCCTCACAATATGCACTACACATGTATTGGAATTGTTCTTAGAATAAAAAGACATCGATGTCTTGCCCTGACCACCAATCATCCCTGATCTCAATCCCATCGACGATTAGCTGGCGTCCTGGACCGAAACGATCATTTTGCTAAACGTTGACTTTACTTGGTATTTCCTTGTGAACATATTTTTCTTCGAATGAACGAAATCTTTTCCCATTTCAAATTTGCGGCTGTGGCTAACATTTTCCAGCAGCAACCACACAGAAGAAAAAAAAGAGGCGTTTTTCCGATTTGTGACTTGTTAAATATGGAATAGAGTTTATCAGTGAAATTATTTTGATTATTATATGTCATAATCTTAATATTGCAAAAGAATCGGAAGCAATTTACCCCCTTATGCACCGCATGCTGGGAAAAATAGATCATCTATTTCCCAACCCCATTACCTTGAAACTTCCGCTTCCTGTCATCGTTAAAGTCGGTTGCTCTAAATTCTTGAAAATGTTGTGGATATGTACAGAAAAAAATAAGATCAATTACATTTACAATATATTACTTGAAAAAATACACTTTTGTTAGAAAAAACGAAAGTAACTCTCTTTGCAAAATGCGAGCAAACTCTTAGATTGAAGGAATCAATCTCCAAACGACAAAAAAAAAAGAAAATGAAAATAGAAATTGCATAATTAATCTATAATCATACATAAAAAACATAGTTGTACGCACAATTTATTTGTTTTTTTTACTTCAAATATAAAATCCATTACATTGGGTTGAGATGGGGCTTCTTGCTTTTTAATTCATTGATGTTTGGACTTTTTTTGAAAATAGTTTTTGATTCAATGTGTTAATGGATTTTGGAACATCTTTTTTTTTCAATTTCGTGTTCATTTCGGAAACCTCTACCATATCAAGGATTATCTGGGCTATTACACTTATTTCCACATGATTTTTTTTTCACATTACATACACATCCATTATAGGCATAGTTTTAAGTACTTTACTATCTTTCGAGATTTTATACTCGAAGGGGAACTGCTATTAACAATTTTGTGATTCCTATAAGATTTTTGTTTTTATTTCATCGATGTTTTTCGTAGACTTCAAATCAAAAAATCAATTGCAAATGCTACCATTGAGTTTTTTCTGCGAAATTCTTGCTGATTTCTCATTTATCTTACGCTGACTCTACCGAAATAGTTGTACTTACTGCTGTGAATGTTCTCACTGAAACCTAACCTATATATCACTGACATCGATCGACAAAAATTATACTTACATATAAAGCTGCCATCATGTTGCAAGTTATTGGCTTCCAGATGTCATTTCAGTATCAATACACATAACAAAACTTGTCCGGTCCTATTTTTTGTTTTCGTATCAAGAGGTGATGTTTTGTATCGTCACAGGAAGAATATATAACTAGAGATGATTTAATGGAGTGTTATCTGATTCACGATGATAGTCGGGGAATGAAGAAGACGGGAACTACCTCAGATGCCTATGCCATGAGGAGAAAAATGTACATTTTTCTTTTCTGATTTTCAAACCATCGAAAGGTATTGATGATGGGCTAACTCACCATAAAACTGTCATCAAACTGGAATTTATTGACTTCAAAATGACATTTGAATTTATATTATCCCATTAAAGTACCCTACTATAGAAATCTGAATCATCCACGAATATATATTGTTGTTAGAAAATCTAAATATCAGATATTTTAAATTTATTTGCAGCTCGATCATAATGATGTACATGCACAATTGTTTATCATAAAACACGGGCGAAGTATGACATAGCTTGCTGTCTATTTTTTGTCTTTATATGTACGTTGGTGTGTAATCATTATATCGTCAAAAAAGTGTGCAATCGAGACTTGGGCATTGTGGTCTCAGTACAGCTTATCTTACCAGATGATAAAAACAACAGATACGAAATTGTAACTGAGATACTTTTAGTGATTTCAATTGACAAAGACTTCGTTTCAGAGAGAAAATAAAAAAGATTTCAAAGTTTATATGCTCATTGATCGTAAGATATTAGGACGTTTCTAACAATTTGATCATTTACTGATTAGAAAAGCGGTATTCCTATAACTTTACATTCTTTAATCCAAGTGATGAAGAAAAGTGCCAGTTTCAGATATAAAAGCAAGAAAACATTCTTGTGTCCTCTCTTATTAACCTAAGCTGTATTGGTTGCTTTACTATAGATGATTGGTAATTAACTGTTTCACACCTCCATGAATTTTTTTTGCATGTACAAAGGAGTCTGTATCCTTTTAGATCGATTGTAGTTCCAGTCCAAAAAAAATTGTCTCATTTTCCAATCTAACTGGTGGGGAGCCAATTTTACTACTTTTCAATTTCAATTGTTTGACATTACATTGATGTTTATAATCCATAAAAATAGGCTCTAAAATCACTTGATTTGTGTATGATCACGGATATCCCCTTTGGACCTACTGTTTAAACAGTAACTCTGGACACATTGAACTTTCCCATATAGACAATCACCTTTTTATTTGTTTCCAGTTAGCTGAATTCATATAATATCTACAAATCCTTGTGAGCAGTTGGTCGTCACTTTTATATTTGTGTCGTATATTTTCATATATCTGAAGATAATCTGATAGCAGTCTGCTGCAGCTGCTGCTTGGCTTCTATATGGAGAATTTTTCTATGCATACAAAGGGTACTGGAAATGTTGGGGCTTGACTAATCGTTGAAATCTGAATTTTTCATGTCATTGTAGCCTAGTCTTATATTTTATGGAGCTGACTTGCTGGATTTTGTAAAAAAACAAAAACAAAACATATTCATAGTCCGTCCCCTCCTCATTCCGGCCTAGTACCTTTCAGCAACAAGAGCATAAGAGCCCATCCCTGAATTAGAAGTTTGGAATGGAGATAATCAACATGATCAATGTTTTTACGATTAGACACACATGCAAAATATCTCGGCTCTCTCAATTAGTTTAGTATAAGACCATATATGTTTTATTACAGTGGAGACCGATAGAATGAAAGAGACAACATTTTTAAATCAGTTGATTTGATATGGATTCATTCCAAGAAATTCAGGATCATTTCACTGAGCAGTGAGTTTTTATTCGTATATTTTAGCTGGAGTTTTTTGGCCAATCATTCACACTGCATTAAGTTATTCCCCAGTATATTTCGACCAAGTTGGTTGAAGCAAAAATCCACTGCAAGGAATATGTACCCAAATTGATTTCAACTGAGGCGTCAGGCAAGTCATGATTTTTACAACAAATATTGTTTCTTATCCCTTCTGAAAAGGTATTGTAGCTTTGATATAAATGTTGTTTCCCCGTATAAGGAAAATATTGAGAACGAAATGATAGTCCCTTTAGAGCAGGATTTCTTACTTACATTGTGTAATATTGGGTATATTCTTTTTTCCATTACTGTATCATGTTTGCAAATCGTTTCCCTTCAAGTCACGAGTGTCATTTCTTATGTGCAATCTTTTTTCACGTTTATTTATGGAGAGCATTGAAAATTAGTTAAATGAGGTTTTATCTGCATGAAAGTGGTTAATTAAGGCTCAAGCAACTATCTTACATGTGTGGGTAGGGATAAATTTCGCAGAACATTACAGAAAAAAAAACGTTATCACACAATGCTATGGTTCTTATAAGTTATTACGTTCACGTCAGAAGGATAAAGATATATAGATGAAAGCACATTTTCTTTCCTGACTTAAGGTTTCTGATGAAAACGGATTGAAAAAAAAAAGAAATATGTTGCTGTTTTGCAATAGGGTTTTTACTCGAATACATCTATTCATTTGAATCAAAAGAAAGCAAACCGTTAGTTCAAGCATAAATTTGTCGATTGATCGGCTATTTTTGCTCGCAGAGACATTTGAGCCCCATTGGCGGTGAGCATGTACCTTAACATATGGTACCAGTGTTGGAAACAATGATTATAGTGTTAAGAAAAAAAGAGCTGAATTCTACTGAGACAGGAAGCTGTCGGACGTCGAATCCCCGAGCAAGCAGTCGGTTTGAAATTTCGAGGGACATTAGAAAAAATTGCTGATGGGTTAGTGTCCACCCATTTATACATTGGAAAAGAAAAAAATATATATCTCGTACTGATTATCTGTTCTTATTTGTAATTGTATATTTTTCACTGCACCTCTATTTTGTGGATTTTAGGATGCAAATTGGAGTCTCTCCGAAAGCATATTCTTCATTTCTATTCTACACCATTCACTTATCACTGTAGATTGAATGTCTAATCAGTTGCATTGAAACCAACCAAAATTTTTTTTAAAAATATCAGACAAAAATACTTATATAACAACTGATGGAAACATTGTTAGAGGTTGAAAGGGAAAGAGGGTTTGAAAATCATGTTTTTGCAATTTCATGGGCCCCTCCTTTCCAGGATGTGGGTCATCATGGCTCAGCAAAGCTTGCTTTCTTTGTCACTCTAGGCAACTTTCCCCATACGCCCTGTGAGTGTAGAATTCTCTAAGAGTCCCTTTTCCTCATTATGTGAGAAATTTCAACTGCTTACTTCTCACTAATAGCAAGAGTTCACCTTGTATTTTTATCTACGCAGAATCCTTTCTTTTGCTACATAATCCGTCTAATATATTCGTAAAGTTACTTAATGAAAGCATGTTTTGATTGCTTCAAATCTCCTTTGCATTTCATAAGAAGTTGTCAAAGATTCATTATTAAAAATCTTTATTTAGACCTGCATCATCGTTGCCTTGTTTCAGTGACTATTGTGAATTACAATAATTCCTTATTGCATGATAAGAGAAATAACCATTCCGGCACGGTCAATAAATGAAAGTGATAAGGATTATCTAATTAATAGCAAACTCATCTTGCAATACTGTATCAGTTTAGATAATATTTTTTTTTCAATTGCTATCTTTTCTTTACAAGAGGGATTGGCTTTCTCTGATCACAGAAACCATACCTGGTTCGAATGAGAGCAAAATATAGTTGTCTGTTTGCATATATAAGGGTTCGATATCGGGCGAACACACACACGCACACACACACACGCACACACACACACGCACACACACACAAATAGGACACAAGACAGAAAACATATACGTCTGCTTCCCTAGGATATATATATATATATATATATATATATATATATATATATATATATATATATATATATATATATATATATATATATATATGTGTGTGTGTGTGTGTGTGTGTCTGTGTGTGTGTGTCTCTGTGTGTGTGTGTGTGTTATGAAAAAGGTTGAGAATCAGGAAGTGTATCCACAAGAGGATTTTGGAACCTGTACCGAATGAGTGAAGGAACTTGATTACAGATAGTGAATACCCCGCATTTAAAATATTACGAACACAATAATTATGACTAAAGATTGAATATTCCCATAAAGGATTGTTTGACAGGAGAGTATCCATACATTTGGTGCATTCTACTGTGTGTTGCTATCCTTGGATTAAAGTCCATCTTGCTATTTACTCACTGTCACATGAATTGTGGATTCATGCCTTCATCACGACGATATGTAACTGGAGATCAAACTGCCCTCGCAAAGGTTCTAACGTGGTTAGCCTCGTCTATTGTCTATGCAGTGAACCATTCCACAAAGCACAGCTCCTTTGTTGATACGTGTGGTATGTTATCAAAGACGAATAGATCCTCCATTTACTGGTACTTGTAAGTTCACCATCATTCATCAGCAGCAGCAAAGTGATGAAGCGAACCCCAGGGTGAATTCAATTCATTCTTTTCGCGAAGGTTATCAGATCAAAAGTGTCTCCCCCAGAATTCCAACTTGGTTGATTGTTTCCATTTTCCGAGCTGATAACCACAGCCTTCTCATTAGATGAGGGGAATTTATTGCCCAAGTGAGAAAGTACGAATAAGAGTTACTGCATATGTATGGAGAAATACCATGCATTTTACTGCTGAGGCGTCACCTTTTTAACACTCGTCAATCCGATCCATTAAATCCAGACACCCCCGGGGAAAAGGATATTACAGTTGCTCTGAATTATAACCGATGTCAATGTACATGAACTCTTTCATTTAGAAATATTCGTCTCTTGTTTCAATGGTTTCAAACGTTCCAATAACTTCCGTCCCTCGAGGCAAAAGTCTGCTTTGAAAAAAATGCAGGGATAGTCGTGATAGATCCCGAGGGATCACATACAAAACCAACGCCGGCATAATACAAGATGGAAAGATGAAATAGGCAAATTCACAAAAAAAAAAAAAAAAGGATTCACGACACTGATGGCAGAAAAATGGGGTAGATCCTTGGAATGGTCTATATCCAACATCGGACGATAAAAGACTGATGATGAAACTGTTTGCTTTTTCAGTGAGAAAAGAATCCTGAACTCTGGCGTCCAAATGCATACATCAAGTCCACACCATGGAAAGTATAGGAAGAGGGAGAAAATATAGAAGTGGGATTTTATATGATTAAGTGTTAGAAGAATCTGATCTATCTTTTCCGGCTTAAAATCACTGGAAGTCAGCACTCCTTTGCAGGCTGGAAAAGTGAGTAGCATCAGCTTAGTCATTAGGTTTTGACTTATTCTCCACTGACCCTTTATTTTATCAAAATTCTGTTTATAATTTTTAAAACGGTAATTTGACAAATCTGTCACTAATATTTGTTAATTTATTGTTTTAAAACATGATTTCTGATGCCTCCCCGTTGATCAATTACCCTTTTCGTTACAAACATATATTTGTGATTATCCACCTATCTATCTATCTATCTATCTATCAATCTCTCTCTCTCTCTCTCTCTATATATATATATATATATATATATATATATATATATATATATATAGTGTCATACATAGACAGCTGTTTTGTTGTATTACAACTCTTGAGTGTGGCTATGTACTTTCCATTATCCCATTCAGTACCACGATGCAGGATTGAAAACTTCGCTCCAACCGATAACCTACCTCCGTGCTATGGAACTAGACGCTCAGTAAGGCTGAATTGAAACTATATATTCATTTAGTTCAAGTTCTTCGTACACCAGTTGCATAAGCTTACAATGAACGAGCTACCTCAATTAAAGGGTGCTCAACCCTGAGTAAGGGTATGTTTGTCATATATATATATGTATATATATATATATATATATATGTGTGTGTGTGTGTGTGTGTGTGTGTGTGTGTGTGTGTGTGTATGTATGTATGCATGTATGTATGTACGTATGTATACACATGAGAGTCAAATTAGAATCATCGTGTTTCACTGACAATTGATATAATTTATTGTTCATGACCTTAATTGGTAATTAAAAATAAAACATTCACAACGCACGTGTTTCGATTAAAATAGCTTTGATCCTATTCAGTGTTATATCAAATGATATGATAC
>OY735220.1:15273865-15331365 GCA_963457665.1 Thysanoteuthis rhombus
TTCTATACCACTCTGAAAGTAATCTTTTTTAAGTATACATAAGCACTCACTTTTTATTACTCTTTTTATATGATCCCTGTACCATCGTTAGGTAGATTGATAAGGCTTTTGTTACTTTTAATCGACCTATAGTTCGAGATTAGGAAATTGATGTGAGTGATTCGGTAAACCACTGACCTGTCACTAATTTAGTCACTAACGAGGCAGGAGCTGGAAAGGACGTAAAAAGTCACAGTTAACCTTGACAACAGCTAATGGAAAAATCTCATTTATATAAGTAATGTAATTCTGTATGTTATGGAAATCAGAATGTGGTACACTATAAATGATCTCTGTGCAATCGTTAGGTAGATTGATAAGGCTCACGTTACTTTTATTTGACCTACAGTTGGAAGAAAGAAAATTGATGGATGAGTAATTCGGTAAACAACTGACTCGTCACTAATTCAGTCACTAACGAGGCAGGAGATGGAAATAATGTAAAAAGTCACTGCCAACGTTGACAACAGTTAATGGAAAAATCTCATTTATGTGAATAACGTAATCCTATATGTAATGGTAATAAGAATGTGGTAACCCATATATTCATAACCTCAAACTTACGCACACACACACATGCAAACACAGACAAACAGACAGATCGATACGCACACACACACACACACATATATATATATATATATATATATATATATATATATATATATATATATATATATATATTTATATGTATATATACTTGTTAAGATTATCTATTACACATTATGCAGCTGAACACACTAATGCATAGATGTCAGCAGTTGAGAGAATATCTTTGCAGAGATTTATTATATCAATAAATGTATTGGATGAAATCATTCCTTTCAGAAATGACGGTTCTATAGTTTGAATAATGTGAGCGCTCAACCATTGCGTGACTTTCGATGTCTTCTCTGATTACATGGATCTCAAATGCAGGTTGTAAAACAATAGGAATCTCCCTCGAAGAAACAATAATTTAGATATGTACCGATACACCGTTCAATGCATTTGGATCCAATGGTCACGGCACCAAAATGATGCAAAATTGCCTGTTTTGCAGTGGGACCAACTGCTCACTGTATGCATATAGATTCCATCAAAAAATTGTTGTAATCTGGCCAGATTGTGAGGGAGAACATCATCGTGCATGCTCCTCAGTCAGAATTATGCATTTCAGTCAAAGCCTTCATATTACAAAACTAAGACAATTATTTCCATAACATACACTGGCCGTGCTGGCAGATACTGGGAAGCAGCTGCTTGAAATATATCTGAGCTTCTTCTCTGTGCGGTTTTTCGTCCATCATCTCTCACTCCAGTTGTTACAATTCATCAACTTCAATCAAAACATCTCTGTCCGACAACAAAAACATTCAAACACCGGAGGATTCAAAAACAGATGAATTGCATCTTCCAACGCAAAAAATCTTGGGCTTTTCCAACTTGGCCTGCTAAATCCATTTGACCCACCATGTTGCATGATCCATGGTTTTTTGGTTTGGATATGTTCGGATCAATATGTCCGAGCTACCAGAAGACATACACGACTCATCACATACCTTTTTGATTGTCAATATTACATCATATGATTGGTATTGACCAGAGAATGATTAATGTATTTACGGGCATATTGTACTCAAATTTGATCCAAACAGTTGCTACCGCGTACATAGGATTAAATCTGAAGACTGATAAAAGAAGATGTATGACCCAGAAAAGGCCTGTTTGAATGGAAAATCATTGTCTAAATGAAATCAATCACGCTGAAGCTGCTTCTTAGTGTACATAGATCCATGTTTCTCACAGCTTTCGTTTTCTAATGTTTTCTGGTAGATTTGCTACTTGGTTAATTCCAGTGCCATACGAGATAAATTTGCAAATAATTAAGATATTAGAGAAAGAGAGAGAGACAGACATACAGACAGACAGACACATACAGAAAGAGACGAATAAAGGAAAGGGACAAAGAATAGTGAGATTGTTAGATGGACTTGCAAAACCAGTGTGCCTTTTTCTTTGTAGGGTTTAAAGCCATCTTTGGATTTTCGCATTGATGAATACCATCAGCGGGTGTGTCTTCTGTTTCATTGATCTTCGCAATGTACTCTCCATTTGACACTGCGTTTCTAATTTTTGTCGATTGCCTAGCATACCTGTTGAGCTCGTGGATTAACATCATTTGCTTTAGATATTTCTAAGCTCATTACGGAATTTTGCCTTTTTTCGTTGCTTGTTGTTGATGTCTAAACCTTTTTGCAGTTTCAAGTGATGTGGGAAGTCCATAAGGCATTTTGCCAATGCAAAATTCTATTGTTTTCAGTAGACTGAAATTATATTCCTCTTTATGTCCAAAGATATCAATACTACACACGTACAGGCACACACTCACACACACACACACACACACACACACATGGATGTATGTATGCATGTGTATTCAGTCGATGTCCATGAGGTTTAATACCACTCATGATCGACATATTTCTCCATTCATTGCATACATCTTCCTTCACTTGTTTACGATCATTCGAAGGCTTTCACACCTTTGAATGCTTTGAATGCATGCAATAATTTCGAAAATCTCATTATGCAAATATTGTCTGCAGACAGAATATTTCTCTCCTAAATTTGCTCATGTGCAATCAAAATTTTTCTAGCAATCTGATTCCGTTGGGATATATACTCAGCTATACCAGTCCAATTAGTATCAATGACAAACAATATTTCCCTACAGCCTTTATGAAGACAGAAATCATTTATGATGCAATTAACTGGGCGAGCTATGTTTTGAGTATTCGTAAAGCACATCCCGTCTCAGCCTGGCTAATATTCAACACTGATTTTTGCAAAGTTGAATGTTTTCTCCTTTGTCTTCCTCCAATTAGTCACAGATGTTAGAAAATGTTATGACATTGTTTCCTAAGAACTCATCAAAACAGTTGATGACCACATCAACCGAAGCCGATAAGGGAGTCATCTGCGCATGTGCAGATTCAATGATTAGCAGGCCTTGAAAAAGGTTCAAATTGCAATACTCCATAAATTGATATATAATTTCTATATTCCCATTGGATAAAAACAGAAGAAAACGGTGTTTTTTTTTTCATTCAAAGATGAACGAAAAACCCCTCCTATTTCTCACATTTGAGAGCCTTTCATGAGATAATTTGAAGTTTTCAGTATTGAAATGTTTTCATTTGGTCTTTCGAGATAGAAATCAAATTGAAGGTGTTGAAATGTGTGCTTTTTATAGTCAAAAATAGGAAATGTGGCTATTTTTATCGCTGTTGCAAAAATGCCGTTTTCTATCGTCACTGATCACAAATGATCGATTCGGTACAGCATATTTAAAAAGATGTTATGTAAGCAGGTTGAATAAGTAATCACTTAACAGGTATCAACCCGAAATTGGGTCTCAAAACTCTAATCCAAAATATTTATTCTGACTGAAAGGGCTTTAAAATTGGTGAAATGCATTAGTCACATGTCATCAGTTGGAATCGGAAGTCAGTTTCATCATCATCATCATCAGCAGCAGCAGCAGCAGCAGCAGCATCAAACTATCCCTAGAATCCGCTACAACTCTCTATCCACCTTGTGAGATGTGATGTCCAAAGGTGTAGGATATTTTTGCAAGAAGTCACGCACATTGCCATTTGCACTTTCTCATATCATATCAGACCTCTGTTTTTACTGTGCTTTCTCAAGATCTTTCATTGTGAGGCTGAGCATTATTTTCCCATGTGCACGTTGCATGATTCTCAGTTTGAGAATCAATCCTTTGATAAAAGCTCATGGATCAGCTCCGTATCTGACTTTTGGTAGAATACATTGGTACCTTTTTTTTTTAGAACTAATGGCTTTTGTATCCTTGAAAGTCGAGCTTGCTTCATGGAAAGGTGTCAACTTTGTGTGGTTCTTTTTTTTCTATCTATGACTTCAATGAGACTCACTGTCCTAGGTAGATGTCATAGTTCACTTTTCCAACTTTTTTAGCTTTTTAGTTTTGATTGTAATGTTTTTGTTCCAAACTGATTGTTGAACTTACAATTTGTTTTGCTGAGGTTCGGATGAGCGTCAAAAATCTTCGTTGCTTTATTTAGTTTGTCTAACGTTATTTTGATGTCATTAGGGTTCTGGCTGATATTAATCATTCGGAAATGAGTTCTTTTTTTCATAGCTGAACTTTCAATTGGTAGATCGGCTCAATCTGAAATATTGATGTAATACAATAAGTTTCTGTGTTGCTTTGTGTCGAGTTTAGCTATGATTCGTTGTAAACAAAGCCCCAATTTTAGTAAGAGCAAACACTTCTGGCCCAAACTATAATGATAATGACCGAATTGTTCTGAAAACACATTGAGCAATATCATAGTAGAACTTTATCTTTAACGTGGCAAATTTCATGGAATAATGAATAATTGGAAAGGAAATGCAGCTCTGCTCAGTGATACGAGAGGAACTTCCGTCTGGGTATGAATCGTTAATCCACTGGACAGACTTTGGTAAATAGTTAACAACGAAAGACAACATACCGTTTTTTGCAACTGCATGTATCCAGAGTGATCTTCAAATGCAATACACCACCAGCTTTTGGTGAAGAATTAACTGCAGGGAAAAAACGTCACCCTCATTACAACACCAGGACGGTAGAGAAGACGAAATTAAATTAATTGCATGCAATGCCAAACTAGAACTGTTGGCCAAATCTCAGATTACTTGTGCTTCTACACAAGATGCTGGTCGGATGTTTGACTAAGGGATATTGATTTTAAAGGTTTTCACCTTTGTCTAGAGAGTCTCTACTTTGCAATGATGAAACACAACTGTTTATTGGCTAAACAGGTAAATAATAACTGACCTGCAAGCAAAATCCTCATAAGATAATGATTTATTTCAAGGTTTTATTTTTTACCTTATGTTCTTGTTTTGTGTCCAAAAATATCAAAATAAAAACATAGATCAGACAATGATAGACATATAAAAACCTCTCAATAGTTATAATGAAATCAAATTCAATATCAGACAGTTTGGATGGACATAGTACGCCACTACATGATTCTTACAGATAAGTAAATCAAGCACAATGGAGATAAAATGACCTTGAACTTTATATTATTCCTTTCGGCGGCACATCTTCATGGTGGTAAACTCATACCTGATAGCTACTTTGAATACTTACAATAGTAAATTGAATTCCTCAATGTCATCATATTTGACATAATAAAATAAGCATCAGTTAACAGAAAAGAATGAATCGGAGAGTGTTTCCAAGACAAAACCGATTATGAACACTGGACATCTGTGTCGAGAAAAGCCAGATGGATCAATATCCAACATTTTTGAGAAGAAATTTTCGTCATCTAAGGTAAACAGACACCACAACTCAAGCAGGTTCACAAGTTTGTTAATCTATTGACCCTTTGTTGTTTGGTTTCATTTTTTGCTTTTCCAGTTCGGAGAAGCAATAGTCACTTTACCCTAAGGCTAAATGACAGTATTCCTTTGCTGCTTCCTATGTAGCTCTGGAATATCCCAAGATTAAATCGTTGTGAATATTTTTTTGACTTTTTCTTCTAAACTACTGTTTTCAAAGATTCCAAAAGTCAGCTCTTGATCAGCCTGTAGAGAAGATTTTGAATGGACTAAACTTTATCTTCAATGGGCTTATTTGCAGAAATTGTACAGTAGTCATATTTTGTGAACAGAACAGAGGCACCCTAATATCAAAACAAATCAAATGCCTAAACACACAGACACACAGAAACACACTGATACATATGTATGTATATGTATATGATCCAGCAGCTGCTTAACCCAATGGTGAGAGGAATGCTATAGCAAAGTGAGTTTCCTGCGGCAGACCAATATTTCAAAAATCTTTATTATGTTTACGATGTTCAGATTAAGTGATACATTAACCATGTAATTACAGGATATCGATTCGAATGAGAGTTGCAATATAATGCAATGCAATTTATAATAATATCTAGCTATCTATCAATCTATCTATTTATATATCAATATCTATCTATCCATGTATCCATCTATGTATGTATGTATGTATGTATGTATGTATGTATGTATGTAACTATCTATATCTATATCTATATCTATATCTATATATATATATATATATATATATATATATATATATATATATATATTTATATATATATATATATTTGTATATATATATTTATATATATATATATATATATATATATATATATAGAGAGAGAGAGAGAGAGAGAGAGAGAGAAAGAGAGAGATAGTCTATTGATTTTACTACAGTGATATCTGGTGTTGGGATTTCATTTTGTACTGTTATCTAGAAGTGTTGGATTTGAGAACAGCTAAAATTCTGAGGATATATATATAGAGAGAGGGAGAGGGAGAAAGACAGAGATAGATAGGCAGACACAGGGAGTTTCCTAAAATAGATCTTTTCTGTAGTTTATTATACTGCTCAACTGGGTAGAATGGTATGTATTATTTCTTGTGAAGGAGTATTGGAATTTGTGAACGTTTGTAGTTGTTTTTATGAATAATTCCAATCTTTATACCTAATTCCATTTGCATTCATATCTAGACAAGTTAATAGGTATCTTTCATGTTTAAATTTCGAGATTAATTTGTTTTTCTGTTTTTTATTTTTTATTTTTGAGCCTTGCAGATCATTTGGGAGGCAAGTTATATCAAGCTTTTATCCTTATCGAAAATAGCTCTCCTGCATTGGACTACTTCCTTGTGTTGTTTCAAAAAAGAAAAACCCTTTGTAATATTCGGTGGTTTGTTATCAATTTTGAATCGCCGATTGTATTTAGATAGAATTGTTTCGTCTGTATATTCTAGTTAAATGACAATTTTGATCCCGAGACCTAATTTTGAATTTAGATTGAGAAGTTCCCGTATAACATTCTGTATCGTTCAGGCTTTTTTTGTATATTAGCCATAGCTTTATAAACTGCATTGATGTGTTTCAACTCTCTTTTTACTTGCCAGTCACGGCTCGAAATGTTGCTTTTTATTTTTTCCCTTCCCGAGTATGCTGTATTTATGGTGGCTATTTTCTTTCCAATTCATTTGAGCAGGAATGGCTCACTTCAGGGAAGTTCTTTATGAAACATCCAACGGTGTTGGTTCTCTTATAAGAAATGTTCAACTATCAGATTTTGGAACATTTTTTCCGATATTAGGTTTTTCATTCAGAACCAAAAATGGATTGAATTATATGAATTTTTTTCTGTGATGAATCATTTTCTAATTTCTATGTTTGAATTAAGATTCATAATTCGATCAAGTATTTGTCAAAGTTTGGTTTTGATTTCGGAATTTCGCTAATCATGTTCAGAGGATGGTTCAAATCAGCATAAGTGTATAGTAATTTTTCTCTCTTTTCCTGTGTATTTCTGGCTTGAAAGTTGGAGTAAACGTCTAGATATTGCCAATCCCTCAAAATGAAATTTATGTAAGTCTTGGATCCATGTTTTTTAAGTTTTCCAATTACTTTTTTCTGATTTGCTCCTTTTTTTCATTGTTCAGTATACTCAGTCCATAATTTATATACAGAACTAATTCTTCTCCTGTTAAAATTTGCATGATTCTTGGATAAATGCCAATTATACCAGACACTGTACAAAAATCGAATGATCTCATTGCAACATCAAAAACGCTGTTTTTTCGTTCTTATTGTGTTTAATAAACAGTACCGTTATACATGTATAGTATACGCGTATTTGCCTGGGTTTGTGTATCCGTAGGTGTGGTCGTTAGAGCTCTACCGCACATTCCATGTAACATGAGTGTGTGTAAAGGTTTCCAGCGATTATTTCTAAAATTAAGATGATGGATGGCAGGAAGTGTGATTATCTTAGTCATTAGTTTTCATAAATATTGATTGTATGCAGTTGAAAATTTTTTCCGGATATAATTTCAATTTTAACGTTCATCACCAATGAGGATAAGTTGTTATAGAGGTAAGTAAATCTTCTCCTCTTTATGCATTCACAACAAGGGTCAATACTGCCTGTGATAGGAGATGGATGCATCAACTTTAGTTCGCTGGAAGAACAACTAACATACAGTACGGCAAGTGTTTGAAACATATTATTCAACCAGTCTCTATACGTATTTCACAATCGGTTGCTATGCGTGCATGTATCTCTCTATCTATCTACTTATCTATCTACTTGTCTATCTATCTATCTATCATGATTATATCACTTCTAGATTTGATTACACAGAAGTAGGTTCAATCAGACGAAAAAACTGTGCTGAACTTCCGACTTTCTATCTAACAAACCTTTTCACTCCCTCAGCATTTTTTTTAATCGACTGAATTGAGAAGATTTGGTTGTTGCAGACAAAATCTGTCAAAAACAGATAAATAAAGACGGTAACCGTAAGAATAGAAAAAACAAACAAAACCTTCTCGTCTTTTTTCAATACTTATATCATTTTAGATAATGAGAATGTGATTTCAATGTTACCGAATGTTTTTATTTCAGGTATGAGAAAAAAGGTATATCAAAATTGTTTTCTTTTCAATCAACAATTTTTTAAGCTTTTGTTGTAGTCTATAAACAGTATTTTTCAATTGCCAATTTTTTCAAAAGTTTTTGGCGATTACAAATTGTCGTGAATTGATATTGCAGACACCCTGCTGATCCAATTACCCTATCGAAATATATAAACAGACTGAAGCATACTCTTACACTAATTTACACATACAAACAATCATTCACATATATGGGCCTTCTACAAATTGTATACATATATATAAATGCATACATTTACATCGCAACTAACAGGCATAAATGAATACGCACCTAATGAAAATCACACACAACACTCAAAAACGTCTTGCACTCATAAATGTACATGAACACAATTTCTTCTTCACAGCACCAAACACCCACGTATACACAGACCCATAAACACATATGTGGTGACAAAATATCCACATGGACAACCACAGACACACTGACACACACACGCACACATGCACAACACACACACACATGTGTGCATATACACGTGTGCACATACACAAACACTCACACATATGCACACTAACACACACGATGCATAAATACATATACACTAACTAATATAATCATCATTTTATCTTTATCATCCACCAGTTCTCACTCAAGAGTTTAACAGCAAAGAGGACCACTTAATTTGATGCTAACAAATATGTTTGCCTCTTTTGGAATATCCCATACATCTCTCTTTGTTCTCTCTCATGTGTCCAGTCATTGATATTCAATCAGACTCAATAAGCCTTCCCCGAATAGAAAAAGCATCCAATTCAGCCGTAAAATGAAATTTGAAGTCGATTTTCATTCTGTCCGATCATTTTGCCAGTGTATCTTTCCTCCTTATATCTGTTATGAAAAAAAATTCCATTGTAGCTTCCGTGTGATGATGGCATCCTCTGCCGTTCTGAAAGAAATCAACTTATCTTTGTGGCACCCCAGATCATTTCAAAAATATACCTATGGGTCACTCATACCAACATTCATAGGAGCATCAATATGAGTCTGTCCAAACACTCTCAGAA
Source organism: Thysanoteuthis rhombus (assembly GCA_963457665.1). Lineage (NCBI taxonomy): Eukaryota > Metazoa > Mollusca > Cephalopoda > Oegopsida > Thysanoteuthidae > Thysanoteuthis > Thysanoteuthis major. Next base: position 15,283,455 of record OY735220.1, read on the forward strand.
AACATACAGAACGTGTTAATAGTCAGTAACGAACAGGTATGAGAGCAAAACACATGAAATTAGTGAGTCGTTATCATCATCATCATCATTATCATCATCATCATCATCGTCGTCGTCATCATCATGATGCAAAAGCACTATGATAGCAGTGTTATGTCTGGGACTTTACTGCGTTTTAAACACAAGTTGAAAAGGATAGCCAGTTTTTAGTAATGATTACCCGCTTTTCGGAGTAGGTCGATGGTGATGTTGTCTGATCTCGGGGCTGTTACTTTGTTCATCTGTTTAATGGCATGCTGAAGCCCCCATGGGGTTACTTTTGGATAGTCCTCGAGTTGATTGCTCACGTCTTGTGTATCTTGCTCATTATTTTGTAGTCCTTGTTTGGAAAAAAAGTTTTTGGTACAATTCTTTGGCACTTCGACGATCCTGTGTCCGTCTGTTGGTTTTTTGCTTTTGTCCTGAGTTGAGGCCTTTGTTTATAGCTTTGAAGCTCTGACCTTTTTTAAGACTCGATCCGATGACTGCTGTCGTGTATTTATTCTGTCTTGATTAATTTATTGAGTTCGGTGTCTTCAATTTCTTTGTTGTGGTCGGTGGCTTAAGGTTTCTGCATTTTCCCATGAGATTTCTGATTTCATCTTAGATTTTACTAATGGGTTGTGCGCCCATTGATTTGAATATAGTTGTGACTTCGATAATAGATGCCGTCATTTTGTTGCTTAATTCGTTGATATGAATTCTGAATCGGTTTTTCATTTCGATCTTCAAAGATCGAGTGTGCTTTTTTGTTTTTTTTAGAGGTTGCAGTTTTGTGTGGAACACTTTCCTGCATTCTTTGTTGGTGTTTATTTGCACTTTACTTCGTATCATTCTGTGGTTGCTGCCTACATTGACTTGATTCAGGACTTGGATGTTCTTGACGATATCGTTTTTGTCCGTTAGGATGTAGTCTATTTCGTTCATGTTTCGTGGTTGGGGCTCTTCCTAGTCGATTTCCTATTGGGTCCCTTGTTGAAAGAGGTGTTCATGATTTTGAATCTGTTAGCCGTTGCAAAGTTTACAAGATCTTCTCTCATTCCATAGTTTGTATATGAATTTCCCGACACATTCTTCATTTCCTTGTTCTATCTATGCGTTGAAGTCTCCCATGATAACATTGAGGTGTGTTCTGGTATTTTTGTGTACGGAGTTCATGTCATCAGAGAAGTTGTCTATTTCCTGTTGGGTAATTGCGAATGGGAGCATAGACTATGATGATATTTATTTTGTATCGCTTTGAAATCCATAAGGTGACGCTAGCTATTCGGTCAGAGACAGCATTGAAGCTGGTTACAAGCTAATTCACTTTGTTTTACTTTCTCTTTTTTTCGTAGCAGTGAAGATGTCGGCTCCTCTTTTCGATTAGTTCATCCCCGGGTCTTTAACTCACTGAAGCCTATGATGTCCCATTTGACATTCTTGATTTCACTTTCTGGATTAGTTAGGAGCATGTCAGTTGACAGAGTTCTGACGTTGTAGATCCCTATGGATAATGTTATCCTTTTGTTGACAGTCTTAGGGCTATGTTTAAATGGTCGCTGTTGGACCAATGACTCAGTAAGTAATAGGTGTTCCCTCGGTGAAGGGTTTGGGTAGTTGCTTTCAGAGCATGTCAACCCCAACCAAAGTAAGTGATGTGGCTGGGCCTTTTGGTACCGAGGTCCCAGCAGGAACGGCCGATATAATTTTTAGTGTGCAAACCATGGGGAGTGATGGGCCATACCCTCTCACGCTGGCCAATGACGTCTGGAGGGGGGTGGTCTGGTGGATTGTCCACTGCTGATGTGGGTCAGTTGCCTAAGAGCTCCACCGGCATCTGTTCTTGTGAGTTAAGAATGGATGTTCGCAGCACTGGAAAAAGAGGGACAGGACTTCATTTTAACAGCTGAAAAAAGTTTGAATTTATAACCTTTCTCCGCGAGATATTTCACGTCTGTCTCCAAGAATGTTGTACCTGAATGCGTCGGTCTTCAATCTAATCTATCATCTCATTTGTTTTCTTTTTATGGCCACTCAAGCCCCGGTCGAGGCAATGGGAAGGAGGAGTATTGGATTTTGTATTTTTTTTTGTTTTTGTTTTTTGTTTTTTTCCTTTTTTTTTCGTTTTCTTTGGGGATCGATTCGGGGGTTCATTGAAATATTATATACGGAATTAGTGTATGTTTAGAAAATTTTAAACTATACTCGAGTTATATATTTTGACAGAAGTTTTGGGGCAGGAGGTATTACAATCAAGCGATACGGAGCTGGATGAATGAACAAGCCATTGAATACGTGATTAACAGATGAATGAGAAAATATAAATAAATAGATAAATAAATACATAAATAGAGAAAATTTAAAAGTACTCATCAAAATTCGCAGCTGCAACGCCGTCCTGAGGACTTCATTTTAGCAGTTGAAAAAGTTTGAATTTTCCACCTTTCTTTGCTAAATATTTCATGTCCGTTTCCTAGCAAGAATTTACTACTTGGATACGTCGGTCTTCAGACTAATCTAACATTTGATTAGTTTTGTTTATACATAAATCACAAAAAAAATCATGTAGCCCTTAAATTTATCTTCTGATCCTATCGGCAGTCAGGAAAAATAACTGAATTGCTGACAGTCAGAAGGGAAAATTAAATTACTGACGGTCACTAGTAAAATATAATTCCACTACTGTCAGAAGAAGATCCTAACACCGGGGAAGTTAGGAGGAAAACCTAAATTCAAAACTGTTGGGAAGAAAGAACTTTTTTCAAGGCAGTTGGGAAAAAATCCAGGTTCAAAACGGACAGATGTTGAACGAAAATTCAAGCAACGCACCCCCCCAAATACTAGGATACTGTCAATTCTGACACTAATCTTTCATAGAGGACATTATTGAAAAAAATTGAGACTTTAGTCTTCTTTCTATCCCTCACATCGTTGCAAAGCAAGACCTAAAGCATCCAAACAATATTATCAAATTTTATACAGTGTCTACAAAAAGATCGGATACATTCTAAAGAAGGGTATTCCAACAAATTAACACAATTTGAATTTGACAGAATTTTGATCGAACTTTCATTATTCATTTCAGTATATATCCAATAGTTCAATTTTTTTTTTTATATTCATTTTTTCTTTGGTCAGAATTCTATCAACTCTGATGTTTGATAAGTTCATTTAGATTACCTCTATGAAAAGAATCAGATACTTTTTATACTCACTGTATATGCGTGTACATAAATATTCATACATTTCCATTTCTGAGTGAGACAGAAAAATTAATGTTCACGTATTCCGGTATGTGCTCTCACTGACGTCAGTGCTTTGTCTCGCAAAATAAGAAAATGTTAATATTTTCTTTTCTCTTATCCAAATATTAGACATCATTAACGTAAGTCAAGTAGGTGCAATGTTTACTTAAATGTATTTTCCAAATGAACATTTTCTTGTTTCAATCTTCTTTTTTTTTATTACTTTGTTTTACACAAATGTTGCAAGAACTTTAATGGCATTACAAGTACGTCACTGGCGTCACGGCGCCATCTTATCTGCGTTTTGATAAATAAGATATTTCTCAATATCACATTTCTTTTTTTCCTGAAATGGTAAATATTGAATTTAAGATGAAAACGTATAAAGCAAAAATTGATAAGAAAATATATTTGCTCAATATTCTACTTCCAACATTTCTAAGGATTCATCATCACATCCTCAACAGCAGCACGTTAGTGTCTGTCACTGGACACATGCCTTCCCTAAAATTCGTCACACCTTTTTGTCATCGTCATCAGGGAGCTATAATTTTCTGAGTTAAGCTACTGTTCCACACCATCCTATAATCTGTTTACATCAGTCTTGACTGAAATCTCTTGAGAAACACATTGTGAGTCGTGATTGTTCGCAATTATGGAGCATAACCAGTCTATCGCCTTTCAAGATTACTCAAGCAAAATATGATATAAAATGATGTCCGATATGTGATGGATATATTTTTTGAGATTACCTGTTACATTCAAAGTTAACTTATAAGTGTCAAGGTGGTTTGGAGTAGAGCTTGATATATAGTAGAAGTAGATTCTATACCCAAGAACACTTATGTTTCTGGGGTTTTTTGCAAATGAATGTGTATGTTTTACATTGCTGTATGGAGAATTTTCGGAAGGTCTTTTGGGTGTTGCTACCATTGGAGGAGTTTTTCTCTCATTCTATTGCTGCTTTGTTTATTAAGTTTGTAGTATGTGTGTACGACTAGTGGGTATAAATTATATGTCAACAGGTATGGACTGGATATTGGAGTTATCTATAAGTGGATGCTAAGTTGTGTTTTAAAGGAAATTATGATTTTAATTTGATTTTCACTTGAGATTGATTACTTAACTTAGGTCCCTTTATGAATATGGAGAATTGTGTTGGTTTTTTTTTCACTCTGATAGGGGGAATCAGAAATATTGATTGGGTTGTTCTTTGAGATGAGTAAGGGGTCGAATGGTCAACATCATCTTTAGTGTAAAAATGTAAGGGTTAATGAATTGTTTTATTGATGAAAACATCGAGTGATACCAGCATTTTAATGTTACTCCATTTTCCTGTTGGATAAACCGATTTTTTCCCTTACCAAAACTGAGTATTTCAAATTTCTCCTTTAAACAGAAGTAACATGGATTCTACTGGCTCTGCTAAATCTACGATAGAGAAATATAGCAAAACTTTGGGGTGTTATGATGATGATGATGATGATGATGATGATGATGATGAACATAGATTCCAATGTTTTGGCATGTTGGTTTCGATATTTTCAATTTTACAGGCGGTTTATAACTCATTTTGCAGATTTTCCAGTATTATGTAGATAACTGTATATTAATTCTATATTTTCCCTTTGTCTTTTCCACATCATGTGTCTGACGATGTCTTCTAACTTTTTGAGCAACCACATTCGGTAGGGATATTTGGTGGAGACTGGGAAGTCTTTTAAGTAATGTTCAATGTTCATCCTTCCCATCCATGTAGCAGTTTGAAATGGTGTCCAAAAGCCTGTTCAACTGTGTAAGTAGGCGAGGATCTCTAACAGATGGTACATATGGTGCAAATCAAATTTGCAATATGATATAATGTAAAATAAGGCAATGTTTCATATGTGATGCATTTATCTCGTAGTGCTCGATTCATGAAACCTCGAAGCTGTAAGTGTTCAGTTGTTTTGGAGAAAAGCAGAAAAAACCCTCCCATTTTAGCAACAACCACGAATAATTCCCTAAATTCTTCAAACAGGAATCGGAAACATACATAATAATTTGCCCGAAGAAGCCAAAACTGGTCAGATACATTACATGTTTGTGTAGCGAGTCTTCTTCCATCAATCTCTTTCTCCCAATTTGTTTTTCTCTCTTTCGCTCTCTTTCCCTCTCTTGATATATTGGCATACCACAAAGTAATCAAATAAAAGCATAGTTTTACCTCCCATGGGCTCATGTTCAATTGAGCCCTCGGTACGCATCAACCCCTATCATACAATTTATCCAATTTAGAATATTAAATTTGAGAATAGAAATTGTATTTGAATTTGACAAGGGGAAAAACGGAAGATTATATAAATTGTTGTTCGTTTATAGCGAACAGTTATGGGGAAATGAGGTGAAATTAAAGCAAAAAATATATATATAAACGAATGAGATATGTCAATAGAATGATGCAAGTGGATTAAGATGCGATAAGGTGTATCGACGGAGAAAAATAGAAAAAACAAAAACAAGAATATGAGATATTAAGGATTTCATGGAGACATGTTGTCCTAGGATTATGAAGGGGTTTTACTTCTTTCAACTTTGTGTTTTTAATAAATATGTAAATATCAACCGCATTATCACCTATATATTGTGTCCAAATTGAACAAAACGAATTATAGAAATGGAAGGAAAGTAAAAATGGTTTCTCATTAAATGAAAACGTGATAACGCTCAAAATAATATCACGCAAAAAGATTTATAATACATAGATTACAAAATACCATGCCATTTTAACTTACAGCATCTAAGTGCATTTTATCATGCTCTACACAACATCCGTGTTTATGAATGTAATGATAGACTTGAAATACTATAGCCCTTTGCATTATCAATATTCATTTTTTCCCTTAATATCCTTTATCTTAGTCATTTATTTTAGTGATTATGATCTTCATTCTTTGTACAACAATCTATTCTAGGTATTTACTGTACTTTTGATTCAATTTGTAGAATTTCAAATGCCCCAAGATAGCGTAAAATACAAACATTAACCACGATGTACAGATGATATAAAGAAAAAAACAACAAAGTGTAACAATAATTAGAAATTAAAAAGTTTTGTTCTGTTTTTTCGAACTGCTGAATGAACTGTTGTGATAATTATTACATCTCTTCCGGGCACAAATTCCTCTGAAATGTTTTATTATCGAAGTACTTGATCTCCTGCTGATATCAATTACCATTTATGAACGTTTTTTTCCGAGAGAGTCTAATGGTATTTTCAATACCGTACATTCACATGAATTATATTACTAGAATAAAGTAAAAAAGTCCAAAATATCAATATCCAAAAGAAATAATCATAAGATCTTTCCAGAAAGGTATTGTTACAAAAAAGATGCAACGAAGCGATGGTTCAAAATAATTCAACTGACTTCAATTAAGTATCATCCCCAGCAAGGTATTTCGAAGATATGTGTTGTTTATGAACGAGGACTGAGGAAGATAACTTTAAAATGGGGAAACTATGCAATTTTGGAATCCAGGTAATTATGCTAGATATTTGCATATAATTTTGAATTAGTTTTACAAGTATTCTGAGACATTCATGTCTATTTTGACCTGCCTTAACATGGACCAGACTCAGTTTCTGCTCTAAAGCAAACGAGTCTGGTGGTACGTTGTTTATGTAATAGTTTTGTTCTTCGTTTTTACGGCACCAGTGACGGATTAATCCAACTCTCATCAGACATATTACAGTACCTAACGAGCAATAATGGTTATGAGGCTATTCTGTAGAGTTTGGCTTTGAATAATTAGTCCGATCCTAAATAAGTACCCTGCTATTTTCCTTTTCATACTTAATCAAGAATGATATATCCATCTAGTAATCGAGTGAACGGCTGTTGATGTATCACACATGATTTCAAGTATGAGCATATCCCTTGTTGAGCTAGTACAGGAAAAGTTACTCTCACTCTAGATTGGCAGCCAGTTTTCCCCACTATCCACTTATAGCTGAAAGCAGATATGGACCTATGTCTTTAGCAAGGCCATTTATGGAAAGTGAACAGAAACTCAAGTAGAGTTTGAACTGCATTGTCTGATTCCTTACCCAGAGCTGTCAACGATTTATTCCTTGGCTTCCTTGTTAAGCCAAACTTTTAAATGAAAAAAAAAAGCCAAAAACGGATGGAATAACCTTAAAAAATCACAAACACAGCCTTTAGAGAAACTAACATTATAAAAAAAAAATTGTTCTGAGTAAAACAAAAAGAGAAATATACAAGACAATAAATTTATTATCAAAGAAAAACAGACAACACTGAAGCGAACAGAGATGGACCACTTTTTGACTGAGACAACAAGCAAGTATTTGCCAGAAAAAAACAAAACCTTGTTACAAGATGTAGTCTTGATTTAAGAGCGAAGCGTATTGAATTCTGAGACAAAAATAACACGATTTTAAAGTTGTTCATTTTGACTTTTATATTTATCAAGTTTTATTTCTTCCCATATAACCTGACTTGTATTGGCTTCAGAGTTTATTTTCGAAATTCATATGGTATACTTTTTTGAATATATTGGAGTTTTCCTTTTTTTTTATCAAAAATATCTGTATATAGAAGATTCATTTTTAAAAGCATATATCTATACATATATTTGACATCTGTGTTTGTGCATGTCTTCTTTACGCTTACACTACAGAAACACATCTCTGAGGTCAGTGAAACTCACCAGAGGTCGGTCCCAAGCCAATCTTTGGTTCAAAGTTACTGAAAGATAATGCAAAAAAAAAATCCTTAATATTTCTTCTTGCAAATGGCCACCCGATTTCTCTCTGTGAAATTAATTTTTACCAAATTTCCGGCGTTTTTCTAGACACATAGCCACGTTTCCACGTTAGAAGCTTTGTCTATTGCGGAATCACATACATGCAAACAGTTAGAAAAAATCTTCTTTTAGCTGTCTGGTTTTTTACTTGAGACATCTATTAGGCTTCTGAGTAATGTTGATTCTTGTTATTAGCAAAGCAACTCGCCCAGCTGTCGAGCTGATTGTCCCTCTTAACATCGAGGCTACAAGCTCAACTGAGATAGACACAACGAAAAATGTGTCCTTCCCCTACTCATCTCAAGATACTGTGAATTACAACATTCCCGATCCCAACTCGTACATGTTACCATGAATGTAATCTCACCTAATAAAAATGAATGAATGAACAGTCTCTAACACTGGAATTCACTAAGTAAGTCTATTGTCCTGGGACGATTGATAACAGTTAAGCTTTAGAACTCTCTATCAGCTATCAATACCAATGTACGATAGTTAGTTATGGTCGATAGAAAGCTTATTAAAATGGTGTGTATTTCTTTTCTCCATTTGACCTGTCCATAAGAAACACATGAATAAAAGAGAACAGATGACAATTGAAAATTAAAAGTAGGTGAAGATAATAATGAAAAGAAAAGAGAAAAGAATTTTGACATAAAAGGAAAAAAGAACTAAAAAAAGAGGAAAGATTCTATGAACAGAGGAGGAGAAAGAGAGAGAAGGACAAGACAATTCAAAGAAAGACAAGTAATGAAGTGATTCAAAGATATGAAAGATGGTTGAAAAAAAGGAAACAAAAGAGAAAAAGAAAGACGGTAAGAAGAAAGGGATAAAATTTTCTTTTCGAAAAAAAGAAGGGGGCAAAGGGAGACGGATTGACAGATAGAAAGAGAGGTAGAGCGAGTGATAGAGTGAGGGAGTAGATAGGCAGAAGTGAATGGGGAAAAGACAGAAAAAAGTAAAGTACATAAAAATCATAATTGCTGATCGAAGGCCATGATATATTCGTCCAAGAGTCACTTATTATATAATTGTTTACTCAGACTAGTGTTGACACACCGGAATCATGTATCGAGAAGAGAAATATTAGGTACAATTGACATTTTGTAGATTTCAACGTATGAAACATTTTACTTATACTCTCATCAAACTTTTCTATGAAATCTTATTTTTCAATGGAAGCACCTAAAGAATGCCTCCAAGGTTACTGTCACCATACTTTCAAGAACTTATTTAAAAAATGGACCAAAGATCGAAGCAGTACAACCACGTTTTAAATTTAGTTTAAATCCAGAAGTATTTGGAATTTTATTCATGTCTCATTGCAGCCTGTGTAACTTTCCTAAATATTCTTATCTTCAGTCATACGTGAAGGATTTGAAAAAGTTTTAAACTCTTAATGACGGTTCATTGTTGCAGTTGACGGCATCATCCTCTTATTTTCAGCCATTTCACACGTCTAATGCATATCATTTTTTCCTATCAATTCATGTCTTGATTACGTGAAATCATTAATGATGCCGCTTCTTTTTTATCTCATCTCAACTAGATTTGTCCCTCTTGTTATTTGTTTTTGTGATTTTACAGTTATAAAGGTTGGTGATTGATTTAATTTCGATCTTCTCTGCTGATTAATGTTTTTTTCATGTTTATTTTTTTGTGCCTGATTTCATTCCAAGTGAATCTTGTAAATTTAAGTTCTTCATTCAGTTGTTGTCATGTCATTTGAATAAATGTACAAATTTCCTTTGTTTGCACGAGGGAATTCCGTCAAAAATATGCCACCATCGTGAAACGTATCATATCATCCGAGGGACTGGATTCAATATCATACCATTATTCTGCTATTTCCTAACTGGAAATTTTGATAAAGGTCAGACGTAAAACTTTTCAAAAGGATTATCTACGTTCCAATGTCCTTCTATCATTACATCGATATCACTGAGCATTTATCGAAACGGAATACATCATGTTGTTTTCTGTTTTTCATAAGGACTGTATCTATGGACGATGATATAAAAAAGATGAATTTAAAAAATATCTTTGGCAAAGAAAAGACAGCTTATAAAACAACGAAGGCCAATTAAACGTTCTTTCCCTAATGAATATAAATCAAAATTAATAATTGATTTCGGGAAAGAAAAGTAATATCATATAAATTCTTTCCGACGATGTTCTTAGGATTCAGAACAGCTCATCAACATCCTGCTGGGAATTCTAATCAACGAAAAATATAAAGTGATTAAATTTCTGTTCTAATTGTACAAATGTAAAGAATAATGAAAAATTACTTTTTGATTGCTGTAAATTATCTTTCGAGGATTTTTTTTTCCATTATTACAGAGTTTTACCACTTTTTTGAATGGTATATCTCTAGATTATTCTATCTCAGTTTTTGTTGTCAGGTCTAATTTAGTTCTTCCAAAGACATTATCCTCTCTTGAACTTTTCTCACAAAACATAGACAATTGAAGTTGTTTTTCCTGTTGAATTCAATCACTTGCTTTCTCCTGAGTTCTAACCAAGATGAAATCGTACAAAAATTGGTTCTGAAAAGTCTCTTTAGAGATGTTGTCTTTATTTTGGTAACCGTCTATCTTTGATGCAAACAAAAACATGTATCGATCTTGAAATCAAGCCAGGGGACATTTGAAGATATACAGATTTTTCCCAGCAAATTATGTACTTCAAATGCTTTCCCAAAGTCAGTTCAAAAGTTCCCAAATTGAAAGACCTTTCCTTTAATTTTTCTGAACCGTCGAGTTGAAAATTGCACAAATCCCCCAGGAAGATTGTCTGTTTCCTCCAAGTTTATCAAATATTTAATCTTACAAGCAAAAAGTGCTTGTTGTTGATAGACTTTGTGGAAGAAGATGCTGTATATATATATATATATATATATATATATATATATATATATATATATATATATATATATATATGTGTGTGTGTGTGTGTGTGTGTGTGTGTGTGTGTGTGTGTGTGCTCATGCCTGACCCGATGTCTCATCTGCTTTTGGTACATATCTAAAAACAATGAAACAGTTTTTCTTCCATTGTTTGTCTCATCCCAAGTGTGAAGAGATTTCATTCGAGAGATGCTATCTCCTGAACTCTCTAACGTTGCCGACATTCAAAACAATCTATAATTCCCATGCACCGAACTGTTTCCCTCCATATATTTCTCTTTTTCTCAATCTGTATTTCCGGAACCAAATGTTTACTCATTCTGTCAATAACACTAGTTCAAATATGTATAAACACGTACATTGAATATTTGTGTCTTGCTGCAATTCTTCTATCATTGCCAAAGACGATTTTTCTTCGAAATTTTCGCTTTATCATACTCTTATTACGTCATTTTCTAATATTTTCAAAGCAAATCGAATGATGATGAATTGTCAGCATCAGAAATTTCTTCGGTAATGATTTGTAGTGGATACTTTTTTTTCTTTCACCATTTTGTTAACCTATTGCAGTGCAGAAATATACGTGACCACATGGATACACACACACACACACACACATACACACACACACACACACATATATATATATATATATATATATATATATATATATATATATATATAATATATATATATATATATATATATATATATATATATATATATATATATATATATATATAATCTTGAAACCTGATATAAATTTCCATTTTTTCCAAACAGCTGGATATCTATGAGCACAATTTTGATTAAACCTGATTCTTGGTATTATGAAAGCAAAAAACACTTTGTTCAATCATTTGTCCCGAATTATTTTTTTCGTTTGTTTACATTTACAAACGTGCCTTCATCTTTCCCAATCTTTTTAATCGTTTATAATGTTCATGTTTTTTTTGTAATTCCTCATTTCTATTGCTCCTATTTCTTTGGTGTATCCCTCTTATTCCTCAAATTTGATTCTCAATATTTGTTGATTTGTTCATTTATCTTTTGATTTCCAATTTTAACTTTCATCTCAGCCCTCTTTCTACTATTTTTCTGTTGTAACTTCTTTCTTTTCAACCTTTCCAGAAGATCAAATATAGCAGTATGCATTCTCTTTGCAAGGCATGGCTGGAAAAGAAAAAACGAAGAATTATTATTTTTCCCAAACACATTTTCGAAAAATATCGCATTATCTTTCGAAGTGTGGAGCGTGAAATTTGCACTTCTGTAGAGCCACCGTTTCAATATGTAGCAGACTAATTACAGTTAAGCAGAGCAACTAACTTGGAGCCACAATTTAAAACTAGGAATCTCCACAACTTTAAAATCATCTATCTCTTTTTATTCAAGCCTTTAATTTTATAATTCTCTCTCTTTTTTTTTTTTGGTTTTTGGTTTTTTATTGCATTTTTTTGCTCATTCCTTACATTTTCAAAAATGTTCATTTATTTGTTCTGTTTCCCCCCCCCCTTTCTTTTTATTGTTTTCATTTGATTTCGATTTCATCGGTATTCTTTCCCTCTTTCTCCATTCTCACCCATCTTTTCCTTTCAATTCTCTTTTTTTTCTTCTTCTCCGTGTACTCTTTCAACTTTTTTTCTATTGCATTCCTCCTTTTTCATCTGTTTCTGTTCATCTTTTTTTTCATTCATCTTTCTTGTCACGAAAATATTCCTTTTCATCTCCTTACTATGTCATCCACGTCTAACAAAATGCTCCCCCCCTCTGGTGGGAAAAAGGGCCCATGAGTAATGTTTTGATAACTATGTAGGTGTGAATTAGGTTGAAATTTTAGGATTAGCAGAAGACTGCCCACAGCTGCCAACCAAAAAAAAGCTTTTAAAAACTTCTTTGCAAAATAATAATAATAAAAAACCTCAAAAGGCACAAACTTTCTGATGATCTAATCCGTAACCCAACAGCATTTTATTGGTTTAATATCAGACGGATAAACAGACGGACTTTTAGCGAATTATAATAAGATTTCAATGTTGTAGCATTTTATAGCAAATTACTCGCTTGTTAAATATTAAGTGTTCTGAGTTAGAGATAGAAGTTATTCCACGAAAGAAGTGCAATGATGATTGTAGATTTAGTTCTTAGAGTATGAGAAAAGAATGTGCACCTTTAGATAACATCAATATCAATTGAAGATTTAATTGACATAGCTACTTGCAATGTGTATCCCTCATTTTTGAAATTATGCCAGGCAGAAAAATTAGGTGAGCTGCTGTGGACTGATGAAGGATATACAATTGCATCGCAATATTCATGAAGTACAGAGATATTGAGAATCTCTTGAGTGGTAAATATCCAAGATTAGATATTTAAAAGTTTCCTACTGCTGCTGTCGATGTTGACTCGGTTAATATTGATAATGATAATTTTAATACGCCTTCTTTTAATTTATTTGAGAATTCAAATGCAAAGGTGATTGATCTTAAGAATTCCAGCAACCAGAGTCTACAATAGAATTAACAGGGAGACTACTAGAGATTTAGGAACACTGAAACAGAAGTCCGTGAGAGGGGAAAAACGACAAAGAACAATTCTATTCCAGAAGACATACACAAAAGATGTTATCTCTTTGTCTTTTTACAGTCGTATCAAACAACTTTTCAGTTCTCATGTCGTATTAATCATGTTTCTCTCTCTTTTCATTCTCAAATAAGAACAAATTTCAGCGAAAAACAGTCATACCTGCTTTGACGGTGAAGGCATTAACCATCCTTCTTTTTTCCAGCAACTAAATTCATCAAGTCTATCGATGGAGAAGAATAAAATTAAAACGTGAGTCAAGTCCCTCAATATGCTAGTTGCCAAATTATGAAGCTATGTTTAAATTGACTCTGGGCTTGGAGAAGAGATATAAAAATGAATCATTCCTTTTTTAAAAATTTGTTTTTTCTTTGGTTTTGCATGCGATAAGAAAAGTGATGCTTAAATTATTTGTAATTGAAAGGAATATAAATTAAGGTAAAAAAAAATCATTTCAAATGTGCAGCAGTTTCTTGAGAAAAATAAAAGGGAGTAGAATTGGTAGAGGTTGGACGTACTAAAAAACTAATTACACAGAAAACGAGGGGGGTAAAAAAGCTGAAGATTTCTATTCCAATACGAAGGCTATACCCATTGTTGAAGTTGTATTTCAATACACTTGTTTACTTATGGCGAAAATTCTCTGACAAAATTATTTATTAGGCAAATTTCAATCAGACGTAAAAGGAGATCAAAACCTGAGTATTTTATGGCTAATACACAGACTATTCTAACTGATGCTGTAAGGACATTTTATCTCTGGCTCAGGAAATTATGACAACAAGTTAGAAAGAATTTCACTCCTGTAACTATTTTTTTAGAACACAGCTACAATAGTAAAGGCCTGTAAAAATCCAACCCATTTCTATACCAGCACAATAGTTTTTTTGGTTTATTTCCTCCCGGGGAAACGTATATAAATTTTCACTTTCCTTTGTCAACTAATTTCTGGCCATTTGTTGCAGAACATAAACTCTCCAGATGTAAGTATTTGCACAAACATGTCATTGAAAGAAGAGAACCCTGCAAACGTTCCTTTTATTGGAAAACACTTTGTTTGTAATCTTTTTTCTGTATAAATATTGTATTCATCACCTCACAAAAGGACTGCTTATTTTATCGTGTGCTTTATGGGACATTAATTTCCCCGGGTAACCGGCTGATGGTGATTGTGAATAGAAGCACTTCCAGGGAGTAATCACAAAACTTGATTTTTCTTTTCCCCACTTACTTTTTTTCATATGTTATAATGTCTATTGACCACGAGAATATTTTTTTCGCTGTTGAATGGACGCAATTTCCAGGATAGCAGGAATTTTATGAATTCAGTTCACGTCGATTTCCCTATGATTCTATCTCTTGTTAATTTCTGTTTTAGTCAACGAATATTCGGGTCCTTTTACATCGTGCTTTTGTCTTCCAGGTCTGCCAAACATCATACAATTGCTTTCTTCTACTTCCAGTTATTACCAAGGCCAAATCCCTTTCAATATAAAGAACAGCCAAGACTGAAAACGATATTGAATAGAACACGACCAGAACGCTGAGAACGAGACCAAGAGAGAATTTTGCAGATTGTTTTGAAGATGTGAGAAGGATTTTATTACGTCAAAGGAGGATCCAATGGAGAAAAATTAAGGTACCATTGTCATGCGTATGTGGATGATAAGAATCAATGGATCCTCGGTTATCATATGAGCGAAGATTTCCAAAACTGATAAATTCAGAAAAATTAATGTACAAATACAATGATATTGAAGCCATGCTAGAGTTGAAACAATATGCTGAATGTTCAGGATACTAATAAATAATAAAAACTGCAAAAACAATTAGCGATAGAAGATGTATTTTCAGGGGATCAGAGAGAGGTGAAATTTGATGAAAACAAACCCGAAATTGATTTAAAAAACAATGAATACAAAGACTATAGGCACTAAGCAATTGCATACATTTCACAACGTGATATGATAAAATAAGGTGTTTAAGAAGTCAGATGCATCACACGTAAAAGACCATTAAAAACAATACGTACCATTCAAAATGAATCCAAAGAATAAAAATAGGATTATTTTGAGACATTTACATACATATTTTAGAACGTTTACATATATTGGCAGACAGACAGACGGACTTGAATACATGATAAACTCTTCCAAATATATTGGCAAGGATAATTATTGAACAAAAAGTAATACCATTGACCTGAAGAGTTTTTAAAATCATTCGAAAAAATCATTGCTTAGAAAACAAAGGAAAAAAATGCTTGAAAAACAATACAAGAGAAAATTTGATATTTAACTGTTGTCTCTTACATCAATTCAAATTAAAAAAACGAATTGCATGTTTTCAGTTTTCACACTTTTTTCTTATCTAGAATAATTTAGGCTTATCCACCTGCAGCTTTTATTTCGAGTTTATTCGATGAGAATTACATTAACTATATTTTTTTATCATGTTTCCCCTTATGTTTTTATGTCTTATATCATATACGTTTTTAGAGCTGACAGAACAAATATCTTTAAATATCTGGTAAGAAAGAGAGAGTATTAGATTCGGAGAAGAGGAGACAGGGACAACACAAATATTATGAATTTTACGATCAATACAAATCCATCATACATCAACTATCATATCATAATATATATATATATATATATATATATATATATATATATATATATATATATATATATATATATATATATTTATATATATATAGCAACTGCCGCTATAGGAACATTATATACCTTGTAGAGTGCAATAGATGTAAGTTACAGTAAATAAGCAAGTCCGTGTGGTAATTTAATATTAGACTCAACAATTATAGACATAGGATTAAGTCAAAAAATAATCGTAGCCCACTTCCTGTAGAACTACACTTTCGCACACCCGACCACAATTTTGCCACTGACGCTAGCTTCACCATCATAGAAAAAAATAGAAAAAAACTACTCCAATTGACATAACTAAAGTTCTAGAAAAACACAAAGACATGTGGATCAACAAACTTAAAACTCTATATCCTAATGGACTAAATACTAAACTGAACAACCCTCACTACACAGAACCATAATATACACAACTCCTATCATTAATATAATCACACCCACATCTAAGACACATTCAATAATGGAAGCTTCAAAGTCACCTAGACCCATAGGAAAAAACTTTACCTTAGCCTGTTATAACCCCTGTCCAAATCATAGCCGAAACATTTTCAGTAACTCTGAAGGTTGATACCTATGTAGCTCCTTGACCTCACCACCCCTCCTTCAGCACTATCCCAAACATACCAAAAAATCCTACTCCACATCACTACCCCCTACCTTGATACACTCTGCCCTCCCCAAGACCAACTGCTGCTGCTTTACCAAAGTCCTGATACCTGCTGGTCATTCTTCCATTCAGCTGGAGGCCTCTAGTAGCCCTGACAACAAAACTTACCCACAATGCATAGCCCCTTGCAGTGGACTCTGGTTCCACATGGTATATTTTAATACACACTCACACAGCACACACCACTGATGATGGGAAGAATCCTGAAACATACATATATATATATATATATATATATATATATATATATATATATATATATATATATATATATATATATATATATATATATATGTGTGTGTGTTTGTGTGTGTGTGTACGACAAATCTAATAAAATATCTGTTAATGTCGAAAAGATCAAACTGAGGAGACAATCATTTTAAATGACAGAAAGTTTTCTTTAGAAAAGATAGGATAGAATTCAAAAAAACACAATAAAACATGTTATTGACAACACGATGTTAATGACTTTGGGAAAAATAAAAGTACAAAAAGTCCCAACGTTTGGAAATGGATATTACTTATTTTTCCTGATGTTTTTTCCTTTATTTGATCCTCTAAGAAAAATGCCCCATATCAACACAGTCAAATGATTTGTTGTACATTAGTCAACCTCGAATCACTGGTGAACAAACAACGAATGAAAAGCAGAGGTAAAAAATGTACATACTAATTGTTAAGCATGTTGGGAATATGTGGCTAACAAATAAAAAGGGTAATCTAATTGATGTAATTAACTTAATTATCTGCATATATATATATATATATATATATATATATATATATATATATATATATATATATATATATATATATATATATATATATATATATATATATATCGTATCGTGTCACAAACTTTATTCACATTGACATATAGTGAGTGTGAAAATTTCCTCTTAAAAGTCCCGATACCCAGCATTTGAACGATTGAATTTTTGTTGAATAGGAATATTTCCTTCAATGAAATAAAAATAAAGTCACCAGAAAATGTCAATAGAATCGAAGCAAATGTCTTTTATTAAACCTTATTGGGCCAAAAAGTCACCTAAATCCTCAACGAAGACGTATACTTCCTTCCATAGGTGAAGTTGAAGGTCAAACTCATTAACCAAAAAGTCTGGTGTGTTTCTCCATTGTGTCCCTTTTTTAGTGCAATAGATTTAATGCTGCTCAATAATCATCACTGTGTTCCATTTAAGACTACGATGAGCATACAAAATAGATAAATCATGGGGAAGTATTTTATGAAGGGCAGTTGGAAAATTAATATTGTTGGTATGAATCCAATAGTTGCCATATAACTATGAGGAAAGCATGCAAACATATTCTAAATTGTTAGATATCTGATGTATTATTAGAAAACAAGAAAGAGCAAATATTGATTTGGAAGAGATAATGAGAAGTTACATAAAAAGAGTCATTACAGTAATTTATATACGTACATATGTACACACAGAAACACAGACACACACACACACACACACACACACACACATATATATATATATATATATATATATATATATATATATATATATACATATATATATTATATATATATATATATATATATATATATATATATACCTTTTTTGGTATGAGATTCCGAAATATTGACATTAGACATTCGTTGTTTACTTTACATCTTGTTGAGGGTGATATCGTATATCGGATATCACAATTGACACTCCAAGGGGGAGCAACATTCTTCACTGATAAGAAAATATCATGGGTGTAAAGAATGGTTAATAACAGATGTTAGGTTGATACCTCTCCAGAACACGTCCATAATGAACTCACTGAACGGAATAAAGGAATGAAGGAGAGAACAATAATAGAAAAAATGAAAACCCAATCTATGTACATTTGTGATGTTCAAACGTGTAGAGATGTCGTTGAAATTATCGCCAAGAAGATGATAAAAGAAAATGAGACGAAGGTGATAACTTCAGTGACGATTTTTCTCTCCTCTGATATCATCTGTGCAAGTGATAAATGAATGGTTCATTCATGGGAAAATATTTCAAAAAATAACTGCAAATTTACCTTACGAATGAAGTTATTATTCTAATAAAGTGCATTTAAAACTAGAGATTATTCATGATGATAGATCCAGAACAAATACAAACATGAACATTTTCACTTCTCCTTGCTTCTCTACCAATATGTCTAAAGTCAGATGCCACATTCACAACAAGATCGGTTCAGTTTTTCGTTTGTTTGTTTTTTCAATAATTTTGCCTCTTGAATATTAATATGAGAGGAGTGTATGTTGAGATGAGTCAGTTACATACATGCTGGCCATGATGGTCCTGGATGACTCCCTGAGAACCAGCGTTAAGAAGCAATAAAAACGTGATGGAACAAATTTATAAAAGTGATAACAAATAAACAAAAGAAGAGGTTTTAGAGAGACATCGTGTCTTTGAATCAGCAGCTTTTGAAAATAAATTGCTATCCTCTTTTTAGCAGCCAAACATTTCTTGAATCTGACAGGTGTGAAACTAATCGGGAAGGAAAGACAAGTGTCTTTGAAGTGGTCCAATTCAATTAGGAATGGTAGATCGGCGTATCTTGTTTTCTCAACTAATTCCTCCCTCTAACACTCGTACTAACATCCAATGAACGGAGAAGTTTGTAGTGTTCCATTTTCCATATCTCAGGCTATTCCATTAATGTAAAAAAATATCTCTCGATGGGAAATATATTCTTTCATCTCTGCTGAAATTTAGTAACCTATCCATTCGCCGTAACTTATGCTTTCAAAATGTCATTGGAATTTATCGATAACTGTTCAATATATTGGATAACCATAAATTGAAACAGACAAATACACACACACACACACACACACACACACACACACACACACACACACACATATATATATATATATATATATATATATATATATATATATTGGTGGGGACTAACGAAAATAACTAAGACTTTGGATTCTGCTTAGGCAATTGAGTAGAATTATTCAAAGCCTTTTTTTTCCAGTATTATTTTTCAGTTTACAGTTGGGACCAATAACTTAATCATATTGTACAGATAAGCAGTGATAACATCAATGATTTCAGTGTCTTTTTAGATGAACCTTTAAGGGAGTACCATAAACACCCAAATGATAAAAAGAATGAAAACGAATGTATTGCGCATCTAATGTGAGAATTCTTTCTAACATTTGGAAAAAAACTTATGAAGAATGATCTTTCACCAGAATTTGAAGTCAAATACGTGTGTAAAAAATGCATCCAATTTTTGATTGGAAGGGATCTCTTTGAATGAAACCAGCCAAAGATATCTCATAGACTGTTTGAGGAAAGCGTATATTACTTTGATTCCATTCGGCAAGTTCTGTTCAAAGTCGATTCTGTGATTGAACTTGCTCTAAACTGTATTTTCAAACCAAACTCTGAAATGCTCCAACAAGCGTGTCAGACATTTTAAATCAGTAGTTAGTAAGTCAATACATAAAGTTTCATCATCATCAGTCTTTCAATCTTTGGACATGAACCTTTTCAAGGATCCACCACTTTTTTCTATCATAGGGTGTCCCAGTGGCAATATTTTCTGAATTTGTCTAGTTCATCTCTCCAACTTGGTTTTCATCGGCCTTAGTTTCGCATACAGTCTCTGGGGATTAATGTAGTGGGTTGTGATGTCCTTCAGTTGTCTTTTACTCTCGAAACATGACCAGTCTATTGTTATTTGAGTTTATTAATTGATTCAATGATGTTTCTGACCCCCGTTTTCTATCTGATATATTGTGCTATATTGTGCTGTACGTTTAAATTGCCTTGTAATGATATCGAAACTTTAAAAAACATGATTTTCACCATTTTTCTTTAATCGTATCAAAATTTCTCGGCAAATTATATCAGATCCAGGAAAGTTATTCTCACTTCACTTCCCGTTCAGTTGCTGTGGTAGATACCCCTTCATTTTCAGTTGGGATTGACTTCAATTAGTTCTTATCTTTAGATACGAAACTTTACATCTACCCATGTATACTAACAGTCACTTTCTTTTTGCTATTTATCATTATTAATAGCCTCGGGTGCACCTGTTCACCTCTTCAGTTAAAGCAGTATATTTTTTCCAGTGGGTCAAACTTGTTTTGCTATCACTCACTTCCTCCGCCTCTTCACTCTCGGACGGTGTCATTCACCATTTTTTTCGAATATGACCACTGTTTGAAACTTTGCCAATTTCAATTTCAGATATTGACATATCTCTCATACGCTCAGCTACAATATCATGCGAAGGATAATGGTTTGGGGACATGTTTATCAACAAGTACCGTTCAGGTGGCATTGCTTTTGTAGCAAGGGCAAGGGCAAAAGGCTGATGTCGGGATTTAAAATCGATGGTTCATTTATTTTTTCGGCCGACTCCTGATACCTCAAAAGTTTCTTTTCAAAGAACAAGCAGAATTCCCTCACATAGAAAAAGAGAAAAATTGGGAGAGAGAGGCCGAGAAAGAAAGTGAAATTATAGAGAGAAAGTGAGAGTCAAAGGTTGATCAGTTTTGCTACTGCCAGAGACCAGGGACCAGTGGCCCATGGATCGTCCATGACTGTCTACTGGTGTACGATTCTACCAATCTGTCTACGATGCACTGGTTCCCTGTTCCTTCCCTCCTGCTTTTCACGCAAGTAGACTTACTGTATATCCTTTTCCTCACGCTATATAAAATGGAAAATGGAATACTCAATTCAAAATTCCATATCAGTCCTCATATTGTAACGTGCGTTCTCATCTATAGCTCAAAAACATGTATTCACATCTCTGTACATCGTTAATGAAATGAAAATGCAATTACTGCATAACAGTCACAGTTATCTTTGTCTGCAAATCATGCTTATCGTGGAAGTGTACGTGTTTACGTGACAAATAAATGGCGTTCCTGTTGAGTGAGAGTGGTTTAGTGAGCTTAGGTAAATACCATAGATTAACCCGTCTTTAGTAGTATTCATTGGTCTTTGAAATACTAAGCTTAATGGACCCAAATCGTTCCATTTATCTCCAATTCATCAAGTTACAGCTACAACGAGCGTCTTACTTTTCATTGGAGCGATATTTCTTATCTTTCCACCCGACATACACACGCTATATATCCATTCTGTCGTAACTATCCCCTAGCAAAACTATCTAATAATCAATCCTAAAGTGGCCTCTTCTTTTGCAATCCATCTTACCAATGTTAACATTCAAGATACATGCATACCATAGATGTCTTATTCGTCGTACCATTGATTGCCCTTCCTATTTGTTTGTCAGGATAATTCACACGTCCCTATTTCAATAACCAACCTTGTTTGATATCTCTCTTCATATCTATACATGGTGCCCTTAAATAGTCCTTTATACCCGGAGCAAACGACTAATATCGAAATATATAAGAATTGTCAACAGTAAAACATAGCAAAGACATAACTTTTCTAATGAGATGTAGGACTGTGTTTAAGTTCCTTTATCATATTTCGTTTACAAACCAAGCTGTTAGGACCAGATGGATCAGTTATATAAACTTTGGAGGCTATCAATTTTTGTCTTTTTTATAAGATGCCTTTATTTTTAGCTGTTCAAAATGTCTACTTTTTATTCTCCAATATGTTCTTTTTTGCAAGTGACGATCATTCCTGGCCTCTCATGAAAAATCGAAACAAAACATTTCTATAATATGTACGCTTAACTTCTCACAACTACATGATGTTAAACAGTCTTCTTTCAAGGTAATAATTCCAGTTAACCATAACCTGCTTTGATTGACTATCAATGATTTGTTGCATTTTGTCTAAGAATCGGTCGTTCCTATCATTGCTGGTAAATCAAAATTGGTTGCTCCTCAAAAATATTCTAAAGAGTAACTACAAATTCACATGGATATAGCAATCATTTTATTAAACGTATTTAGAACTATAGATTGATAATGATAATATATTAGGAAAGAATAATACAAATTGGACCTTTTTTATTTCATCCTGCTGGTCCATTAATCAACCGAAATGATCAAGTGTCACATTCATAATGAAGAAACATGCCTGATAGATGAATTATAGTTCTTTTTGTTTTGTCTGTGAATTATTAATGTGAGAAAAGTGTATGTTAAAAAAAGTCAATTACATACCAGCTGGATGCTAATGGTTCTTACTGACACCCAAAGGGCCAGCATTATAAAACTGATTACAAATAAAACGAAGAAAAAGTTCAAGCAATATATCGTGCTTTTGAATCATCAACTTTTAATGACAAATTGCTACCCTTCGGTCAAAAATTTCTTGAATCTGACAAGTGCGAAACTAATCGGGAAGGACAGAAAAGTGTCTTTGAAGTGGTCCAATTCAATTAGGAATGTTAGAGCGGCGTGTCTCGTTTTCTTAACTAATTTGTCTCTAACACTAGTACTAACATCCGGTGAAGGGGAAAACTTTGCGGTGTTCCATTTTCCTTACCTCAGACTTTTCCATTAGTGTAAAAAAAGATCTCGCAATGGGAAATATATTCTTTGATCGGCCCTGAAATTTAATAACCTATCATCCGCCAAAAACTCAAGCTTTCAAAACGTCTTTGAGATTAATCGAGAATCGTTAGATATATTGCATGGACAAACATAAATGAAAACACACACACACACACACACACACACACACACACACACACACACACATATATATATATATATATATATATATATATATATATATATATATATATATATATATATATATATATAACGCTCTCGCAAATGTTCTAATTTATAGTTTTTTTTTCCTTGGTATATTTTAGCATAACTTAATGTAAAAATAATGGCTGATACTAACATGATATATGAAACACTCTGGTTTTTTTGTAGGCGAGAGATAAAAAAATGGAAATTTCTTCATCTAAAGCATCTCTATTTCCAAATATGTTTTTTTAGCTCTTCGTAACGACCAAAGCCACATACCCATATATTGTATTGATAAATAGGGACTGCGTTGATGAAATCAGTATTATTCCTCATGAACCTTATAAGATGTACCGTACACACCCAAATATTGAAAAAAAAAAGTGAATAGAACTGTGTTTTGCCTCATCCCAACGGGAAAGGCTTTGTATTATGTAAAAAAAAAAATTCAAAAACAAAAAACATTTGTTTTTATTCTGGACTTGAACACTAACAACAGTATGAAATATGGATCCGATTAACATAACTTGTTTTGTTGGCGAAATCCTCAGAGGAGGGAAATATGCAAAAAGTAATATTCGTCGATATCAAATCATGGCAGCGACATCATCTTTTCGATATTTGTGTTACTAATATAATGATCACTTTCCTGCTTTCTTTTTAAAATGATATACGTCTTGATTTTAGCTCATTTATTTTATTTTTCTGTAACCTAAGTACATTGGAGCTGATATATCTGTTAGATGAAATTTGGAGGCTGTTAATTTTCTCTTTTTATCGCATCTATTAAGATGCATTCTTCATAGAAGTTCGACATGACTATCATTTTTTACAGATATACTTTTCTGGAAGATCGTTGATACCAAGTCTCTTGGAAAAAAGCCGTTTCTATAACCATGCGGCTAAGCTTCCTATAACTACGTGGTGTTGAATACTCTTCTATTGGAGTGATAATTCAAGTTTCTTGGACACTGGTAGAATGAATTATTGTCCGCTTGTTTGGGATAGCATTTTTCTCTCTCTAAATAGATTGACTATTAATCAAACACTGCACCTACTCTAAGAGTTGGTCGGTCAGTGTTTTGGTTTTGTCATTCTGTCAAATACTATGTTTTGATATTTCTGATTGAAAAGGTTATCTACGATCTGAAATCGATGTGCTATAGAATAAGATCCAGCCTGCTTCGAAATTTACGAAAACTGGCAACACTATTTTGAACGACATTGAAGTTGCTTTCTTCTCTTGAAGGTTGGATTCTCCTTCTGAAAAACGATACCAATCAAACAATGATAAAATATCTATTTCAAACTTTTTAAAGCTTGATGAGAGACATTGAATTGGAGCCAGGTCAAAATGCGTTATAATTATTTGATTACTCGGATCATCACTATTTTTACAAGGCCTTGATCACTTCAAGTCAAGGAAAGTCCTTCAGCAAAGACAACATTAATTTGATGGCAGATCTTTTTTCATGAAAGTAGTTCACCCTTTCTAACTATATTTCAGTGAGCCAGTCTACTTTTAGTGATCAATGAAAAGAAAAAAAACATATTCCTCATGTTTTTACATAAGTTCAAATAAATAAAATAAATAAATGTTGGGCCATATTCATTAGGTCTATTATGCAGCAATTATATTGACCATATTTCGTGTAGACTCTTAAATGTTTGTAGAGGATGTTATTTTCTTGGAGATGTTGATGACTCAATTCTTACGTTATAATCTCAAAAAATCAAACTTCTAACTGATAAGAGTTATGACAAATGTAGATTTGGATAATCAGCTCGATCGACTCAGTTTGGGGATGGGAAAATTATTGAATTCTTGCCTTTTGAAAACTTGACTTTCTCAGCCTCGGACGTATTTTCTATTTAATTTACTGATTCTTATGTGACGATATCTGTGGTACAAACATATGCTAAAACAAATAAGCAAGTGAAGCAGCACGACCAGCTTTGATTTATTGCTTTAGTTGGCAACCAGATTGCATGAATGACAACACTGATATTCACACCTGGAGTGGAATGCAACCTTTTTCAAGATGTAAGTAAAAAAAAAAAAATGTTGAATATAGTGGTTACTGATAAAAGTCAACTTGATCAGTACAGATCCAACAGGCCACTTTATGATGGATTGAAGAATGCTGGTGGTGGATGTAGTGACACAGAAATCTGCAGCAAGAAATTATTACTTAATACGATATGATGGAGAAATCTTGGGTTCAATGCATGCAACAGGTAGATTATATATGAAATATTGCTCTTCATTTGATTAAGCGAATTACCAAAGCATGCAGTTTTGTGGAGAAATGCTTAGTGATCGGAAAATGCCCTTTGTGTATGTACAAGCAACTTTTGGTATTTTTCTTTCAATAACAATGTTCCTGCATACAATTTCTTGTTTGAATTCAGTCATTGCTGACTTACAAGAACACATTTGTTCATGTTTAGTTCCACATTTAGTATTTGTGATGAATGCATTTATTTACCTCTCAGTCAATAACTAGCAAGTATCAGTAGAAGTTTATTTTCACTCATTTTCTCTCCCTTCCTGTATACCATGTCGTTTTCCTCTTCATTGTTACTATCTACTTTTCAACATTTCTCATCATGTTTTCCCGCCATTTTTAAATGTAAAATCATTTATTTTCTTTTTATGTGGAAATTCAATATGTTTATCCACTCTTTTGTTCGTGATCATCTTACAATTTTCTTTCTTCCGTTTTGTTTTGTTTTCTTCTCTGCTCTTTTTTTTCTCTCCGAAAAATATCTTTTGCTTGTTCAATGATTTCATTCATACTATTCGTGTTAGCTGTTTTTCTTCGTTTAATTATCTTTTAATCCTTTCTCATTTTCTCCCCTTCATTCTGTGGCTGCATATTTATTCCATTTATCTTCCATTTAACCAATTTGGCCTCATCCCCTTTTTTTAGTCCGTATTTTATCTCCTCCCTCCTTGTTCTTATTATTGAATTAGCTAGATATTTGTTTATTACTGATTTTTTTTATATTCTCTTTTTTTCAGTCTTTTTCCCCTTCATCCTTTCATTTTTTGTCTTCATATATGAGTCTTTTTCTTCCATTCATCTTTAATCACTTTTTCTTGCTTTCTTCACTTCATTCTTCTTTTTTTCTGTATTTTTCTTTCTCTTCCCTTGTTTTCCTTCTTTCTATCACTCTTTCATTATTGTGTCCAAACGAACAAGCAGTTTTATCACATCATGGATTATTCAAATAAAGCATTTTTCCCATCTACCCGTGCATCAGATCATTCTGTCTCCTCAAGATAACCCACTGCAGAATCAGGTTCCATAATGGCTATTTGGATCCCGGTTTCAGTCTCCAACTAACTGTCAACAATTAACGACAGGAAACGGATTAACGGTATGTTTCAAAGGGGGTGATATGGCCGAGGAAACTGTGAGAAGGTTTAAATTGGCTGCCATCGATTGCAATGAAATTGTGATCATGGACTTATCTGCCTAAGCCAACCATCTCACGTCATGACAACGATATTTCAGGAACATTCGAATCAAATTCAAATTATTGTCATAATTTGGATGTTACTGGAAAGAGGAGACAATTAAGGATGTGCCTTTTATAATACGTGCAGATTAAGTTCAAGAGCCATACAAGGATATGTATCGTGTCAGAAGTTTAATATTCATTACTGGATTTAAAATGAATAATGAATTTGAAACACTGAATGAATATTTATTCTAAGAGAGTTACATTCTGATTGTATCATCATACTTTTAAATAACCAACATGAAATATTGGAATAAGAGGGAATTTTTAAATTAAGAATATTTTATAAAAATTAGCAAAAAATTCAATTGATACCTTCTTTTCGCTTTTGATATTTTTTACACTAATTTGCAAAAATATATTCTGTGTGATAACAACCTTGTGAAAATGCTTGATTGTGATTTCAGGGAAAAAACAAAAAACGAACAAAAAAAAAGTCCGTATATTCCAGAGCAACAAATCGATTGAAGAGATTTCATCGAAGGATACAAGGTTCCCAGGCGTAAACCCATTAGAAAATGGTTGCAGGATGCATTTATATATATATATATATATATATATATATATATATATATATATATATATATATATATATATATATATATATATATATATATATATATATATATATATCGCTCACACCGCTGACCTAAAAATCCTGCTGGTAAATCAGAGGCCCAGAATAATGAATGGATTCATAATAAGCCATTTTAGGGTACACGAATCAAGAGCTAAAACTGCACTGCTAATTAACTCTAAGTAGGGTCGGGATGAATGGATTACAGATGTCATTTATGTAAAAGGGGTACAAACTGTGTCGGCCGGAATTTAAAGTGATCCCATCCACTGCGTTGTTAACCATGATGTTATTTCAACTTCAATAAAAGACTGGACCCTAAAATCAAGAAGCTAAAAAGTGATTTAGATAAATCAAGTTATTTAGGAACATTTCACTGTGAGTGCACCTTGGGACACTGCCAGTTAGTAAGATCGTGGTGGAATTTAACAAATAGAATCCAATAGCAAAATCGAAAATGCATTGGCACTTTTAATTAGAATGTAGGTTTGGTAGGAATCTGAAATCAAAGTTGCATTATTATCGTGAAAATCGGATCGAGTTTCAAGAGATTCCATGATGGATAACCAATTTTAAGAAGTTCTGTCGGATGGGGATAAGCTGGAAGAAAAATCAATGGCTGACAAATGAGAATACACGGAGACTGGAGCAGCTAGAGACTAAGTAAAATTTACATTTGGAAGATGATTAAGAAAAAAGACATTAATAAGAGGGATTTGGTTTGAATCTGGGAAATATGGGGATGGGAAGAAGAAAAACATATGGTAAGAGAAAAGTATGTGAAGATCCAAATGAAACATGGTGTAAAAAATGGTGACAGACAAGGGAAGGAGAAGAAGATGTCAGGAAAAAAAAACGTAAGGAATGAAATTCAAAATTGAATGAAATTCCATTTGAAAAGAAACATCAGAGGAAATAACCCCTCCCGTTGTTGTTTCGAAAAATTGCTCAACACTTCTTCCTTGAATTTACAAAATTAGATGAAAAAAAATAGTGTCGATCACGGACTATTTCAGCTTGTTAGCAATGATTTTTGAGGATTTCTATCATTATTCGGACTATCCTCAGCTTGGTTATTTTTTATACAACGTTTTGGCCGTTGTACTCTACGGCCTTCATCAGGTATCATCTGGCAGCTTCCCCACACCTACCATATGATACCTGATGAAGGCCGTGGAGTACAACAGCTGAAACATTTTATGGAAAACAACCAAGATGAGGATAGTCCGAATAGTAATAGAAATAATAATAATACCTCACCCAAAAAAATCAGAGATTTTAGAGTAATTGTCTACGTTTTCTTCCTCTATTTCCTAAAATAAACAGTTCGTTTGATACTTAGAAGAAAGGATTAGGATTGATTTCCAGCTCATTTGGCAAGATACTTTGATGTGATGTAAAGCTCCATGAGAAAGTTTAGAGTCTGTTGGTTTGTGTGTTTCTGCACATGAATCTCGCCTGGAAATATATCAAACGACACTTGACTAAAATGCATGCAATATAAACCATATTGAGAAAGTTTGGTCACATTGATCATACAGGGCAATTTATGATTTTCTAATTCATTTCCGCAAAACAGTAATGTATATTTGTCTTCTGTTGTTCCAAGAATATCATATTGATAATGTTTCATCGGACTGAATTACCCCTTATCATATGATTGTAAACGAAATCGGAACTCGATAAAAAGGGGAAAAAAAAATATAACGAATTCTGTTCAGAAATTGCTACACTGATTTTCTGACATTTGTTTTTGATATTATTTACTGCATATCAGAATATCAGTATGATTTCAATATTCTATTGACAATACAAAAGTTCTTTGCAATTTCATGAATATTGTAAAATTCAAGAGTTCGACGAAATTGGAATCAGTTTTTTTGTTGAAACGGAATCATATTTCTTTATTCAAGTAATTCCTTACAAGATGTCATCAAAATTTCAATATTCCGACAAAAAGCAGAATTACATCTCAATTCTATCACTGTTATAGCATTTGCGCGTTTGACTGAAATAAATATAGTTTTCATGAAGATGAAATATTTTTGGTCAAATTTGAACAGAACCATTGAAGAGGATCAACCTTCAAGAATTTGACCAAATTTCAGTATTTCATTGGAAAACGTATTGACTGATAAGGTACTTCTGTTTTGTTGAGTAATGCTCACCGAAAAGTTATGATTTTGAAGAAAAAAAGCATTAATCCCCCGGGCACAAACAAGGGACCAATTCATCAAAAACCCTACATTGTAGATTTAAACCTGAGTCAATTTAACTTTCATTAGTCGCTTTCTCTTATTACTCCAGAACTTTCTCCTTCACACTCAAACATTGCAAGTATAATCGAGTTCGGTGGTCAAAGCCTCTTTGTTATCATCATCATCATCATCATCACCACCACCACCACCACCACCACCACCACCACCACCATCATCATCATCATCATCATCATCATAACAGGAGCAGCAGTCTTTTTGGACATTAATCTTCCCTGACATTCTCCGAATCAGTACCTTCTGAACCTGTCCCGTTGGTCATGCTATAAAAAAACTTTGCTGGACACAGTTTTGCATATGATCCGTTAGGATCAAACCCGAGGACATAGCTCTGACTGGTGAAACTGCACTTTGTGTCCGACTGTCGAGTATTTTACACTGGTTTAGTCAAAACAGCGAGAACAATGATCTTTCTGGGCGTGTTCTCTTTTTCTAATATTGATGTTTGATTCTCTACGTATCCATATGTTTACATGTTTCTGCTTGAAGCATGACTGACAAAATATATGCAAGGTTGCTTAACAGATATCTATTTATTTTAATTGGCTTAATGCTTGACTTTGGTCTTTTACCTATAGATACCGATAGATGATCTTTGAAACAGAGGCCGATGTAATGCGTGATATTGAAAGACGTTTACCCGAATGGACCTCGTTTCAATTGATTGCAGTTGCAGAAGGCATAAGTATGTGATTTGTTAGAGAAAAATCATCACGCACCTATCTTTAAAGTTGTATGGAATAGAGAGTCTTGGTCAGGAAGAGTTTGGAGAAGTGCAATTATTCTCCAGTCCCTGATTTGCATGTGTCTGCGAGTATGCTTACCTTAATGAAGGGTGTATGTGAGTGGGTATGGTTATGAATGTGTGCGTATCAATGTCTGTGTCTTTGTGTGTCTAACTGTCTATGGACTGGTATGTGTATTAAAATACCTATCGTCAAAGTACTCCATAGTTTCTGATCTGAGGCCCTTTGTTATAAGAGAACAGTAATTGGGGTCACCGTTGCATT
Source organism: Thysanoteuthis rhombus (assembly GCA_963457665.1). Lineage (NCBI taxonomy): Eukaryota > Metazoa > Mollusca > Cephalopoda > Oegopsida > Thysanoteuthidae > Thysanoteuthis > Thysanoteuthis major. The sequence goes on from OY735220.1 coordinate 15,314,427, forward strand.
CACTTCAAATCAATTGAAATTCATTAAGTATTCTTGAAGGGGCACGACCTGTGACGACAATCAAACTTGACCCGGTCGGACCAACAGGCAATTAAACGGCGTTAATAGATAATTGAATTTTCGATATCACAATTAAAACTTCAGCACTTCGATTCAAATTTCGTGAATAACACGATTTATTGGAATGTCAAGTCATCCGTTCTTGGTGAAATATTTTTAACTCTTGTGATTGATAAATTAAGTGTTGCGAAATGATTTACAGCCCAGAGCCAGAACATAACTATTGAAGTATCCATAATTCTGAACAGGTTCTTCTTGATATTTTCGTTTTAAAGGAATCGATGAATAAAGTGTGCTGTTTTTTTTACTATAATCTGTATCCCTGTCCGTCTGTTCCCCCCGCTCTCTCTCTTTCTCTCTGTCTCTCTCTCTCTCTCTGTCTCTCTCTGTCTCTCTCTCTCTCTCTCTTTGTCCTTATTTCGCCTCTAGCTCTCTATTTCATGCAGTGGGGTCGATCATTTTGATCAAGATTTCCAAGCATATTGCAAATATTCTCTTCTGATTAAGTGCAATGATAAGGAAGTAGATTACATTGAAAAATATAATGAACATATCAATATTGAACTATACTAACATGTAAATGGGACCAATGACCTGATGTCTTGATATACTTAAAAATTGCCCATCGATTGCAAGCATTTATCCGCGTACGATTGTCTGAGAAAACATTTCAGAATCAAAATCAAAATAATCGCTGCACCTGTGTCAATAAAGCAAAGGTTTATTTCAACCACAAGGGAATTAAGGATTTTGCAACGTTGGTTGGAACGATTGCCTATTGGGATATTTTATATGAATGCTGGGGCAATATTTTCAGGATGCCTATGCCTTCGGTTCATAAGAAGGGTTCATAAGAAGGGTTGAATGATTCATTGAAGTTTGATATTATTTTAGATCAAACATTCTTGGTTTTAATGGACTTTTTTTTACAAACGCATTGCTACATTTGCATTGAATGAAGGTTGAATAGCTTTAGCTTTCAAGCATGTTTGCGGTCATTTAGAAGAGTTTTGATATGGATGAGTTGCTCTGTAGCATATATACACATATGCACTTGAACACACATGCAAACACACACATAGATATGTATTCGACTTGTGATATCTGGGATACAGACATGAGCTGGGTATGGGAAAGTGTTTCAAAATTCGGCACAAGATCAAGATCCACACTGCTATTTGACCATTTGAAACACAAACACCTACACAAAATTTCATTGAACCTCATCAGACATTCGATGGTAATGTGTTGACAGACTTATTGAAAAAGACAGATTGTTATACCTACGCGTGTTCAATTCCGATGATAAAGATGAAAATAAGAATCTTATCGGCGTTTTCATTGAAGCAAAAAGCAGACAAATAAAATATCAACCAACTTAATATCATGAACGTGAAGTAGAAAAAGCAAATTTCACAAACCCAAAATCAGTTTTATGCACAAAGGAAAATGGTAGGGAGAAGCAGAATATACTGATGAAAAATGATATGAGGATTAAATTCTGGCGGAACTTCCAGATTTTGTTTACTTATAAATAGATGCATAGATAGATCATCGAATCCAATTACAAGTTTTCCACATTCCTTTTTCTGGTTGTAAGAGTTTCTTGCCATAAATCAGACTTAAGGAAGTCTTGATGTCGTCACAAAAGAATCATATGATTTTGCTGGGATAAATCCGGCAACTCTTCTTCAAACCACTCTAAGTCTTTCTGGCAATGTTATGCTGGATTTTATTGTATGGCTTCAAAATGGTAGCCGCCGATATTGATCGAGAACATAACTACAGTCAAAAGTACGCTGACTGACAAAATGATATGAATGAATGTGTAAAAAAGAGGATACTTTTCCTAATCGGATTGACTTCATCAGAGTAACACTCAATGTGCATTCCCTATGGAATATGAAAACTGTCGATGAAGTCCCTGTTTCGTTTGCATATTTGTACTTAATTATTCAGTTCAGTGTCAAATCAGGTCGGTATCAGAGCTTTATAATGCCGTATGAACGATTCCTTTAGAATGATGTGCAAAAGGAAACTCCATTTTACTCACACAGCTAAGTGTGTACTCAATCAGCTTTTGAGTTCACGTGAACAATTGTCCAGAATGAAAGTTTTCCACATATACCGGAAATTGAACACGCACATATATATATATATATATATATATATATATATATATATATATATATATGTATATATATATATATATATATATATATATATATATATATATATATATATATATATATATATACAAATTTGATCGCTTATTTCCTCCACAAACAGCGTTTTGATAACAGATTTAATGATGCTGATCAATTAATAATTTTCTGTCTCTTTTCAGATAAAATTAACAAAAACTTTTCCAGGGCATCTACAAACAAAAGAGTTGTGTGTTGATCTATAGAATAAATATCTGAGCCTGATTGAGTAGAGAGGAAGAGTTTGGAATCACACGAATCAAATGTTATATCATAACTAATCTTGGGATATCGTCTTTTTCACCAACAATTGAATATCCTTTCAAGCACCATCATATACAAATACAACACCTAAAAAGGCTGTAGAAATCATCAGCTGATATGTCTTGTTATAACATAAGTTGCAAGAATGGGTTCAATCATCAGGAAAATATCTCAAGTTTTTCAGTTTTTTTTAAAGAATGTTTGTGATTTCCCCCCAAAGTCATTCACAATTATTCCATTTCATTGTTAAGTTTCTACGTGTACTTCAATTAAACATTGATTTTATGTTTGTTTATTCTGTATCTTTCTATCCTAACCGAAATCAGGTGTCAGATGTTTTTATGTTGCACAGTGGACAGCACAAGGTGTTCACTCAAAACAGTCCAATCAAGGCCAGGCCGAATTGATATCTAATTAATTTAGTAGGGACTGATATCCAAAACTGCAGAAAATTATCGAGGACATTTAATAATCTATTTACAATCATCGATTTTGCTCCTATAATGTTATCCAGAGAAAGTATTTGAAAAGAATGTTACGGCACCAGGAATTAGAGCTTCCCCCTATCCATGCTGCTGCTTAGATACAAATCCTATCTTCAGTCTTTGTGAATTTTTGGATTAAAGATGTTCCATGGGCTTAAGTAAAGAGATGAAGGGGAGCGTTGTCACTGAAGGCTGTGTGATGTATCTAGTCGTCCATGTTACTGTTTAGCGATTCTTAATTATTTTGAACCTCTTGCAGGCATGATCATCCCATTTGAGTTTAAAGTTCTTGTGTTACACGTCTAGAGGGATAAAGCACAGAGATATACTGAGAGTGACTGACAATGAATGGGATATTGATGCAAAACACAACTAGGTGGTGTCTCTTTCTTCGGCCCCGATGAAGTCAGTCTAATGTTTTTCCTCCTATTCTAACTCTAACAAACTGCCACCCTCGTTTGTTCTACTGATACGCACTATGTGTGCATACTGGATTTGATTAAATACATGTCATCATTAATGTACACACGGTATGTACATGATGCTACATCGAGTAATTCCTGCCCTAAAACATAATAAAACACCTTCTTATTTGTTATACTTGTTGATGTGAACATACTTGAACAATTTTGATTTGATTTTTGAGTATATACTCGACCATTGGGAATTACAATTATTTTCGATGTCTTATCTATCCATTCATATTCGTCATTTGTATATTTATTATCAGCCCTACGAAATTCTATGGTGAAAAAAAAAACTAGTCTCGAAAGTTGATATGGAGCACGACGTATTTTCTGAATTCGGTTTATGCCTAACCGGATATTGGATTTATCGTAAAAATGTAACACAGAAAACTGGTAGACATGGCTTTGTCCTTGCATCATAGTCAGTCGAATCGAATTGTCCTGAACTCAACTGGGTAAACACTCACTGTTCGGTGTTTTGCATTCGAAATCTGACAATGTACAGACTTATGGAGTGTGCCAGGACGTCTATGAATATTTGCAATATATTTAGTATATAAGTATAGTCATCGATTCTTGTTGAATATTAACAAACAGCTATTTTTTTATCCATAGAAAGGGCAAAAATTACATCATGAACCCCTGCATCTTTCTAAAGAAGTATAATGCTTCATAGCTTTTTGAATATGTCATTAAATTTGCCAAGGTCATTCACTCTTAATGTTTGTTAAAATATTCCTGCAGATCTATAATGAGATCATATCTTATCTTTTTAGTGTTCTATATCAGTTGAATGACGACATGTCCCATCAGGATATTGCTGTGCAATTGCGTTCAGCTGAAAAGAAGATCAGACTGCTGCACGTATCGTAAGAAAAAAAAAGCATAAGTGAGAAAAATTTGCAGATATTGTACACGTTAAAACTATTTGACAACAGATTCTAATTTCTAAAAATTATTATATCAAAATGTTACAGTGACGTGTTTGACTTACAACTTGAAATGAATGTTCATTTTGAATTAGGTAAAATATGAAGAAAAACACTCCTATCAAGGTGAGTATGTCTGCTGACAAACATAATTAAGTATGAACAAAAAATATTTAAGATGAATGGGTTGAAATAGATCTAAACCAAAATGAAAACAATGAGAAAGTCAACTGACCAGAAAATAAAACATTTTCAACACTTCACTTTTCATTTTGAAAAAAAAAAAATTTAAAACCCCCAACATCAAATAAATCAATTTTCTATCACCAGAAAGAAAAATCTGGATCTTGCAATGAACCGATAACAATCAACTCAAAATATATGAAATGTAAAATAAATGATGAAAGTATAGAGAAAGTTCTTTTCTGACATACGATGCCGATTGTTTCACTGTTTCTCATGCATGAATTGTTTATTCAACGGAACCAACAGAGGAGAAATTCACAAGATGATATGATTATATGCCGTGCTGATACAGTTTAATGGATTGAAAATAACTGGAATTAAAAAAATAATGATAACAACATTCAAAAAATCTAAATAAGGAAGAACTGTACGAAGAAAAACTATGATGAATGAAATGAGAGGTTCGGAGTTGACGAACAGATCAACACAAAAGCTTACAAGATATTGGAAGTTAAAATACTTTGTTATAACTTATATTGTTGTGATACACACACACACATGTGCATACAAACACACACACACACACACGTACACGCGTGTGACTGTGTATTCGAGCGTGTGTTCGGCCGTGTTTTATTTACACATGCAAAATTAACATTCACGAAATGTTCATGTAATATTGAATGATTACACACCAATTTAAACCAATACAATCAAAATAGTGCATTGGCTTTAACATACGTCTGATTTTCTCAAATATCCACGAATTGAAAACAGAGAATACGCGATTCTTCATTTGTCCTCGAATCATTCGATGCTCACTCGACAATGATTCCTTTCCAAAAATATCATCACGTTTAACCTTATTTTTTGGTAGGAAAATGAAACTTGGTATCCAATTGCCCAATAATGTTCTCATTCCAAAATGATCAGGGAGGCGATAAAAATGGATACATCTTTCTAAACTTTTGGCATTCCCCTGTTGGTCTGATTCCAATTGTCTCTTCAGTAAAATCTTTGGTATAAAGAATATAGTATAAGTTTAAACATGGTCAAAAATATAGAAGTTCGTCTTCATGTTATAAAGAGTTTTTTTTCGAAGTAATTTGAGTCTTTTCCTTCATATATTCCCGTCAAATGTTCTTCATAACATTTATATTTCATCATTAAATCTGCTTGTTTCTCCCGCTATCAATAGTTGATTTCCAACGTATTCATCAAAATATTAACAAAATAAAATAATAAATCATCATAGAAAATCTAATATCACTATCAAACGTTTGGTCAATTATTCTGTCAGCTGGCAAATATCGAAGTCAGTAATATGTATTAACTGATAAGAATAAGAGACATGTATATATATATATATATATATATATATATATATATATATATATATATATATATATATATATATATATATATATATGTATATATAACGTATTTCTATATATATGTGTGTGTGCGTGTGTGTTTATATATATATACACATGTATGCGTATATGTATGTGAATATATATATATATATACATATATACTTGTCATATCATATTTATATATCTAAAATATATACATATATGTATGTTTATATATATATGTATGTCATATACATGTGTGTGTTTGTGTGTCAGTGTGTGTTTATATGTATGTGTATATTAATATATATATATATATATATATATATATATATATATATATATATATGTACATATATATGTGTGTGTGTGTGTCTGTGTGTGTGTGTGTCCGTAAGTTTTATATTGTGTCGATTTTCCGTCCGTCCTCCCAAGATATATCCACGAAATAATATGTCAACACTAACAATAAGTAAATTGTTTTTACTCTTGAGAGAGAATTCAGAACTCACTTCCAGTAACTAATTTGTTTTTTTTCAAAGTTCAGCGTTGATAAGGAATCGAGGTCATTTAGATCTTAGTTACAATGAAAAAGGCGAACAAGGATATCGAAACATTTTTGAAAAAAAATGAGTATTCTCCCTTTTGTGTTATTCAAGAGGATCGTTTCCCATCAGATCTTATGGTGTCCGTAGATTATACCTAAGAATATTTTAAAACATTTGAAAGCCTCTCAATTGTCATGCAAAGTGCACTACCCAAACTCAAATGCATCATAATCAGTTGTTTCCACCATTTATATCTATCCATCAATTTATCATATCTATTGATGCCAAAAGTGAGCGAAATATTTGCCGTCAAGTAAGAGCCAAACTACTGGCTTCTGTAGCACGAATTCCAGACGTTATTGATCAAAGTAGAGGGAACAATCATCACAACATACATCATAACAATCCTTCTTGCGCGTGGGTTTTCATTGTCACACACTCACGCTAACATAGATCCATTGCAAAGAGGGTTCCAAATAGATTCATACTGGTTGGTATTAAACTTTAGGTCAATGTAAGGAGTTCCACTGGTCTGGTGAGTACTGTTTTTCTGCTGCAAAGGTTTGTCAGTTAGGGACTGTGCATCGTTTCCCTACTAGCTGGCAGAATGTCCACTAAATAAATTTGCTAACATCTTGTTACCAATTGCAAAGGAAAACCTTAAAGTTTGAAGAATATCAACGGAATCAGTCAATTTCTGTTTTGCAAATACATTGAAGACTGACACCTCAATAGGTAGTCATTAAATATTGGATCGTAATTTACAGTGCAGAATTACTCAACTTATTTGAATATTAGTCTATATTCCGGAGGGATACGAATACTTGCAAGTACTTACTGATTTTGTTCATTCCGTATCTAGTTGTGAATATTACTCGAATTCCTCAGAAAGTTTGATCTATTATGTTCATATTTATGGACCATTCTAAAAATTGGTGCTGTCCAGAATTATTCGCTCTCATATGAAAATTATGGAGTAATATTACTCCATAGTAGGAGTAAAGTATTTTATTTTCAAAATTGAAGATTTAATGCTAGTGCCCTTTGGAAATGAATCAGTATTGACTTGATTCTATAAAATTGCACAAGGTCCTGAATGAGTCAATATTGCCTCGTACTGGTATATTTCAGCAATGGTCAAGTCAGCTGATCTTGACAAAAGCTTTGAATTACGATACGTGATGCACAGAACCAATATACAACACTTTCCAAGCAATTGAATGTTCATCAATCAACAATTCGGTACATTATCAGAAGTGGAAAGAGATGCATTCTGTTGATGATAGGTTAGAGACTGGAAGAATAAAGATCAATTTCCTTGAGAATGGGAAAGGAAATTCTCAGAGATGTTCCAAATAATCCTTACAGCGACAAAGGACGTAGTCAATGATTTGAAGACTGCAGCGACGGTTCCAGTATCTAAATGTTTCCATCGCACAGGACTTCGAGCTTCCGTCCAAAGATAACTCCCTAGCTTGTGGTTAAACACCTAAAGATCACTTTAACTTCTGCTAAAAGCTATTTATAACATGGAAATGGATGTTGAAACTTCATTTTAAAGTTTGATGGGACCAAACTAGAATAATTTAGTCACATACAATCGGGATTTTATAGATGAAAATCTAATGGACATGACGAATCAAAAAATACCCTCCGTAGAAGTAAGCATAGTTAAAGTAAAAGGTATCATGGATAAAGGGTATTATTTGGCTATTCTGGAAAATGGTATAAAACTAAGTGCCTGGAAATAATCTTTCAAGTGTCACTAGACATTCCAATATGACAATGCCCGACAACACTCAGCACAAATTGCCACGAAAAACTTGGATTACAACGAAATTGAAGTAATGGAATACTTTTACGAAGTCCTGACCTAGACCCTGAATGAAAATGTAGGGGCTATATTTCAAGAAAAGTACTAATATATCTATCAATTTGGAGGAACAATGTCTCTCATAATGAGAGACTGGAGCTAAATATCTGTCAGTGTGTTTAGTGTTCTTTTAAAGAAACATGGAAAACGATTAAAGAATAAAAGTTACTCAATTCTTTATTGATGCAAGAATTCCAATCATTTTGTTCTATAACAGAAGTTCATCTAACGTTTTTTCCATCATTTTTTGATATCAAGATGAAATTTTGTAATGAACATAACTTCTCATTTTTCTGAATCAGTTATTCCATCCTTTAAGAAAAATGCCCTTGAAATTTCCTTGAACTCGTTTTTATAATCATAAGAGCACTTGAATCTGCCAAGAACAGAATATATATATATATATCAAGAACAGAATATATATATATATATATATATATATATATATATATATATATATATATGTGTGTGTGTGTGTGTGTGTGTGTGTATGTGTGTCTGTGTGTGTGTCTGTGTGCATGTCTGTGTGTGAATGAGTGAATGTGCTTATACGTTGCTGTAAACCAATTCTCTTATGTTTTCTCGACTAACAGGCTTTCAAGTGATACCGGTCTGGTCAGGTCCGAATCATTTTTACACACTCATGTACGAAAGCGAGATGAAAGCCTAATTCTGACTAGTTTCCATAGTCTGTTGGGCAGTTATTCACGAAAGACGCTGTTCACTGAGTGACTAAGGCATTTATCTCTTCTTGTTCACGTGCACTATTTTTATTACAAGCTTGTTGAAGTAGCACTTGTATGAATATATATATATATATATATATATATATATATATATATATATATATATATATATATGTATATATATACATATATATATATATATATATATATATATATATATATATATATATATATGTATACTCGTAACCATTGCATATTCTGTCATTTTTGTGGATTTCTACCCATCTTGGTGAAACACTTGCACCGACTATAGTCAATGTTGCATGGATGGGCTTTAATTCGTATGACCCCTCGTGTCCGTTTCACTTGTTGGATTGACAGTGTCTGCATGGTGTATGTCATACATTTCAATGCACTATCCGACTTTGATTGAGGAGAAACTTTTTCTCACTCAGCTCAGTTGAATAATTGAACAAATGTGGAAAACTAACGGAGTTATTTTTGTCCACATCACTATTTGTTTGGTAGCTTCTCCCCTCCCACTGCTCTGTGAGTTTTACAATCAAATACATGCGGACATTTCAAAAACTTTTATTCTGACGATGCAATTTTAGTGAAGACGTGGGAGTGAACCGATCTTTTTTGACCTGTCAAGAGACGGTTTGTGAAAGAGACGACACATTCAAATAATCCTAGGAGTATGCCCAGAGGCCAAAAAAAAAAAATTGGAATTCAAAGGTCTTAATAGTGCCCATATTAGGATGCTCACAGGAATTGTGTTAAAAACTAGAAAAACAATTAGATTAAGTGGAAATCGGAGCCTGAAGCTATTTTATTTGGTAATTCATTTTTCAATTATCCAATTATCTCAATTCCTTTTTTTTAAAAGTCTCATTCTAACTCAAGCTGTTCAAATGTACTATCAGACATTTAAAAGCATTTTACGATATAATCGTAGGGTCGTAATAGGATGTTAAATTGAACGCTGAGATGCATCAGTAATAAACAGATACTAAGAAAAATATTCATACGTGCAAGTCATATGATTGAATATTGTCTTATGGAACACTTGTTACAAATCGTGTCAACTGTGATTGTGGTATCTTGGCAAAGAAAATATGTATTTAAGATACGTGCACAAAATCGACTCCCTGTTAAATGATGCCGTCCGAAGAAGGAGAAATCAACAGCTCCCTGTTTACCTTATAAAGAAGATAAATATAGGGAAATAACGTTCGGCTATTGTAAATATCGATCATTTCAAATATCAATTTACTTTAAAGCAAATTGAAGAATAATATCGTACTCTTGACGCCTTCATGTATGCAGGTCAAGGGATACCCACATTGGATGACGCTTTGAAACAAGTTAATGGGTCCTGCCAAAGTAAACAGGATTTGATGTTAATCCCTGAGCAAAAGTGCTTATTCGCAGGCGAATAATCGTAGAATGATTGGTGTCTTTGCTGTGAAATAAAGAGTAGTTAGCCACAGATCATTACTACAGACTAGTGATTTCAGTTAAAGCTGGATACACGATAAAACAGAGATAATCTCTGTAGAAAAATTTGGGGAATGTATCAGGATCAGCTCTGTGAGTTTTTTCTTCCAAAGAAAATTTGAAAGGGTGCTATTTATCAAACTAACAAATCCTAATTCCTTCTCTCTCTCCCCCCTCTCTCTCTCTTTCTCTCTCTCTTTCTATCTCTCTGTGATACATAAGTCTGTATCTATGTTTGCTTGTTCAGTTATGTCTTCGATAAAAGAGACGTAAAAAGGTCTGGATGCGAACGTGGATAAGGAATGAAAAAAGGGACGACTCGAATTACTGGCAGATTCCAAGTGCTCAGATGAATGGGAAAGTATAGTTCGGCTACACTAGCCTGAAGTTTCAACAACGAAATCATGAAGAATTCATTGCTCCAAATTACGATGTAATTTATGGTCCTTGTTTTTCCCCCAGGTTACGATTTAAATCATTTTCTTACGATTTTAATCTGGCTATATCGTTTGATCTTTCCAAATGAACGTTTTGTTGTTCATAAATTACAAAACAGAACAAATAATTAATATTTATCCAAATATCCAGTCTTGGATTAATTCCTTCCGGAAATGTTTAGGTTTCCCAAAAATACGACTAATTTCCTTGAGATGTTGTTCAGTTGAATATCGTAAAAAATTGAGTTACATTTATTTTTACAAGATTTTTTCTTGTTTTTAACTCTTAACACAACACAAAAAAAAAACACAACAAAACAAAAAAAAAAAGGAAACACTACACAAGTGTGAGCATTCAGGAGAAAGGTCGTAACTAAAATGCTAACCTGGACTGTTGATTCCTGTTTGTCCAACGGAGGTGCACCTTCCTAGTGATAGGTACTTTCATCAGCCCCCCCTCAGTTACTTTGTTATTTGTAGAAAAATATCTGCCATTCTTGTGAACACTAAAAATCACCACAGTGAAATCGGCTATGGATGCATAAATGATCAAAAACTGTTTTATTACTGTGCAATCAAACCATTGTGATAGAACTTGATACTTCAATGATTGTTGTCGAGTCATTCTGACCTGTATCGCTTAAGAACCCGTCAGTCAAGAATACACGTATTTCCACTCAGCAACCTGAACCATCCTTGAATTTTTTGATTGACATCAATTATTGCTGAATATCCTGACAAGCATATCAACATCAGAAGTCACTGAGAAAATCGGAAAGGTGCCTGACTTGAAAAATCAAAAAAAAAATTTTCCCAAGATATATATATATTATATATATATATATATATATATATATATATATATATATATATATATATATATATATATATATATATATATTTGTGTGTGTGTGCACATGTGTGCGTGTGTGTGTGTGTGTGTGTGTGTTATTCATTTCCTCAGACATTTGATTATCGATACTTTCATTTTTATATACTGTAAACTAAAGTAGAGATCATTGATCATATTGTTTTCAGGGACAGAAATTGCAATTTTGATTAACTTTTCACTAATTAGATATATCTCATTAAGCAGTTCGTTTCAAGGCAAATCGAAAACGTACCCTACCATTCAACATTGAAAAAATAAAAGCCTACTTAAAACAATGGCGCTCCAGGCCCTTCGAAGTAATCCCCTCGGCGCCACACACATTTATTTCAGCTGCCCATTCATCAGGGATTTGCAAAATCCTCTTTCAGGGTCGCAATAAGCTGCCCAGTTGTATTCATCATAATCTTAAAGTCACAATAGCATCAAAATTAGTGCAGGTGATCCAAATCGAAAGAAAACGTAGACTTTGAGAGGAAAATTATACAAAAAAACAAGGAATCTTGCATGGGAGTCATCCAAAAAGTTGCTAAGTTGTAAAACAATATATTTATAGACTGTCTTCTCACTTAGAATAAAGTCTGCATCGATTGGATTAAACCACATACAAGACTGTGGGAATATTTGAGCCAGCTAGAACTCTGTTACCCCGTACTGAGACGTTTCTCCGGATAAGAGATTATAAGGTGAAGTGTGACCAAAATCGTGTGTATTTTTGGTAGATGGAAATTGCCTTACACCTTTGAAACTGCGTTTTTCTGCACTTCTGATATCAATGATAAGACATTTGGTTCGATTTTCCATTCGTTTTTTATCCGTAAGATACCGATTTTGCTCTAAATGAGTGTGTGCTGATGTCCCGTTTTCAAGTGAATGTTTTTTTCTCATCCTGCAAGCCTTGGTGATATGAATCGTATGACTCTCCACAGACATTTTGGAATTGGGATGAAATTAAAAAAACTTTGCTATCAATACACAAACAAGAGGGATTCTTTGCAAATATACAGCGGACGTATTCCTTCCTCCCTAAATCAAATATGTATCATAAAGCCACATTTGATATCAAACAACGACGATTTAGTCTATCTACCTATATCTTTCCAGTTGTCTCTCCTCATAAATAACTCAGACTATCGAATCTTCATCCCATTCATCTGTCTATGATTAGATATTATTAAGTAAGTACGGTAATATCTAATATTGTTACAATCGATTCCATTATCTGCTGTCGAAATATGAAAAGAGAAAGCTAAAATAAATCAATCACTGCACGACGTCTAAATAAAGGAAGAAAGACACAGACAAACCATTATTCATGCTCAGCAACAATCCTCGAAAACAAAGAAATAAATTATCGTCTGCTGTGAAAATATCGCTTAACCGTCATGTCTGATTAGTGCCACGTTTAAAAGTTGAATAATTCACAGGGAACCTAGAATGAGAGAGGAAATAATTTGGATAACAAGAAAAAAAAAGTAATTTAACACTTTGAAACAAAAAAAGGAGAGAAAACTGGATGAAATACTTGTGTCTCTCCCTGCTTGACTAAGAGAAATAAATTTTACGGTAAAACATGAATGGAACTCAAATTTTATCGCTAATTCATTCGTATTGTTCAGAGAAGTTTTGCTGTAATCAATAACCAAATGATATCGCTAATTTTCAATACATATTTATCACCTGACGATGATTCCAAACAACGATTCCTCTGTGTAAGTATAAAATCATGATAATTGAAGGGACATAGGCAAATCAGCGTAATCCATTTCATTACGTTTTGATCGAGGGAAATATGAAAGATGTATCAAAAGAGAAAAAATTGATAGTTGTTACCGCGTATGTGTAGAATGACCCCAGGTCCCAAAGAAGGATGTAACCTTTGGTGGTCCCTCCAATATATCAATTCTTTATTTTTCCATTCTCTCAGTTTTTCTAACACTATTGTCTGTGGAGTCTCATCCATTCATGTAACATGTATCATAATCATAATCAATATGGCATCATCATTCTGATCGAAAATGTTACAAACATTCCTTGTTTATTCCCGAGGGTAACACCAATATCCAAAAGGTGTGAGATGTATGAATGTCAACTAAGTTATCCTCCAATAAATGTCATATTCAAACTGAACCCACGCTGCTATATCTATCCCCTCTCTCTTATCATCTAACCTGAAAAAAACTACCCCAAAAAACAAGCAAACAAATAGCAGCATACATTTCAACGGACGAAGCTCTACTGTCCTGAAGTCATAGAAAACATGGCTTCCGTAAATATTTTATCCATCTGAATATATTGATAGCTAATGTTTTTTTAAAAAATCATTCAATGGAATACACGAGTTGTTCCTGAACTTGATATAACATCAGGACATGTGTGTTTCTGGTAATAACGGTTTTCACATTATTACCTAGGAAGACAGGCACAACACAATCGTAGATATTGATTTAATTCGAGTTTTCAACACCAAATGAAATTTAGACACACATTATGTATATATATATATATATATATATATATATATATATATATATATATATATATATATATATATATACATATATATATATATATATATGTATATGTATATATATATATGTATATACGTATATATATATATATATATGTATATATATATGTATGCATGTATATATATATATGTATATATGTATATATATGTATATATATATGTATATATATATGTATATATATATATATATGTATGTATATATATATGTATGTATATATATATATGTACGTATATATATATATGTATGTATATATATATATATATATATATATATATATATGTATATATATATATATGTATATATATATAATGTGTCGGAATAAATTAATTTCATTCAGAATATATAAATATATATATATATATATATTTATATATATATATATATATATATATATATGTATGTATATATATATATATATATATATATATATATATATATATATATATATATAACTGTATCTCCTTTTACTCTTATCGGGAGCAAAAACCTGCGCGATCTTATCTGATATCGTGAGAACGAATTTGATTAGATATATGTCAGGTAATATCATTGGCTGATGTGGTATTTTGATTATGGCCACAAGACCAAAAGTTCATCTTGGTTTTCCACAAAAGAGTTTTTTTTACTATTAATTGTGAGAGGCTTTCGCTCCTCGTCCGTAATAAAAATAATGTCGAAGAGGAGCCTCTACAGTTATTAAACATTTTTTAAATTTTTTTGTTGATAAAATGTAATTTCCACTGACCTGAAGTTTTTTGTTGAGGACTGATGGGTTACTTTCTGCATCAGTTGCTCCTTATTCCACATCCCAAATCCGTTTCATTATTCAAAGATCAGTTTATAAATGGATCGATCTATATTGCATTTATGCTTGCTGAATCATACCCATTATTGTGGTTCTCAGGAATTGAATCTATTCAATTGATTGAAATAAAAAAAAGTAACCTATTCATTGATCATCCTTAATTTTCAATTAGGTTGCGCAACACAACATACAACCATAATACTTTCGTCACATGAACGTTTGAATTAAATGGCTTATCATATCTGATACGGTTTTTGAAATTATTTCAAATTTTACATTAGTGAAACCCTGAGACTCATTGCTAAACGCCAAGGGATAATGGGATCAGTGGTAAATGCTTTTGATGCTGACTACCCAACTAAACCCTAACAGCATGCAAAATGCAGATATCCATTTACAAAATTCAGCATAGTCTGATGCAAGACCAAAATAACCAGCCCTTACTTGATAAACCCACTTTTTTTAATTATATTCAGCTTTCTAAATATTGATCTGTGACATATGTCATGCATACATTATGGATAGTTTGCTAGCTTTGTCCAGTATGGCGTATGGCAACCATTGTGGAGCATCCAGTGTTGTTACCGTTCACAACACTAGCAATGCAAGCATGGATTTCAACCCAAGCTATACTTGAGGCAAAATTAAATATGTTAGTAAATATGCGTCTTCAACTGATTGAACTGTTATTTATCGGTAGGAGGATCATATTAAAAAAAATCATTCTGGCCTTCATTTATATTATCATTTCCATGTCGATCTTGCAAAAAACCCAGATGTGTCGTGAATTTCAAAGATAGGGGACCACGTTGAGGTCAATATTCCACGTACTAAGCACCAAGATACCCTGCTGGGACGTCGAATAGAGATAAGATACTTAGTAAAATTAAATCGTCTGAGGGATACGTATTCAAGAGTCGATCTATATTTGGCAACAAGAGTTTTGGATAGTAAAGAAAAAAAAGGGAAAAACAATTGATATGCATATCCCTTTATGACTTGATCATCTTAGCCAAACACTCTATTTATCATGCTTCAACATTTATCATTGGAATTTTAATTTATCTATCTTTCTTTTTCTAAACAAATTTGAGATGATAATCCAAAAGACCCTGTCTTGTACAAATGACATAAAAATGATTGTTTTTAATGTTTTAGGAGTTCATATCGGCTTTTTAGATTAGCGGTGAAACTCATGAATCGTTACTAAAATATGGTCGTATTATGTCATACCTTATGATAAAAGTTTATGAACTGGTTATATATAGAAAATCCCATATCTGTAAAGACTATATATATATATATATATATATATATATATATATATATATATATATATATATATATATATATATATATATATATTAAAACAATTCCCTTCAAAGATTTTCTGTCACTCAAGTCACTCATTTCCCAAATTCTGTTAATTTGATTTATGAAATTTCCCCTGATGTTTGTTTTCCTTTATAAATGCATTTTGATTTCATTTCACTTTGTGTAAATTCCATATTTGGGATTAAAACATATAGTTTGTTATTTCATAAAGATTATTATTATGATTTATCACCTAATGATGTCATACTAGGTGTATGTATATATATATATATATATATATATATATATATATATATATATATATATATATATATATATATATATATGTATACATATATATATATATATATATATGTCTGTGTGTGTGTGTGTGTATATATGCGTG
>OY735220.1:15333865-15363865 GCA_963457665.1 Thysanoteuthis rhombus
ACCAATATAAGGCGGCTTAAATCAACACTCAACCTTGAAACGATTAATACCAATACAAGTCAAACTTTATTCAAAACGATGAATTGTTATCATCAGCATCATTATTATTTTCATCATTATTATTATCATTATTACTATTACTATTATTATCTTTATTATTATTATTATCATTATTGATATTGTTATTATTATTATAAAAAATGATATTAATAATGATATTTATTACTATTGATAATAGTAGTAGTAGTATTAGTATTAGTAGTAGTAGTAGTAGTAGTAGTAGTAGTAGTAGTAGTAGTAGTAGTAGTAGTAGTAGTAGTAGTAGTAGTGAAGAACAGCTGCCAGTAATTTCATAGAGACCATTAGAAAACTTGAATGGCATTGAATTGGTCATGTTGCAAGAACGTCTAAATTGAAGTTATTGCCAATTTAAGGAACTATTGGCCTTGCAACCCCCAGGATTGAAAGGTCTGTTGAATCCTGGGATAGGTCCCTGTCCAACGTTAAAGTATGAAGATTATGATGATGAGTTTCATAACCATTTTTGTCTCTTTATATATCATTCTGTTTTGTTCCACAGATTCTTAAGACACAATATTTAGCTACGTGGTATTTTTTGTAAATATTCAAGATATTCATGTACTACTGAGTAAATTGAATTTTACCTAAATCCTCAAATAACCCAATATCAGCGATTAATGGTCATTCTGATATTCCCTTTTTTGTTCTAATGTTCAGAGAGTGGTCAATAAAATATACGGATTAAAAAGCAACACCTGACCAACGTATCCACAAGTAAACACATTGTCTCAACCAGTTGTTGGCTAGTAGGGAATGAGAGGCGCTTAAACTAAGGAATATTAAAATATTCATCAACAATCAAACTAAAGCAATTCAATCTGCTTACATACTGACTGATGTCGCTGTTTGTAAAAGCAAAAAAAATTGGTATCGGAAGAGGTTGATTCCCCCATATTAATTGTCAGTACACTGTTAATATTTTCCAGGTTCCTCTATTCCAGACTCAATGATAATTTTTCACTGTAAAAGTGATGAGAAAAAAAGAAAAAGAATTATGAAAGGGAGAATCGAAGAAAGGGAATTATAAGGAATTAGGTAAATCGAGGTTATCGAAAGAAACAAAACAACACACGGGATTTATGAAATTAACTGAATGAAAATGACGAATGCATATGTAGTTGGAAATAAGAAGAAAAATGGAAAAGAACAAAAGAGAGGAAACAGATCGAAATGGTTGGCAATGATCAATATCGAGTAAAATGCAGATTCAATGTTGTGTAATATGAGGAGAGAAATCAATGATTTATGCTGGAAGGGGAAGTTAACTGTCATCAGAAGGTACTTCCTGGTAATTTACTGTTTTGCTATCCTCTAGCTAAGATGAATTCTCTCACTAGGCTGTTACATAAACGAAAACAAACATGAGAAATCGATTCGGCAAAAATCAGATGAAAGTGGTAAGAAAGATTATCGGAAAGATAAAAAAACATCTGATAAACCGATGCAAATCGGCTAGGTCGGTGAGACTAAGGGACAAAAAGCAACTTGTCATGAAACAAGCGTTGATGAAAACAAACCAGTAGCGATTGAGAGGTTTTAAAACTCCCAATGTAAAGCATCCGTCACTCTTCAGAAAATATGGCCACTGTTCAGTTCAAAAGAGTCAATTTTATCTGATACACAGCTTCAAGTGCTCATGCTGTCCTTGGAGCACTCCTTTGAAAACTTTTTGTTTATGAATTACTCATCCTAACAGGAATAACGGGGCCGATTCTGGAAGAGTTCACAATCCTTTGTACCAGCACTTAATTTGACAGTGACAAATATGTCCGTTAAAATGTTTGAAGTCTTGTCTCTCAAGTTTTGCATATAATCGAGTTGGCAGGATGAGGAAAATGGGTCAAGATTAAAAAATCCCCTAGTTCTAACAAAAAAATGCTTGGATCAATTCAAAAAATTGTGCAACACTCACAATGTTTAGGGCTTCAGTTTATTACCAACGTAATACTCCGAAAACTTCATCATTTCCAGATAATTGTTTTGGCGAAAAAATCTCTAAATCTACATTGATAATTTTGTATCCGATCTCCCCCAATGATTCCACGCATTCATCATACAAAAACATTGACTTTTTGGCAAAATCTGATAATTCAATCTTTGCTGAAACCACTTGCAAAAAAAAAACTATTAGGGTTGACAATATCCATTAACTAAAAAAAAAAAATACCACCATAATACTTGCTTTAATCAATAACGCTTTTGCTTTCATCTCTAAATTCGTAATAATATCTTCAATGGGATGTTTTTCTCTAATTATTCCATTGGTCAGGTTATGTAAGATCTTTTCAAACCTTAGAAAGAGTGCAATTGGGGAATAGGCTTCGGAACCATTGCTAAGAATCAGGATAGATCAGTGTAAAAATAATTAATAATTATATTCTGTACTGCAGTAACACGGAGTATCAGTCTGAAAGCAACTAAGAATATAGGACAGGCAAATGATTCCTGGCAAACGTGTTTGTTTGCCCCACTAACACATTGAACAAGACCTTAGAGAATTTTGAATAATCGTGTAAATATGCGTAATGAAAGATAAGAGTTATCAGTGAGAGAAAAGCGTGAAAAAATGACACATGAGAAAAAACATTTGGAAATATTGATAAGGAATCTATGGTTAACATAAACGTATATAGACACATACATGGATACACAGTTCGATATATTTCTAAATGGATTTTTATTCATCTGTAATTAAATATGTATCTGGTTGGATCATCCTTGCACGATCTGTCCATCAGTCAGCCTCTCTCTCTCTCTCCTTTCTCCCCACTCTCTCTCTCTCTTTATTTATCTCTCTGTCTCTCTCAGTCTATCTATGTTTCTTTGGCTCTGTCTGTCTGTCTGTCTGTCTGTCTGTCTCTCTCTCTCTCTCTCTCTCTCTCTCTATATATATATATATATATATATACGTGTGTATGTGTGTGTGTGTGTGTATATTGCTTACCCCTTCAAGGAGTCGAGATACATCTTATATCTGTATCAACTTGACTCCACTCTCGAGAGTCAAAAGTCGAGGTAGATTATTTCCCTTTTTTCTCTAGGGAACGAAAATTGAGAGTAATGCTGTTTTTTTTTTTTTTTTCGCTTTTAAATAGTTGATTGTTCAGACATGGATGCGATCAATTTTTTTTCAAAAAGATATCAAAGTTAAATATATATATATATATATATATATATATATATATATATATATATATATATATATATATATATATATATATATATATAAAATATACACTCACACATGCATATACATATATACATATACATATATATATGTGTGCGTGTGTGTGTAGGGGTGTGTTTATGTGGATGTATGTGTGTTCACAGATATTACTCTTTTTATTGAAGACTCAAGACCTAAAATGTCTCAAACTTATACATGCCCATGTCTGAGAGAAATGGAAATGGGAACAATATTCTTTCTGAAAACATAACTCACTTAGTGGGTAGAATGCCATTGAGTTATATAAAACGAGGAAAATAATGCTCACAACTGAAAATACATATTCTGTTCCTGAACAGTCTTTTTTGTGTGTTGTACGTCTTCCAATGGTGTGATCATTCATCCAGCTGATTTTTTACTCCCTTGCACAGAATGACTCTTAACTGAATTGAAATTTGCTTTCAACCTTCTGGAAGACAGTTTATCATGCAACACACTCCTCTATAAAGAACTAGCAAACTGAAAATAATTTTTATTTTGTTTACTTTTTTTCTAGTTACTTGATTATCCTGAGTGCTTATGCTAGCTGCGTTATCATCAGTACCTGAGTTCCTGACATTGCAAGATGAATCTCGACTTGCAAATTAAGGAATACACTTATCAGCACAACTCATCTGAAGTTGTGTCACACGATCCATCATCATAGTTTACAGTATGTGGAATTCAAAAGCAGTCACCCAAATAGGTAATGAAGAAGTATGATGCTGATTAACTTCGATGGCCCTCAAAATCCTGTGAATTCTACGTCGTTGGGCCGTAAAAATTGTGTCCTTTTTTTCCCCTGAAATTCCAGCTTTGCCTTTGATTCAAGATGGTTTCCAAAGTTGATTCAAAACGGGGCTGACAATCCCATTAGAAAAAAAATGGCGTCGGAATACATTTCTATGGACATTCTGGCAGATGGCAAAAACTCTTAAATGCCACGTTCACACCAATGTTGATGGTCGGTGTCAAAACATATCCTCTAGAGATAAGTGAAATTCCTGTTGATGCAGATGGTCTGTTTTATATTTTTTTCAATATTTCCAAGGATGTGGGCTGGGTGAAGAGAAAGGCACTGCCATGGTCTATAAAAGGTAATTGTTAGGACATTCAATAAAAGTTCTCACTTTTTATAATACGGTTTTTTTTTTCAATGGCTAGAAAGGCATGTTGGAAAAGAAGTATGGTGTTGCTATTGTCCATCATAAGCAGTATTCAAAACATTCGATAGAAGTAATACAAAGCGATTCTGGCACCCCACGTCCCCTCACTGTTTCAGTTAAGGATTTAGAATAGGGGAACTTAAAATGAAAGTGAGTTAAATAATCAAACATATTTTTTTTAACCATAGTTGATTCAACTTTTTTTAAAAATGGATTGACTCTACTGTCACTTTGTATACACGCTCAAGACTTTATCTTGCCCCACAGGAGAGGGCCTGTTCACTCATGCACAATAAGGTCCCTCAAACCATCAAAGTCATGCAAAGTCATGCAAATGATTCTTGATATATTCAGGATGGATGGATACTTTTTTGGCATATCTTGCGTGTGACATAAGTGCATGTGTGTGTGTGGGTGTGTGTTTGGGTGTGAATGAAAGGAGAAGGTTCCAAGTTTTTCTAAATTTTAAGATTGTGTCAGCTCCAAAACCCCTTCAAAACATTATAATCACGTTTCCCGTCCTCCATAAAAGCTAATTTAGAATCTGTTTGCCATATCACCCACTCAATATTCAACTCGAGTAATCTATTCCAAATCAGATTGATTTGAATTTTTGTGAAATATTTGAATCTCACATTATATGTTTGTTGTGCACATGCGAGAAACAGTTATGTTCTGTTGCTTGAGCAGGCTTTGCCAAGAATGTAAGCCGTTAATACAGGGCTGTAAGAATGTAATTTCCAGACGCTACTCAGGTTAACACATAGTTATTATCAAATCCGTTCTCCCGGACTTCTGTCTAATTGTTCAGATGTATTTACACGACAGTTATAAGATTTTTGAAGGCACACTTGTAATTAGATGAGTGTACAGCTAACAAACTTGATGGGCTCAGATTTTCGATTTTTTGCCTGCTCAAAACACAGGAGATTTTTATAGAAACGTTAATATTATAAGTCTTCCTGTCACGGAGATTGATGAATGCCTCATAAATTGCACCTGTTTGTTTTCGCATTTACAACATTGAAACCTCTTCATGTCTTTTAAATTATGAACCTTCAAAAATTACGACGCGATTACGATGCTTTTCACCATTGTTGCCGGTAAATCAACTTATTAGAAGTATGTAACGGACATAAAACAAAGTTCGAGCACACTATTTCTCAACGTCAAAATGCAACGTTGGAATAAAGCGTGTAATTATACGTCACTTGAAGCTTGCTAAAAACGTTTTTACAGATCTATAGTAAGTTACATTTTGTGAAAATAAATCGGATATTTTCTTCCAGTTATCGAAAATATTCGTGCAAAGAAAACATTGCTTGCAGGAGTGGTTGTGCACTGGTATCACGTTGGCAGAAAACTTTCAACAAAAATATGTTATATTTATTGTTTATTTAGTTATTTCGTGAAATAATGGTGTTTTTATTCAATGATTTCGTTCCTCAGAATACGCGGATGTTCCAATTTAGTTTATTCTGGAATATCCTCTAATATCGACGTCAGCAATTTTGAGTGTCTTTCAGTGAAAGTTCATAGTCAATTACTGCAGTAAGCACACATTTAATGAACCTTCAGGTTATTATTGGTCGCATAATGGATATTGAAAACGTTTGATAAAACAAATAATCACATGTTTCGCCAGAGAGTAAATCAGTAAAAAACCAAAAACTCATACCTACGTCACACAGTGACTGAAACCGAATTGGGAACAGACTATAAGTACAAAGTAGATGAAGTTGATTTGTTTCGATGCTCCATATATCTGGTTATTATCTCTGAATTGTATATGAAACTAATCTCAAAATATGAATAAATACCTGGGTCTTCCTAAGATTTTGATCAATTCCACCAGATCATGGCTCAATCTTTTGAAAAAGGATCTACGAAATCCACTGAAATGTCGCGTTCACAAATTGAACGACAGTAGTGAATACTAATACCCCTTTAATTTCGTTCTCAAAATTGAATAGAGAAAATCTAGAGTTAAAAAACAAATAATAATGAAAAGCTCAAAAACTCCACATCACAGAGGGAATTTTTTCCCTTTCATTGAATCAGATCGATGGGAAAATTAAAGCAGCTTTTGAATGAGATGAATCATTCACTTTCTATAACGTTGTCCTTCTTGACGGATTAGATTTATTTTTTTCTGAATTAGTTTCCGGACGCAAATCGGTTAATTATCAATTAACATGATTCAACTGACCCGACAGTCACCGAGTGCTGCGTCTTCGATCTAATCAAATTTGCTTTTAATTCAAAATGCTTCTCCCAAATAATAAATTCAAGTCATGATTTCTGTTTTGGCAGAATCAACTTTTAGGCTCTTATTTAGCTTTTTTTCTTGAATTTAAAATTAGACATGGTCAACTCCTATTTTTTAAAATTTTCTCTTGTATTTAGTGTTTTGCATTCAATCCTTCTCCAAGTAAATCATTCTATCCGAAAATAATTTGCAGATCTTCATAAAATCGAAAATCTGATCATAACTTTCATTGGGTTGTTTTGGGCCAATTCGTCGCAAAGAAGGATCAGAGGAAGACAATCCACACAATAATTGGAGTGGATATCAGTTTTTATACACTGAATCCCCTTGTTAATCTTGTTGAATTCTCCTTGATAGCTCTGCCAAGTGAGAGGACCAGGGAGGTTGCCAAGATTTGGGTACTCAAAATTGAATTGAAAAAACACATCGCAGGGGATTTAATCACTGTTCTGATTGGGTTTTCTTGAACCCAAGAGCGTTATTGAGTCACATTCACTCTATATCTCTTAAAATTTAATCGCCTGATGGACATGGTCAACGCCCCGACGCATTAACACACGGACACACACACATAAGCTTATACAATGCTCTTTCAACGTAGAAATAGAGCAGTCTGGTGGATGGGGAATTTATGTGTGAGCAAATATATATCGCTTGAATTCAACTTTACTGACCGTGTCTTTCCGGGGGGCAGATCAATGATGCGAGCCTCTGAGTCTGACGCAAGGGATTCGATCCTATGTCGTGGTACTTGATGGGATAATGGATAGTCTATAGCCACACGCCTGACATTTCATTTAGTCCCCAATATCTGTTGATATGATATTATACATGATCCATTGAATTTCTTTCTGGATTGTTCACTCAGAGTTTTACATATACCCTTATATCATGGTACTACGAATAAACTTCCTGCTGAGATCATCAGTTTTTCACCATTTGAGCATTTTGGAGATTTCGAAAAAAGAACAATTATGATGAAATGGTACAAAAGTAGTTTTGATCCACCACTTCAATCTCAGCTATTATATTGATACATATTATATGCCATACATGTAAATTACACACACACAAATGCACACACACACACAGGCACTCACACACACACACACACATCAATATATATATATATATATATATATATATATATATATATATATATATATATATATATATATATATATTAACATACGTAATTCCCCTGGGTTGTTGTTTATGATCTTTGATGGCACCAAAACCTCTTTCTAAAAAGCGGCATTCAATGATCAGCAAGCTAATATACGTATGAAATATTTCCAGCAAGCTTAGTTTCATATGAAATATGTCTTGTTTATGGGGGTTGATAAGAATTTGGAATAATGTGCAAGCAATGAGGGTCAAACCATGTTTTGAAAATAAGCTGTTAAAAGCCTGGCTTTCTTTTTTCACCATAATCGAACATCGACTCCTAGTCCCGTAAGGAATGTATAATGATCTCCAAGACTAAGCATCCATTATAAAATAGAGTTACACCCATCAAAATGTCTCGATGGAAAACACAAACGGAGGGGCATACCTTTTGACAAAAACGAAAAATGTACGTAGGATATCAAACAGGTTACATGACACGGATAACGGCTTGGTATTCATACACTAACTTAATAGTTCTTCTGTTTTTCCAAAACTGAATATCATATATATTGATATCATACTACCATCTTGTGTTGTTCTTATTTTTTGTCAACATTTTATATTTTTTCAGAGGAGCCACTAGTTAGAGTAAATCAAATATGGGCTGCAAGGGGCGCTAGCAGACCTAGGAATTGTGATGTTTTGCTAGAACATAATGCACAGGACATCAATGATAATTTATTCAGTCATTGTGAATGGAGGGGTCACATAGTAAACAACCTCATGAGTGAGCACGTTGGAGCATATTCGTAGGCAACTACGAAGGAAGTTGCATGTAACCTGTGACAAGGATCCTCAGGAGATCCAAAAAGACTGGAAACTGCGCTAATAGATTTGTACAGAGAGAGAGAGAGAGAGAGAGAGAGAGAGAGAGAGAGAGAGAGAGAGAGAGAGAGAGAAAGAAAGAGAGAAAGAGAGAGAGAGAGAAAGAAAGAGAGAGGGGGTACAATGAAAATAAGTCTGTAGAGATTTAGAGTTAGATAAAGTCGTAAAAACGTAATCGTTTCCTGATATCCTTAATATATTGTATTTTGTATTGTTTTGCTTTGTATTTCTTACTAAACTATTTTAGAACAAAACAAAAAATGCATACTGCAAATTTGATTAATATATCCATGTAATCCTTTTCCTCTTTCGATGTGATAACTGCAAAAGAAATAACTCGAGTAATGAAAAAGAAAAGGCTTGAGTTGAAAAGAATGGTAAGGGGATCTACAGGAAGTTACTAATCACATTACAAAATATTCAATATATTTTTCAACAATGGTCAAAAGTGTATTACATTAGAACACAGGTTGTCACAGGAATGGGAGTAAATTTTCTGTGTTTTGTTCTCTCATGTTCATGTAGAATCCAGTAATTTGGACTTCTTTGCTGACAGAGATAGTGGCATATACGTTATTGTTACGCCCATGTTCAATGGAAAAACCTTGAAATGCAAACGATGTCTTTCCCATTTGGGAAAACGTTGGATTATATGAACCCTTTCTCATCAATGCTAACATTGTCATCTACACTACGTAGCTGGCTTCGTTCACAAAATGTATTGAAGCACTCTGTATCAAATCTCCTTTGAGAGGAAAAGAGAACAGCCTGAATATCCTCCTTTGCAACCCTGGAAGAATAAAAAAAGTCATGTCTTGCATTCTGAGGGAAATAAACCTCGATCTAAACAATCAAACATAATAATGGATATAAAAGGTGATTCGATAATTTCTCTAGGTTCCATGGTATATTTGATACAACGTGGGGTTCAATCTGGTTCATGTTGACAACTACAAAAGATTCTTCATCTATAAAATATGCTTTTTAAAAAAATCATGAAAGATTTTTTACTCTTCACACCGTATACTGATTTCCACCGAGTAAAGCAACTACCTGTACGTTGAAGCTAGTCTTCAGTGAAATTCGTTGTACAAAAGTCCACGATTGGAATAGCATATAAAAATTTTTAAACTCTTTCTTCAACAAATTATGAAAACTTTTTCTCCTCTTCTATCATCCTTTCGAACAGCAAGAAATAATCGAAAAATATTGACTCTATCTATAACCCATCGTTATCATCTAACCCTTTGCAGGATTTTTCCATCAGATTTCGCAGTATCAGTAATGATTCTGGAAAAAAAGGTTTAAACACGTGACGATAATATGCAAATCCTTCCAGATAAGCGACCTGTATTCCAACTTGATTTCAACAAAAGGATGAGAACAGGGATTGGAGGAAAAACCCTAAATGAAGAATTTTTCCAGAAAATCACACAAAGAGATGGAGAAAAGAGAAATCCTGGAACAAGTACGAACGCCTCCAATAAATTACAATCTTGCATAGAAGTCTGACATAAGGATGGAACTATATGCCAGCATCAGCACTACAGAGTAACAAGTACGCATTATGGAATTTGACATTAATACAAATCGATCGAGAAACAAAAAAAAAACCCTAAAAAATTGCTGGTTCCTGAAATCTGGTAAACCCTGCTTCCATGAAGTTCTCTTTATAATATTTATCCATGATAATATTCAACTTTTCACCAGTAAACAATCATACGAGCAACGTGCGCTCACTTCCTCTCTTCTCCTAAATCTCTGTCGTCTGTATATCTTACCAACTAAACCTCTAGAGATTCAGCGTAAAGAGAAATACTTGTATCACTCGTTTTGGAGCATGGGGTCCCTGATTTCTACCTCAAAATTCATAGCTTATTCCCTCCACAACAATGGGAAGATCTCATAATAGAAAAAACTAAGCCATCAGTAACAGGAGAATCAAATATTTAATCATACACATACAAGTATGCATTCATGTACTGACGCACACACATGTACACCCGCATGCACACACACACATATATGCAGATGGGTGTTTATATATATATATATATATATATATATATATATATTGGAATGTATGCGTAGAAGCTCTCACGTATGTATTAACAAATATTTCAAGTAGGATGATAATCAAGTATATCCTCCCAGTATGTTTAGTTTCACCATCTTGCCGTGAAATTCACATATTCACATATACACACGTATATATATATATATATATATATATATATATATATATATATATATATATATATATATATATATATATATATATATATGTTTGTGTCCCTGTGTTTGTATGCGTGTGTTTGTGTGTGGGGGGGTATTAACTTTTTCTTCGTTTGTTCTGATAATTAATTTTGGTCATTTCCATTGCTCTTCCAGCTGAAAATAGCCGGAGCGTTGGAAAATAATAACTCATCTCCACTCGATTCCCTTCTAACAACAGCTCTTGATCTCCTACTAAAATGTCACATCTTGTCAAAATGTCAAGGCCATTATTCTAATCCAATTATTTTTAAATGTTGTCTTAATTAATAACTTGAAGATGGGAAGCAGAGAATTATCTTTGTAATTAACTTGACATTTTCACGAAGAATTCTTCACACTGACATTTTTCAAATGATTTCACCCTACTCATCAATTAAGCACTGATCGTGCTTCCAATTAAACACTAACCCACCTACTATGCAACTACTTCATCGCCTTTTTTTTGCTTCTAAATAGAACATTCATTTTTCTAATCTAATTTATTTTCCTCGATATGGTTTAGTTCCGTTGCTCGAAGATGCTGACCTAATACACTCGTGTGCTTATGGATGGAAAAGCAAAAGACTATCCCAAGGCAGAGCTAGAAAAAATATATTTGCTACCTGTAACCTATATTTCTTCAAAAGTTCTCAACAGAGCAGTTCAAAGGGTAAGCTACATTGCAAGAAAGCTAATCAAACTCTGACCATAACATTTGTTCTTGACTGAGATTTGTCTACGTGTTTGTTTGTTTTTGCAACTTTTTGAATTGCTCCAGTCAGTCCATATCCCTGAATCTCAACAATATTTTCAGAAGATCAATGTAAATTTAGTGTTTCGTTTCTGATTGGGAGATATTTGATCAGTGTTTCTGTTGTCTTTATTTTCACACACATCTAGCTTCACTGCTTCACCGTTGATTAGACAATTCTTGGACGAATTGTTTCAATGAAATAAAGCTGTGTATCGCAACATTCCATGATTTCATTCAATAGGAAGGGAATGACGGTAACTTTTTTGATGAAATTAACCTGAAAAACATGTCATGATCACTTCGTTGCATCAGAATGAACAGTACTCTCTGCAAAACATGCATAAACAGCTCCACTTATAGCCATGTTGTCTCATACTGACTTCACTGATGACATGTTTTACATAAATTGCATATCAATGACCAAAAGTCCAATAACAGACTTCCCGGGGTGAATATCAAAGTTCAACTTTAAATATCTTGTAAGGAAAAGATATCTATGTTTTACCTACACGATGGAGTCGATCCATTTTAAAAGTTACCCCTTAAAATGAACAAAACAAACACACAACATGTGGTACTTTTCAAAAGTTAGAAGGTGCACACTTTTCGACTCTATTGGCAGTAGCTTAGGTAGATAAATCGATAGATATTAGCACTGTAGGAGATATAGATAGATATGAAGGCTTGAACATAAATTTACGATGCACTCTTTTTTTCCTGCTCTTTTGCGTATGTAAGCGTATATGTAGGGGTATGAGTGTGTGCTTGTGTATGATTATATGCATCGGTGTAAATATATGTCTTCTTGCGTGCAACCCAGGGGACAATAACAAAAAAATGAGATATTGAATCAGGGAGCAAGAAACATTGACAGAAGACGTTATATCCAATTTAAGTATCCCCCTTTTTTCCGTCTCCAATCTCCCATTCTGCTACTCATCGGATTTACTCTTGGAAGTATTAATAAGACGTTATCCAGATGCTGGTCATATTACCCCATTGTCTGAGTACAAATACCTAATCTTTCGACTGTCATTTAATTTCTCTACATTTTATCATTCTGCAAATATATATATATATATATATATATATATATATATATATATATATATATATATATATATATATATATATATATATATATATCATCACTCAACCGAGAAAATCAGCCACTTTCCAGAGCTTGAACCATGATGTGAAAGAACATTGGCAAAAAAAATTTATAAACGCTTTTAGTATTCGAAATAGAGAGAGGATATCAGTATTGCTTGATGTAGCACCATGGTGTGAAGTTGAATCAAGAATAAGTGATTGTCTATTTGTGATTGGAGGGTGGAAAAATAGGGTTCCACAGCTAAAATATCACCTCAGATTGTCTGCCAAAGCTCTAGTTTTTCCACTACGTTTGATTAATAGACTAGATAAAAAGTTGTTTAGTCAATTATCCGACTTGACTCCTTCATAGTATTTATGCTGAAAGCTAGAATCGGAGTCCAAAAAAGGTACTTGAAGAACTTTACTGTTGTAGAAATTATTCGTATCCCGGGATAAGGACTGAAAGCTATAAGAGATTCTCAATGCCTTACAACCAAATTTTGAATTACTATTCCAGAATTTATCGAAAATGTGTCACTTTATTTTTCAAGTGTATTAAACATTGTATCCGTTGTTTTCCGGGTTTTTTTCTAAGTTTTATCCGTCGTATTGATATTGATCTATGGTTCAAATTCTGTTCATTTTGGAGTTGTCTGAATGAATAATTAAAACAAGGCACGGGATACTTTTTACGCTCACTACATATGCGTGTGCTACATCTCATGCTATCTTAATCCTTTTGTTCAATTCATTTGCATCAATCTGTTTTTGCTATCACTATACTTGTCAAGTATTTCCTCTCCAAATCTGATTCTTTTTGCAATCATCTCCATATTGTTTGCTTCCGACGCCCCTCTTCATTATCCATTAAGCCTTGCTTCTTCTCACGTACACCCATCTTCCAACAAACATTATCTGTTCTTATCTGAGATTATGAACATTTACCTTTCGCTAATGTTGATATTACAGACATCTGCGTCTTTTTTATCACGGGCATTTATTGGTTTCTCCCTTGTGTTTTAGTCGTCGTAACATTTTTACTGATTTTTCCTGTCGATGTGTGGGAATCATGCCACATATTCTTGGAGGCACCCTACAATCACCTAAAGTGTCAAAAAAGGCAGAGATGAGTAAAAAAAACTGTGAATAACAAAACATGCAAGGATAGAAAGTTGTGTTTTGTTAGAAATGGTTACATCCCATGTGACAATTCAGCAAGTACATTTTCTATCTGCAAATCATCTAGGGAAAAAAGCAAGTCGATTGGTGCAGAAGCCACCACAACAACTACAACACCATCAAACAATGAGACGATATCAGAGTGAAAAGAGGGCTGTGACTGGAAGCTGATAGCAGAGTGATAAATCTAAATACAAGCAATGAACTTGTGAAATTCCATGAAAATAACCTAAAAAAAAGATTACTGTAAAAATGAGTAAATAAAAATGATTCAGAGTCGTTGCTACAGAAGATGAGGAAATCTGATTGAAAATAAGATTCTTGGGAGGTGAAATATAAGCGCAGCAACCAATAACAATGAAAGTGATTCTAAAATTCTGCAAATCCACAAAAAGTCCCAGTCTGACATTCATTTGAATAATAATAATAATAATAATAATAATAATAATAATAATAATAATAATAATAATAATAATAATAATAATAATAATAATAATAGCAATAGAAATCATTCATTCTTTACAATTAAAAACATTATCTAAACAACCTGATCAGCCACATCCATCAACAGATCACCAGTTCAATTATTGGAAACTAGTAAAACGTTAAAATACCCAGGATTAATAATTCGTCCACTTCGATCAATAATCGTTATTTCGCAAGTTTCCAGATTACCTTACCAACATCTTTTCTGCAACTTTCAGAGTTTATCATTCTAAAATGTAGAAAAAATGATTTATGATACTAATTTGGACAGCTGGTCCATATTCTTCCCACTTCTCCATTGCACTTAGAGGAGCAGGTCCAAAAGTGGGTATTTTCGTCCCGGAGGCTGTTTTAGCTTCTGCGGTTACTTGGCAACCAAAGTCGTGTCGGCTTGAGCCATTCTTGGACGGATGGTTCCTATTCTTCCCACGTTAAGCCTCGACCTTTTCTCACATTTTGCTGTAGCTGGACAGCAAATAAACACTCGATTCCACACCACGACTTCTTGCCTCTTCTTCGGGATCAAAGTGTATCATCTGTTCCATGGCAGAGCCTGAGGCGCAGGTACAGACATTACCCGTCGAATGGGTCGGAGATTGGCGTGTGGCAAGTGTACAGACCGAGTGCACCAGTGAAGTGCGTCAGCCAATAGGGTTTTACTGAGGCTGCGCACTGCTACGCACGTGGAGGCCTTTGGACACGTCTTTTGGCTTTCCTGATATTAATTGGCCCAGCAGCAGGGGATCTGTTGCTCCGAGGCAGCACTATTCCAATGCACTTAGAGGAGCAGATCCCGAAGTGGACACTTTCGTGGTGGAGGTAGTTTTAGCTTCTACAGTCGCTTGGGAACCAAAGTTGCGTCAGCTGGAGCCATTTTGGATGGCTGGTTCCTATTCTTCCCATATTAAGCCTCGACCTTTTGTCACATTTGGTTTAGTGAGACAGCAAATAAACACCCTATCCAGTACCATGAGGGAGGACCCGGAGGCTGGTATCCTTGAGGTTGAATTCAAACGATACATTTATTTATCGTATATATTCCTCAGCCATCAGAGTGCTCTATTCGATACATATATATTCGTGTGTGTGTGTGTGAGTGTGTGTGTTTGTGTGAAAATACATTTGATTAAATACTTCCGGGTAATTGTGGATTTTACATGCATCTATTTTCAGATATTCGAAAGTATAGTGATGGAATCTAATAAAATACGTCATTATAAGAAGCAACGCTATTCATTGTGAGCTCAGAACATTGATAGCCAAGAGAACGGTGCTCGAAAGCACAATAATTTTGGACACTTGCAATGTTCATAATGTGCTTTTCGGGGTTTTACTTGACAAGGTATCCACTTTTAAAGGATTGTCGACCACCCACTCTCCACGGTCTGTCCCAACTCTCAGCACAGAATGAAAACGTGAGAAAAGCGCTGTTTCCACCAACTCTACTTGTCTAATGCATTTCTCGACAGGCTATGCCACAAATATCGACTGTGATGTTTCTCTGCACGGCATCACTTAACAGTTAATACATTTTCAAACACAGAAACAGGAAACTCAATATGGTAACTTTGGTAGCACTTAATACATTTCGAGTTTCCGGAATGATGACCATAGTCGAGGACATAGCCAGCATTTAATACATTTCTTGACCTCGAGACAAGAACACTCTAGATGGGGAAATAGGTTCCGATCAAAATGCGGCAGTTTTGCTGTCTGGTAAGTTGCAGCAAGTTCCAAAGTATTTATGTCATGATAGGATAATACAAAAATTGTTTGGTTAGAGGGAATAGTAGAAAAATCATATCCGAAAAACAAATATTTCTTGGCATAACTCACAAGCTGTTAGGGTTGGAAAAGAGGAAGATGATCTAGATTTATCGTATTACTTGGTTTTATCATTAGCAATAAAGGGAAAAAGTTAAATATCTTTCCTTGTCAGTAGTGTCTCTTCCTCTAATGAACTGACACAATATGAGTGTCGAGCAGATATGATTATGCCCACTCAAGTTTGAGCATGTGTTTTATGCAGAACAAGGATCATATATTCTAAAAAGACCTAGTCATCTTTTCTAACCTCACAGAAGCTAAATTATTACTCCCTTATGCATCCATAGGATGAGAAATATTTATACCCTTTCGAGCACTTCGCCAAATAACTTCAGGTGAAAGAAAAAAGTTTATAGCTTCATTTTTCTATCATGATTTTTTGGGGAAATGTATCCCATATATTTCAAATATAAATAAAAATAAATATCAAATAGGGAATTTATGAACAATGAGAAAGAGAGAAAACGACATTGACGGTGATAATTCTGGATTCTGAACTAAGATATTGTCATTTTTAGACTCACTGCAAAGACAGAGTAATTTCAGACACCAATTGGATACCCTTGTAATCAATTAACTAGGTTGGTGATCAAGCACAGAGATCAATAAAATTATTACCACGATACAGCAGCCAGAGGCATTTAGGCGGAGAAAAAAGTCAATAGAGAACAACTTAATCAATCAAGTAGAAAAAAAAACAACCAAAATAAACGGCTAAAAAACTGAACGCTTCGACATGACGACATTTTGTGAGCTTTCATTTGACAGTTTCTGTGACGTGTAATTGTGACGTCATAAAGTCAAGAAGTTGATGTTTGTTGAAAACTGGATTTACCACAAGATATGACAAGAAATGAACAGAAAACCAGCAATGGTGGCTTCATTTAAAAATGGAGGAGTTTCTATCTATTTATGAATTTATTTATGTATTTATTGATTTTATATATTCGTGGATATATTGACCTAATGAATGTACAGAGTCTATTTACAACATAGGTGAATGTAAGTATTTTTGATCACTAAGTATACATCCCACCATAGGTCTTGAACTATTTTTACTTCATCGAATAATTCGATGAAGGGTTGATGATAATATATGTGCAAGTGTAAAGATGCAGTTCAGTTTAAACACACACATATATATATATATATATATATATATATATATATATATATATATATATATAGATAGAGAGAGAGAGAGAGACAGACAGAGAGAGAGAGACAGACAGAGAGACAGAGAGACAGAGAGACAGAGAGGGGGTTGGAAAGGGAGAAAGATAGAGAGGTGGAGAGGGAGAGGGATGGAGAAAGAGAAACATACATGCATGCATACATACACACATACGTTAGTAGAGAGATTAGTTGGAAAGATGCATGTCTACCCATACCTGAGTAATAGGAATTTCATACTGACAAACCTATTGACCCAGTGCTACTCATATCCAGTTTCCTGCAATTATCGTTGAATGGAAGAGACAGGATTGTTATTCACAGTTTCTCAAACTCTCAACCCACGCTGTGCCCATACAAATCCGTGCTATCTAATGTTTTTCTTCTTCTTTTCTCTGGGTTATTTTCTAAAATTGAATCTGCAGTATTTGATTCACAAATTAACAAATGCATATCTTTTAATCTCCTCATATCACAGTAATTGGAAACATATATGCTAGATATCATTTCGACATGTCAAGATACTAAATGAACGGTGAAAACTGATATTATATCTAAATTTCAGCAATGGTTTTAACATATATCTAACGTAATACTTGTTATTTGTTCATCTATAGAGGGTATCCTCAGAATTTATCGTATGTGAAAGCTATTTTATAATAGAAATCTTTTATTTTTTGGTGATACTGGTGTTACGGACGTATTGAGTGTTAACTTATGAAAATAATGAATCTGCTGATTCTGTTTTAATATCAGTGTTCATTCTCAGGAACATATCTTCAACAATACCAAATATACAGAAACAATTTCTTTAGGTTGATTTTCTACCAACATCTCAAAACAACAAATTGGACAATTTTCCAAAAATATTTTGAAGTTATTTTCCAATGCCGTATGACTGCTTGAATAAAATTGTATTTTACTTGAATCATCAGATGAATCATCTTTATATAATATATATATATATATATATATATATATATATATATATATATATATATACCAGCTATAGTGTGGTTTTGTGTATATATATATATATATATATATATATATATATATATATATATATATATATATATATATATATATATATATATATATATATATATATGAGAGAGAGATACATCGATGGATAGATATATATAGATAGAGAGAGAGAGAGACTTGATTAAGTCTGCAGCATTTAATTTACAAATTAAAAGATATTTATCTCTAAACAGAAATTCTTTCTTTGGCAACTGAAATCATTATTTTCACTGATCAATATTCCTAATACCCACGTCAGTGCAGAGATTTATCAATTTTGCTTCGTGGATAGCTTGGTAGCCTAGCTAGATGTTCATTGAGATGATGGTTTATTGGGAGCATATCCTACAGCAACCGTGGGAAAATCATCTTAGGGACCTTTCGGCATTTCTTTTGTAAGCTCTTTCCAACCAAAGAGAACAAGATTCTAACCGAATCATTGAGACATTATACAGTAAAGATTGTGATTCAATTAAGCACAGAACGGTGGAGCGTCAGATAATTTCTGAGCCGGTGAGGGAGTAAAAGGGGAGTCTGTATCGAAATCTGCTCGGTATTATAAATATATATATACATATATATATATATATATATATATATATATATATATATATATATATATATATATATATATATATATGCATGTATTTATATATGTGTGCGTGTGTGTGATCAGTTGGATAGGGAAAACTGAATGGAATGAAAGAGATATCTTTATCTTTCTTGACGATTTTCAAATACGACTTACGACGAGATTCAAAACTAGGAATCGTTTCCCCCTGTTGTATGGTCAAAACATTGTTTCTGCATTTTATCGCCCTAACATTCCTATTGGAATACAAATGCACACACGTTGAAGAAATGTCGGCTAGATTAATTCAGAACGCAGGAAAAAACTTCGATTTTTTTTCTTGATTGAATTAATAACAGACTCAAGAAGTTTCAACTGCTTCCATTGACTAATTCAGACAATTCCCCCCCCCCATGGCAGGTACACCTGTATCTGGATATCATTTGCTTTGCAAACTGAGAAAAATTCTCAATGCATTGAGAATTGATGCAAAACATCACTAGGGAATATGAAAAAAATTACAAGATGTCAGGGGCGAATCAGTTGAATTATCGTGTAGCCCTTAGGTAAACTGAAATAGCATTGAAGAAGTCATGTTGAAGGGGTATGAGACAAAAACTCGACGTAATGACTCAAAACATGGATTACTGGAGACCCAAAGTACAATTGTGGTCTCGAAGAATAAGGATAATGTGAGGATCTGGAGACTGTTCGGGCATCATGACTCTCCAAAACAAAAAAACAAACACCGATAAATCACGGAAAAGCCTTAGCCCATATTCCAACATCTGTTACTACAGCATTTGAGCTGATGACGATGATGATGATGATGATGATGATGGTGATGAATGTTAGATTATCTATGGCAGTTAAACTGATTTAAAAGCATCAGGAATGTACTTATAAGCTGTTCTACTCATTCTCTTAATTAAGAAGCCGACAAGTCCCTCTCATAAAACAATATGGTAGCCACCAACCCTGAACAATCGATTTCCTGTACCAGGAGTTAGATAATTTAGTAAACGTCTCCAGCGATAGAACTTAGATCAGAATGCGTATGAGCAGATATTCATGTCTTTTATTTTCCTCATAGGTGATGATAATCCGTTAAAGAAATAAAAAAAATTGCTGTGCCCCATATTTATACTGGGAAAAATTGATGAAATAGAACCAATTTTTACCCCCAACAACATAACCACCATTTTTTGACAACATTCTTTGCTGTTTTGCTCTGTTAGTTGATTTTTTCTCCTCGATTATTTTCAATATGAATTGAAGTTCATTTATTCAAGTCGAAGTCGAACCTATCTGATATTAACGAGTACTCTTTGTCCTATCATATTTGATTCTACAGTGTAATCAATAATGTTGATTATTTCGACCGATTCGTCCAACAGCAATGATACTTGATCTTATTCAACAATTGGTAGATAGTTCAGTTTCCATTCATAGCTAAAATGATATCAATAATAATAACCATCGACGACTGTCTACAGTCATGTCAATTCAATCCGATAAAATCACGATAAAAGTAAAAAAAACAAACAATTGAAACCTGTAAGTGGTGCGTAAATATCCGTACTTGATACACTTCTTCCTCGATAACTATTCAATTTTTGACCTTTCAACCTCCACATGACGTTGTTATCAATTTGAGCACGTACTTTGGCGTTCATGAGTTTCATTGATCAATATCAAACTTTCATTCAACATAAATTCATTCATCTTCTAACATTTGTTATTTTCGCATCTGCTTGCTTTTCATTCATTGTCTTGTTCGTTGAAATTCATGTTGTTCTCAATGATTTCAAAGTAGTACAATCTATAGAATCTCCTGACTGTTTCATTTCACTGACTTGTATTTGTAAAGATTTTATAGTCACATATATATAATTCTTGTATAAGTAGATATAAAATGATGTAATAAGCAAACGAATTACAATAAGAGTATTTAAACTATGAAATTTTATTCCAAGAGTAAACAAAAATCTAATGAAAATTGAAATAGGACATTGGTAGCTAGATTCCGATATACATTGATAGAAACATACGGAAAGAAATCATCTCAAACTCTCATGGATTTAATCGTGTCACGTCACTTTTTTTTGTGTGTATGATTTTTAAAACAGTTTGTTCATGCAAAGAGTATCATGCATGCATGAACCTTACTTTTCATGGTGTGATTTTATTGAAAAGATGTATTCTGTTGGAGTCTTTTCTTGTAAAAAAACTTTATGCTTTACCAGTTTCCTTACAAAGATTCACTTGCAACCGAAGATATTTAGAGAAGATTCTACCAAACAAACATTTAACAACCAATCCAATGACAGTGGGTTTAGGAAGCTCTGTAAGCTAATTATTCTTCATATCATTTGTGACTGCAGAGTCTTGGCAAAATTTCTTTCCTACGATTTTTTTTCTCTGAGTGTCAATATTTTGTTATGATTAATTTTTTTCTGATAATTGCTAAATAATGCTGCAAAGGAAAGAGCCATAAAAAATAACAGGAATGTTTACTCATGGAGCGTCAAGTGTGTCTTGGATCTGTTATCAGGGAATTCCTCCACGGACTGAAATATCACTTTAAAGTCATTTGTCAGTGAACATTGTGCAGTAGCGTCTGTAAATTTATAGGTGTTACAGAACACACACACACTCACACACACACACACACACACAAACACATACACACACATATATGTGTGTGTGTGTATATATATATATATATATATATATATATATATATATATATATATATATATATATATATATATATATATATATATATATATAAATGGATAGATGGATATTACTATCCGAAATAGTAAAAAAGGAAAGGGAGTTTCCGAACGAAATTTTCGATTTGATCAAATGGATCTGGGTGATAAGAGAGACAAAGGTGAGAATTCGAAATGAAAAAAATTATGCTTTCATAAGAGCAAAAAGATGGTACGAACTGTTGAAATACACAAGAAGTTGGTAACATTATCCAGGTATCAGCTGAACAAAAATAAGAGAAAATAGTCAGAAAGATAGTTTGCTAGTCCACGAAAAAAACGACGTAAATCTGAGAATGTTGTCGGATACATACATATTGGATATGGTCAAAATTCTTTGACCCCAGACCTCAGAGAACCATTGTGTACAGTATTCAAAAGCAAATTGGCTTGTAAATTGAGTCCAAAGAAAATTACAGTCAGTCGATCGCTGAAGAGTGCAAAAGGCACAAAATGAGTACATTCACCGAGTTTATGACCCAATAAATATCGTTTTTCTAATATAATAGGTATGTCTACCGTGTTAAATATTGAAAAGTGCAATCAAGTATACGAGATCTTGTTTCATTGTATTATCTCTGATTGTTACAAATTGAACATTAAAAGCATTATATATATATATATATATATATATATATATATATATATATATATATATATATATATATATATATATATATATTCATATATATATATATATATATATATATATATATATATATATATTGCATTTTATATATGCAGATTAAAGAAATAAACAAAAGCATTGAATTAGTCTTAACACCTCTTCATGTTTTTGTCTTGATTTCGCAAATATGTTTCTATTTGAATTACATCCAGATAATAAACCAGAAATCTTTTCTATTTGAAGCTTTCCTTTAAATACAGTTGATAATTTTTTTGTGAATCATTGTGTTTACTTTTCCTTGCGTGTCACAACAATGACATAATATTTATTTTTATTGCATCCTGCGTATGAGTTTTCTTGTAGGTGGATATTCTCCAAGTTGTTCACATTCTCAAAAGATTGTGTTTTTTTTCTCTGTAATATAATCTTCCTATCTCATCAGTTATGCCTTTCCTCCATCAGTCATTACATTGTTTGGCTGAATGCCCCGCCAACCTCCATTCTGTCTCTTCATTATTTGTGTATATTATTTCATTCTAGTTTTTACTCGGATTTGTATCTATTTTGACTCTTTCACTTAGTTATCCAAAGCAATATTATTCTTATATTTCTCAGTGTAATTCTAACTTGCCACAGTACTTTGCAATTCAAGTACATGTTTTTCAATGTGTTTTTATCCATACCAAATGCCAATCATTATACTGACATGGTCTTTCCAAAGTTCATTTGCAGTAAATATGTGTTTGGTAACCTCTTAAAAAAACTACTGTGGATTTTTTTGGAGGCCTATATAATTGGACATAAACCTGGCTTACACTTCTTTTATTTTTTGTTCATATTTACTTCCCATATAAACTTATCTTGTAATCCGTCAATAATCCTATTAATATTCCATTATCTTTTCTTCACAGACTCACGTTGGATTAAATTGCTTAATGCTCCTTCATCGCTTTTACTTTCTGTAACTATCAGACAGGAGTGAATATACTACAAGATCTTCTCACATACTGGTTATATATACATGATGCAAACAGATCCTACCAGCCGATGTTATTTGTTCACTTGTGACTCTTAAACCTGGGAAAAAAACCCTGTTCTATTTCTCGATTACTATTCGAGAAGGAAGACTCATAACGCTGTGACTTTAGTCTGATTTTGAAGTTTCTTGATGTATCTTCAATAGTCGAGGAACATCATCTGTTCTATTTGGAATGCTGACATTCAGGTAGTATTGAATCCTCGATATTCGATAGATTCGTCGTCCGTTGAGAGATTCCATGACACAACTACACATGCACGCATGGAACCACATGAAGATGCATAAACATACACACACACTTATTGATACATACATACATACATACATACATATTTATATAAATGTAACTAAACAAGCAAGAATAAATATGGTACTCTTCTGAATACTACATCTCACCCTTCCTTACCAAGAAACAGATGATAGCAGTTTTGAAAATTTCAATGTAACACAACTGGAGGAAAAGTCGATGATTGTATATCCTGATTAATTATTTTCTATCTTTAAGTTTCGGAGAAAAAATCTGAGGTCAAAATATCCTTCAACAAAAGGTGAGATGAAATTGTCGAAACTCATTTACAAAATGAGACCAACGAATCGAAAAGGAAACTTTTATTTCTTGCCATTACATGCTCAATACATCACTTGGCCATGACAACCTGAATACAATAATTAATTGAAGAAAGTGGTGCTACAGCATTGATTGAATTTGCATTCAACAGTGTAACGGAACTAAGATAGCGTTGTTCTGACAACTGAACTGACCAGCTGCAGGTAATGTAAGGGCCACAATTACTGTTATGTATTAAGAAATGATGTATATGATCCAACAGGATGATTAGAAAAAGCATTATACTTTATGAATCTCTTATTCGAAATGATCTCTCATCATTGCATGGTTATTATGTTATTTTGTATAAAACATTCAAATAAAAGAAATGGAACTGCTGCAGGGATCAAACCGTCTTCAAATTGATGGAAATTCTAAGTGGGAATGGCTTTACGGAACTGACAGTCTCGAATAACTTTACAAACACGATTCAGAACTCACACACATATACATACATTAAAACATACGTTCATCAGCATCGTCATCATCATCGTCATCATCATCATCACTACCATCATCATCGTCATCATCACCACCACCACCACCACCACCACCACCACCATCATCATCATCATCATCATCATCATCATCATCATCATCATCATCATCATCATCATCTATATTCCAACGTCCGTAGTTAGATAT
The DNA here is from genome assembly GCA_963457665.1 of Thysanoteuthis rhombus. Classification (NCBI taxonomy): domain Eukaryota; kingdom Metazoa; phylum Mollusca; class Cephalopoda; order Oegopsida; family Thysanoteuthidae; genus Thysanoteuthis; species Thysanoteuthis major. Next base: position 15,358,645 of record OY735220.1, read on the forward strand.
ACCTCTTCCCGAAGGATCCGACACACTTTCCTATCATGGGTTTTGCACACGGGGATTCAAACATGCATATTCTCAAAAAGCATATATACATACATATATACATATACATATGTGTGTGTGTGTGAGTGTGTTTAAGTGTGTGTCCATACTCTTTGACCCCTGCTAACCATGCATTCATTTACACACAAACACACACCGATATATATACATATATATATATGTGTGTGTGTGTGTGTGTGTGTGTGTGTGTGAGTTTGTTTGTTTAAGTGTGTTTGTGTGTGTGTCCACTCGCATAGATCACTGCAAACCATGCATTCATCTACACACAAACACTCACCCAGATGGAATTTACTTACAGACTTGTCACGCCCATTCACACTCATTCATGCACATACACATTCATGCACACACACACACACACACACACACTATGCATCCACACGCACGCATTCTTTTCACTCTTTCTCCCTTAATGCCTATCTCTCAACTGTATTTGCCCATCGTTATTCTGTTTGGTATTTTTAAGCATTGAATACTGAAGTTCTTCTCCATTCTCTTTTCATATTATTTCATTCGTCTGTGATTTTTCTATCCTAACCCGCAGCCGTTTTTTGTGGTAGCCATTTTATCTCTTCTTCCAGAAACAACAGACGACTCAAGCAGATGACAACATCCATTTTTTTTGGCTACTAATGGCTCCAGAGCATTTTTTCACCTTTTTTTTCTCACTTTTCAATATCATAGAACTCTTAATCCAGTCGGGTCGAACTAAATATCCTTGTTTACTCAGGGATAACTAAAAAACACCGAAGTGTGTCCTCCAAGAGAGAAAATTATCCAACCAGGAGGATATTTCACGCCAAATAATTTCCTCGTCTCTCCCCTTCATTTGTCGTTTTTTTCTTTTTTCTCTCTTTTTAATGTAATATCCTATTCGTAATTTTGCCCAACTGTTTCTATCAGGTTTGTCAAACAGAAATGATTCTGTGTCCTTCAACTAGTGAGTACAATTCCCTGTTGGTACCTTACTAACATTAGCTCTTCCTCGGTCCACTTTCATTAAAATGTCGAGGCAGAATAGGTGATTCATCGGATTATCAAAAGTCATAATTAGTAAATCATATTGTGAAGTGGAAAATAAAAGTAGACATTTGACTATTTGTTTTATAAAGGAAACTCCAATGCAGTGGATCAATCAAAACTCAAGCAAATAGTAAATGCAACGATTTACTTTGTTCCCTTTTCGGAAATTACATTTTGATTAATCATTCAAAATGAAACTTTCATTTATAAGAATGTTGGATGAACCTGGTTTAACTATCAAACCTGTATCTATATCGAATTGCAATTTTTAAAGACTTTTCACGATTGACAATCATTGACCAAGAATACTGAAGCATGTTCGACTTCATTTTTAACCTTTCCGTTTATTTTTGTCTTTCAACTTATTTCTCAACTTGTCTTCCTTGCTCTCTGATCTGCTGTTGATATTTAGATGTGTAGCCTACCAATTACCAATCATCAAATTCTTTCCATATTAATTTTTCAACTGTCGCTTTCATAAAATCCTTCCATCTCTTCATCACTCATATTTCTCCAACTGATTCGGGCGGTGGACAAGTTTACTAAAATTGAGAAAAAACTCTTATTTCTACTAAATTTTTCTTTCTATCTTTAGCAATCATATATTCTATAGGGGGCAATTTGCCTGTTCTTTTTTCCTTCATTCTTACTAAGTTATAAGGCTTTCAAAGTGTCTGCTAATTGGGATCTAACAAAATAACTATATTATATAGATAATGATAATCATACAGAGCGAGAAAGAGAGAGAGAGAGAGAGAGAGAGAGAAAGAGAAATAATCGAAAAGAAAGAGAGCAAAAGAGAGAGAAAAAGGGGGAACAAAGATGGATGGATATATTAAGGAGATATAGACACACAGAGATAAAAATGTTCATATTCTCCATACTTACCTTTAACTAAACGTCATGATTTCAAAGTAAGTTTGATACAGAAAAGCCAAAGATCAATAAATTCACACAGCCACACACGAAACATGCACTTGGATACATCCACATATACATATACATATATCGTGGAACGATTGATCCTAAAATCAATAGTAAATACAATTTATCATATTTAATTCGATTTTGTTTCGACATAAAATCATGACTGAAAGCGGGTGAATGCAAAGTAGGGAAAATGCTTGTCATTCATACGTTTCTGTCGAGAAGCCAGGTCGGTGAGTGTCAAAGAAAAGAGAATGGAACAGATGGGAAATTTGAGGAATGAAAGTGGATGCACTGCATTAACTTTTGAGAGTATGTATATGTATGTGTGTGTTTAAACTTAGAAGTATAAGTGTGTGCAGAAAGGGTTAATGACTGCGTGTATGTGTGTGTGTGTCTGTGTGTGTGTGTTTGATGGATTTAACTATCTTTATCAATTCATATATGTATATATATATATATATATATATATATATATATATATATATATATATATATATATATATATACGTCTGTATTTGCGTGTGTGGGTAATTATGCTACTACCAACACAAGCACGGGGAAGCTCTAAGCAGAATAATACACACCCAAGCACAGAAATGAACAAAAAGCAAAAGAAATATATGAAAATTTAGATATTGGTTGTAAAGTTAAGGGATGATGAAATGGGAAAGAAAAACTGACTAATACGTAGACTAGTTCGACAAAACTAGCAAAAAGGTCAACTAATAAGTACAATAGCCTTCTGAGATGATACAAAGACGAGACAATGGCGTATATCATAGCTGGGTGATAAAAAGCCGTCCAAAGCTATAAGATTCAGGAACCTAAATTCTCTCAATAGTTCAGCAAGTATTATTTAGATAGAAGATGAGTTAATTATGAAGAACGAGCTTGGATTCTTTTCTACAATCTTCAACCTGTAGGATAAACTTCAGATGACTCAGTTTCCACACCATTGTTGCTTTTATCAAAGCATACAAATCCCTATATTTTCGTAATCTTCTCTATCAATGCTGATACAATGCGTTGCTATTATTTTTCAGTGATTCCCTAACTGTTCTCTCTGTCTTTGTCTTTCTCGTTATCATAACTCCCCGATCTTCATTCATCCCAAACTATGTTTTGTTACTAGGATTATACTAGGATTCTTGCTGCTGAAATGGAAAAGCTGCTCTTGTGAGTAAAGAGCTTCTCAAAGCTGAAGGGACTTCGGTTTGAATTTCAGTAGGATTCCCACTGTACAGCAATATTTGACAAAACTTCTTAGTTTTAGTAACCCTGAGCGAGATCTATTTCTTCACTGGCCATACAGAAGCAAATTGTACAAACAATATCAATAGCAACCATTCTGCAAAGAATAAAACTGCACTGGCACTGCCTATTGCTTTAGAATGAACAAAACAAAGTTTTCAAGATCGATTCGTTTGATCACCAAAATATTTCAATGGCGTTAAATGGCTGCTTGGTGTCAATTTATAACAGTCCGGACAATTTCAAAACACCCCTGTCCGGAGAGGTGTCAAACTGAAAGTAACATATAAGCTGGAAATCCGAAAGGATCCACCAATATTATTCATTGCAGCTTTTGTATTTAATGCCTCATTTAAAGTAGTCTCTTTAAATATTAGCTCGCAAAGACCCTATTCAAAAAAGAGTGTATGGAATAAAAACTTATCATAACATCAAAAGTCCACCACTCTATTACATCAGTCCATCCTGAATAACCCATTAACATCCTACCCAAAAGGTATGGACATCTTGATCAGGGTATATGCATTTCAGCCAACAACTAGTTTCGACTGTTTCTCTCGGAGTTGTCGGCTTGGGCATGTATACAGCGACTTCGCGAATGGCACTGTATACCATGTATAGCAGAAAAGGTCTAGTACATTCTATATATAATCAGCTTTTAAATTTCTTTCCTTATTTTTTTGAGTTGCAAACAATAGAAGAGTCAAAGGAAACGGAGAGAAATTTAGAAACATTAAGCTGCTCTCAAGTCCAATTGTAAATAAATTCAGTATTCGATGAAACACAGAGGAGGAATGTCAACTTACCCAGTTACGTAGAGACATTTGAAAAATATTGCTCTAAATCTAGCCACTAGGAATTTGAAAGGTTACATATGAATGAATAATGTGTACTCATATCTCTCGCTCCATCTATATATCTAAATATGTTTCTCTTTTTTCTATGTTTATATGCAATATTAACACAGACACAGACACACACACACACACACATACGTATACATATATATATATATATATATATATATATATATATATATATATATATATATATATATATATATATATATATAAATCACTTTCTTTTTAATTCAAATATCTATTCATTCTTCGTTGACGGTTTGCTATGACTATTCCTCACCTGATATTCCCCATATGTTTCTAGAAAACTAATCTAATTTTTTATCAAGATGTGTTACCAAAAACGTCTTTCATTGTTCAGTTTTGGGCGTAGGGTATTTTCCCTTGTATTACATCAATGCTTTACTACCAGTACTCATGATATTAAAAATTGCAGATCATTTTCCCGACGGACGTTCCTTACACCAAATAGTTATTTTTACTAAAAATGTCCACATAATGACCATAAAATGAAAACCAAATGATTATTTGAAAAACTCAGCTGCATTAATCAAATAATTGGGGCAATTTATTTTTAATAAATACATCATCCATGTTTCAGTAATAGCATCATTGAACGATGAAAGAGAGTGAAAACATTTATTTTCCATTCCTGCTATTTATTCTTTTTATTTTATAGAATATTTTTCCCGCTATGGGTCTCAAAATGCTTTTTGCTATTGCCACAACTCCATCCAGTTGCTAAGTATGTCTTTGCTTGAGCAAGAATCATCTGTAAAGGGATTCGAGCAGATTGAATCGGACACCAACTGTAGTGCGATTGTTAGTTGACTGGTCTGACACACACCATTTTAGGGTAGTTAGTCTAATCCTCTAGGTAGTCCAATGATTGGAGGCATGTGTCAGTCCGTGATCATATAGTATATATCATGATATGATAGTTTGCTAGTGCATTCATTGAATCTGTTCAATAGTGTAGTTGATTCTACTCTCACTGATTCCCCTTCGACTGCGTCTTAGAGCTGAAATGATTATAAGTTAAAAAGGAAATACTACCAGTTGGTTTTAAGCCCTGATTTTTGCTTTTCCAGTCTTAA
>OY735220.1:15368865-15416365 GCA_963457665.1 Thysanoteuthis rhombus
AGATTAACTTGAGATATTGGTTTGACAATCTATTCTCTGTGCTGAATCTTATGCAAGGAGTCGACGGATTTTAGCAAACCTTAAAGAAATAACGTTTTGTGCTAAACCCAGACCATAATATACATATTGAAGTATAATGTTTTATCTTAACCTTCTTTTTCCAGCAAGCAATCATAAAAGGAAAGGCATATATTTGAATTCGCTCATGTAACAACTTTTTTTTCTTATTAAGTTTTAGATAACTTGAGGCTGGACTACAGGAGTTTCCGTTACGTTTTGAGAAATGTATTTGGAAAAAATATGAATCTCAATTGCCGTCAAATATGGTAATTATGATTGTTCAATTGTTTAATTATTATTGAGTATTATTTCTGAGGTTTGAGGCTCCTAAAAATTAGCACCAGTTGTCCACATGGACACATTGAGTAGTCGTTACTGAATCACACAAGATTACTACAAGTAATCTGATAGTTTAAGGTTCAAGTGTGAGACAATAATAATACTACTAAGAAGGGTGCGTGGTCAATGTACCCCGACTGAACTAAAGGGTTCGGTCCGTTACTTCCCCACACCTATTAGATGATACCTGATGGAGGCTGTTGAGTACAACGGCCGAAACATTTTACGAAAAACAAGCAAAATGAGGATAGTCCGAATGATAGTAGTAATAATAATATATTCAGAGATATGTTATTGATTATGTCTCAAAAGAAATGTAAACTGACTTGGACTCCCAGCGAATATTATCAAGAGTCATGTATGATCCATAGGTGACTTATATCAGATTTATGAATGGAGAAGATAACGTACTGATTTCACAATCCAGTTGTAGTAAGGGAGATCATAAAAAATAAAAATGAATAAATAAACACTATAAACTTTTTACCCGTACCAAATCCAGCAAATAAGTATGAGAGAAGCTGGGTGCTTTATGAATGTGATATTCTTCCGAAATAAACATAATTCTGGGACTATAAAGTGATATAAACCCAAGCTACATTTTATCAACCCATAATTATGGGATCTCTTCAATGTATAAGATGGAAATGTATTCAAAATACATCAGATCAGTGTATACAGAGCTAGCCACTTATTACAAGTACCTCAATGTTATCAAATCTGAGAAATGAACATTTTAAAAACACTTTTTTATAAATTTTCCTTTCAACAGTTTATACGTATACGGATATACTTTGAATTTTTTTTCTATCTAACTGTCTGGGAAACTGGTTACAGGGCATTATAGTTATTTGGCAATCTGTTACCATTGGGCTCCGGCTAAATGAAGTCTTTTGTGGATTTTTGCCAAATCAAACAGTGATCGAGATGTGAAGATTAGCTGAACTCGTACATTATGAATGCGACGGTCAAACAAAGAGACTAGATGGTATTTCATTGCCGACTGAAATAATCAGCAACAGAGAAAGAGAGAGAAAAGGAGAAATATATATATATATATATATATATATATATATATATATATATATATATAGAGAGAGAGAGAGAGAGAGAGAGAGAGAGAAACAGACAGACAGAGACGGAGAGAGATTGCTCAATCAGGTGCAGTCCCTGTACCCCGACGATATACATTGAAATCATGCAACTAGTTCCTCAGATATTCTATATGTCAACCAACATTCTCGACAAACGTCTTTATTTTAGTTGTCAGGTGTTGTATTTTGATAAACCTTTACTTACTAACCATACCTCCCTTTAAAACATATCTTGTGATCAATGTTTCAAGAATACCAACACTATCTATAAATGTGCAAATTTCCATCAATCATTTTTTCCTAAATCCAGAATACATTCAGAGATTTCAGAGAAAAGATGTTTCCTCTAAATTGTTTACAAGTCTCGGCAAGGGATAATTCATTTCCGTAACCGATGTGTCCTTTTATTCCTTTACAACATTTCTGATGGTAGATAAGATGTGTTGTATATTTTGGGGTCATTTATTCCTAAGTCTGTCTGATATTATACCCAAATCAGTGTCCTGATCCTTAATGGTCAAGGTTTACATTTGTTCTGATACCTTTGTCTTAATTGTTTCAAATAAATTTCATCGGTTAACGACCATTCGAGGGAACATGTTTTGATCGTCTGTGTTTGTGAGGCAGGAGCCTATGAACCTTTAGTAATAGGACGAAAAAGTCTGACCTGAGGGTCATATCTCCCTAAAACACAATGGACGTGATACAAATTAGGGGATGATAATTATATGAACCTCCAAGAAGATTGAATTGTCTTTTCCAAATTTCCAGGGTGTGTTCATTATTGTTTAACTATTCAATTCTTTTTTCATGTTTTCTTTTTTACGATATGTTTTCAGCACTATTTCGTTGAGACGTTCAGGTCAGTAGTAAAATACCCAATTGTTCATTAAGCAATATGGATCATCCGGAATGTCTATGTAACTGAACATGTTGATATATACATGAATGCTTCAGCACTCTTTGTAAGCCACATATATATATACATAGGGTTATCAACTAAAAAAGACATCCACTAGTATAGACACTCAAGTTTCCTATATCTGGAAGAAAACAATACAAAGTGATATTCAAAACAATCTACGATAGAATAAATCGAGATGTTGTCTCAAGTCTGTTTCCTATCTTTCATATCAACGACTTATTAAAACATACACACGCACACCAAAATGAGCACTTTCTTTCTCTCTCTCTCTTTATCTCCCTATCCCTCTCTCTCTCTTTCTCTTCTCTCTCTCTCTCTCTCTCTCTAAATATATATATATATATATATATATATATATATATATATATATATATATATATATATATCAAGAAACATTATCGTTGTATTTGTACACATTCGGGCATATAGTATACGCAAATACAAGTTATTAAAAATTCAAGAACAATAATCTTAACGGTTCCTGAGTTTGAGGCTCTAACATTGTTTGTCAATTATTCGAGTGAAATATCTGCACGGAGGATATAAGAAAAACCTTCGAATTATTTCTGCTTGGTAGAAGTTGATCCCATTAATTCCTGTTTCCCTTCAGATTCAAGTCTTGTAATGTTCTTACTCGCCACGTTATTTGACGAGATTTCACGCCTTTCTTCACCGATTCTTGAATAGATTCAGAGAAGGATCAAATTGAAATATATGTATTCATTGAGATTTTTTTTTTGCCCATCAAGATTCTAGATATATTCCACAACTTTCTTCAAGTTCATTTACTATGGAGTTTGTATCGAAAAGCAGCCAAAAATATGTTTCCTTTCCCTATTAGAGGAATCTCCTCAGTGCACGAATCTGAAAATGCATCTGCCTTTTTTAAGAGGTGATAAGGAGAATAGCACTCATAGATACAAGTGGGGAGAGTAGGGAAAAGCACGGCAGTGACGTACAGGTATATACAGATATACAGTCGAAACTGGGGTAAAATTACCAATGATCTAGGTTTTATTCAGAATAATCCATCAGGATTGTGTTGCAAAATTGTACCTCCCGCTATTGCTCATCAAACACCTTTTTCCTTTCAGTTTTGATGTTAAATATATAGTTGATGTCATACTACATGGAGTTTGGTATTGTATATGAAAACCTATCATTATTCATTTTGTATGGATCTTATTATATACAACATGTCCCCCCCCCATTCATTTGAATTAGACGGCTTAGTTTTGTAAGTTACTCTCTGACAAACCTGTTTAATAGACATAACAAAATGCGTGACTCATTTTTTTTATATCACTCCTATTGATCGTTCATCAGGGTGAATATCAAATCTGTTGAATTGGTTTTAATTGTGGATTCCAAACAAATTAATCTATCACATTACTTTTTAGTATACTAGTTACCCAGGATAATTTTGATTTGATATTGTACGAAATATATTCAACCAGAGAATTCGACAATTGAGATCACCAATCTTGAACTTAAATCATCATATAGATGGCCAAATGCTATCTTCTTCAAATCAATTCAATGATTTTTCAAACTGACAAGGGCTAGATCCAAGTGTATACGTTACATAAATACCCTAAAATGAATATGAAAAAAAAAAATTCTATGACACACTACTCATTTAAACTTGTTCGGTATTCTTGTCAACGTATTATTCATTGTTCATTATCATTTCATAATTGCCAAACTGTTGAGTTCCAGAGTGAGCAGTATTACTAATTATATTGTCATTTTTAACTGCCAGAGATTTTTATCGATTTTTCTAGAATGATTGAGCATTTTAATTACTACTGGAACATTTTTCGATATATAACCAATGAATATAAGTGTAGCTTGAGCTATCTCCAAATACTGTCATAGTTCTATGAGATATAAGATGGAATACACAAAGATGCATGTATAATTACATCTATGAGTTTATTTGTGGTTATGCGTATCCAAGCATATATCATGCCAGAGGCAATGTAAATATTTACCAAGTTCAGCATAATTTAAGATAAGGGGAATTCATTTGCAATCTTACTTTTTTTTTATAACCAGTTTAACCTGGAATCAAACACCTCACGCTGACTTCTGTGGTCGATGATCAATCATCTGGGCCATGGTGAAAAGTTAGTTCATCTCCCCCTAACGATGACGAAAGGTAAAATTCATCTTTCAATCACTTTTTTCAAACTGATTCCCTCTTTAGCTCAATTTTTGTCCATGAAAAAAATCATGTTCTTCTTCCAAAACTTCGTAAAATTACTTAAATGCATCTTTCTACTGAAGAGTTTAGGCCTGAATTTTTTATGTTATCGTGAAGGTCTATCAAGACATTCAAGTGCATTCGATATTGACAGGTCACTTATACAGGATTTTCCCATACAAAAACATTAATTCTATTTTGATAATTCCTAATTCATTGTGAATTTGTTTGAAATATTAAAAAAAAAAAATACTGAAGTTATTTTTGACCAAATAATTGTTATGTATCTGTCATTTGGCGGACTTGGTGCATTAAATAAACTCCAACTAACTACATTCCAAGTAGATCACTTTTGTTTTTATGTGCAGTCTTATCAGCATGCATTTTTGTAAATGTATTTTTGTCGTTTACTCCAAATTTCATTTTTGTTTTCAGGCCCAAGTCAAAAATGCTGGCGATTGCTGTATTATTAGTGTTGCAAAGCAAATTCTACACAATAGAAAAAGGAACCCTGAATCACTTCGTCAAAAATCTTCCTGCATAGTATCGTGTCAAGCTGAGCAAAGCATAATAAAAAAACGGGGGATGCATCACTGTGGGTTTATAGTTAGCAAGCTAGTATTTCATATCCTCACAATGCAATGTTGTTCAATCTTCAATTGACCCAATACTTTATTTATTTGCCAAACTAGTAGTGTTTATTGAACGTCAACATTAACTTCATTATTTGCAATCCTATCTTGCAGATGAAATACTACTATAGTGAATTCAACAGCCAGTACTATACTAAAGCAAGACCAGCATATGCCTCTGAGAGATCCTCTTGGAGTAAATGCTAGTTTAATGACCTTGCATAACTACGGTAATCTGTAAAGCCTCACTTTTTACTCCTAAATAAAACATTCTATTTTAATGAACTAAGATTAATAAACATCAAAGACCTTCGCTATTGTTCAACAGTTGTTAAGCTGTTCTCTAAGATTTGTACGACTGAGGAAGTCCAATCCTGACTTCATATCCCTTACTTCCTGCTCCAAGTCGGACTTTGCTTTATGAAATTAGGTAATGGTTAGCATGCTAGTTTCAAAGGCTCACTACAACTATAGTGACTCAAGCACTCATTTGGTTCCACATGAATATAAACTGAGATGGCTTGTACCTCGGAGACCTCGGAGATGTGTAATTGTAGATCATCACTACTGTAAAGACTTTGTCTCTCACTCGGTAGCGGATACTTCTAGCGTTGTATGATACTGGCCTAATCTCAAAGAACAGTCAAATTGCAACGGGTATTTTGAAGGAAATCATACAGTTACACTTAATCTGATTTCCACATTTTGGGTTAAGCCGTGTGAATTCGAAAATAAATCAAAAATATTTCAAGTTAGAATTGATTGATGAGATCTTTGCTTTAGAGACGATTTATATATAACACAATACCTGATTTTTGACCTCAATGTGGTATTTCAGTAGTATCTATAACTGCTTATTATTGTAGATCATAAGTTCACGTAGGAGGAAATAAAGCAAAAAAAGGGAAGACCTGATGTTTACTCAAAGAATCGGGATTAAGAATCATCTCTTCAATATGTGCCTATGCACTGATGTCAATGTACCGTTTCACATACATAAGTGTACGATACCGACGTACATCTGCATTGTTCTCTTTCCAAATTATCTGATTTTCTTCAGAGAAGGAAAAAACGTTTTATTCTACCTTACGGAAAAGTTACCTTTGAATGTAAGCTTGTTTTTGTTCTCAAAGAGATCTGTTCAGGTCAAATGATTTGATTACAGGGGGGGCATTTGGTCAAATGGAACATTTGGAAGAGAAGCAAAGGGTAATCTAATGCAATCAATGATATTTTTTTGCAAAATAACTATGGCAATATTTAAGACCAACATCAATGAAAACTGAAAGTCACCTTTTTCAACCATCTATTTTACTTGTACCATTTAAATTGTTCGTATAATTGTTCGATCTCTTATTTCACACATACACACTTAAAAGTGCATTCCTTATCTGTCTCAGGAAGATCTCAAAAGTTATTAATCCGTAAAATCACATCATAATATCCCCAGAAACATTGCTCTATCTTTCTTGTATTTTGGGAATGTTTCTTTCTAATTTTGGGGGAATTTTTTAAAATTATTTTTCTGGGTTTTACTTATCTATGAATAAAGAGCAGTCAATATTGAAGATAGTGCTCAGTGTGAATAGGTGTGCATGTAAAATTCAGTGTTTCTAAGCAACCCAGTGTTCCATGCCAATAAGTGCAATCCATTCTGTTTACTTCTCCAAAACAGGCACTCCCAATGTAAAATGTATTCAGTGTCATCTTAAAAACTTTCCGAATGGAATGTTTTTGATTTGTTCATCAATTGTTGTAGTGTTTTTAGTGTATGAAGTCAATTTTGAGAACCATTGGAAATGATCATTGATTTGCTTTTGATTCAAGAATAAATACTGCTGAATCGTTTCTTTGGGGTCGTTTATGGGCAAATTAGGTTTAGGCATGATTACAGTATTTCTCAATGAAATCATTGTTCTTGTTTTAACATCATCATCATCATCATCATCAATATTATTAGACTTGATAACAAATTGTATTTATTGCACAATGAGTTTCGGCTCGAAACATAAGACAAGCAACGATGAAATTACTTAATTTTGACTTGCCTTATTTTCATTTCATTTCATATATAAAGAAAGGGGTCAGTGCAGGGCCAATGTAGGATGCTACACAAACAAAACGAAACAAAAAAACAGGAAAAATAGAATGAAAAAAATATAACATAGTTCTATGTGCGTACGTTCTGTGTATGCGTGTAAATATATACGTGTTTATGTATAGTCAGATAGACGGTTATATATATGGTCAATGTATAAATTGAAACAACTTGGATGTTTTGAATATGGTTCACAATATTCCATGACTGCTGTCATTTTCGGAAGCCTCCATCTGTACACAGAGTTTTGTTAACATGCATTGGCGTCTACAGCGTCCATCATCTTTTGACATCTTATCAAAATCAACTCTGGTACCACTCGATCACACACGTGTATTGTAGCGTACATACCAGCTTGCACACAATCGTTGTTGTTCTGTTTATTTTCTGGGGAAAAGAAAACAAATGCGTTGCTTGATTTTGAAGTGATAATTTTCAAGAAAATTCAGAAAAGATTATACCTGATGCAAACAATTCGTAACAGTGAGAAGAAGAAGCGAACTATTCACTTGTTGTTTATGCTTTGCTTGCATGATAGGATCATGTTCAAGCTAACATGGAAAGATCTTAGGTCAGCATAGTAAGATAGGGAAAAATTGGAGTCCGGGATATCCTAGAAACAGTCAAAAAGTTCAAAATGTTGAAACTATGTATAACAACTGCAAGATATCCCAACTGACAAGGTGGACCCCCAAGGATCATTTGCGATATTGTGGCCGAATGAAACGAAGGCATCCTGACAAGATACACAAATTTTGAAAATACTAGCTCCGTGGTGCTCATGATATAGAAGTCTGGCAAATGTTGGAGAAAGTTTTTGTCCAAAGATCAGTCATCGTCTGCTACGTTGTGTACACAGAACAAAACCAAGATATATTTGAACCTCGAGTAGTTTTTTCTTTTATTGATGTTTAACTGCTGGAAGCTTATCTCTATTATTATTTGGACCATCCTCATCTTGGTTGTTATTCATACAACTTTTCGGCCGTTGTACTCTACGGCCTCCATCGGGTATCATCTGGTAGGTGTGGGGAAGTAACGAACCGAACCCTTTTTCTAACCAACGGGGGTATATTGACCGCACTCCCCTCTTAGCATTAGTAGTATCATTATTCAATATTCCCCTGTCGGTTAAATAAAGGGTTCGGTTCGTTATTTCCCCACTCTTACCAGTTGATACCTGATGAAGGCCGAAGAGTACAACGGCCGGAACATTGTATGAAAAATAACCAAGATGAGGATAGTCAATAATAATAGGAACAATAATACCTCATATCAAAAATTCAGAGATATACCAGCTGGAAGCTGTTTGGACATATTTCGTAAGGAATGTGAATGATTATGAATCTCGGAAACTTTATCGTCATGAATCATTCCAGCAATCTTCCCAATGTTACGTTTCAATCATTTTGAATGATTTTGTCGATTTTATTCAACATTTTTATGATCTAATAAATCAATCTTTATTTCAGGATGTTTGGAGATTTTACACATCCCTCGTGAAAGTTGTTCAGTTAATATACTTAGATGTCCGTCTTTTAGTCTGTTACTTGTTAAAAAGTAAAATAATTCAATGTTTCCAGCATAAATTGATATAAAAAACGCAAGGTTCTTCTAGCAGTAAGTATCTTAGACTTGTTTCATACACATTTTCACATTTGTTTTCAATTTGATACAAATAATAATTTGGGGATTTATCAGGATAAATCTTGCATATATTTTGAAATATAATTGACAGAAAGAAGATAACCGTCTCTTTATTCACAAAAACAATTTTTGTACCCATTTTCATGCTATAATATGTTCGATTGGGAAAAAAGCTTTTCGTCGGTTTTTTGCTAGATTTGATATTCAAACTTAATTTTTGAATTCTTCGATGTTCTATAATGTAATCATGGACTTGTTTTTTTTATGATTTAAGATGTGAAGGGATGAATAAAGATATGCAATTAGATTCTTTAAGGGAGAGATCTTGTCTCTCTTTACAGTTTTCCAGTTGATTTTTGATCGATCCACCTCCAATTGTAACCGCTATCGGTGTGCAATTGTACAGTAGAGTGTCCAATTAAATTCAAGTGCCTTAAGACACTCAATCCTGCTGTCTTTGACCAACATTTAACCAGGGTTGAGTTAGTGGGTTGATCCTAAAGAGCCCGTCTTGCAGGAAGTTATAGAAGTGCATGCGTGCATGATCAAGGCAGAACTGGATCTTCACTTACTCCGTTTACTCATTTCACTTTTGTTTCTATTTTTTATTTCTTTATTTGTGTTCGTGTGAACAGTTTTCTCCTTTCCTGAGTTTTGAAGGAGCTCAAAAGAAAAATTCAGGTAAGACTCACGTTTTTTTTTAGCAAAAAAAAAACCCTCAGCGTTTAGCTTGGCCAATTATGGGCGTTCGGCCCATAGTTGGCCTAGATATACGCTGAGTACTTCTGAATGAAACATTGATTTATCTGCACTTCCGTCTGAAATGACAGTACCAACCCTAGTTTAAAGGAAAAGTGAAAAATCCATAAAATATCTGAATCAAATTTAATGCATCATTCGATTTATTTTTGTGATATCGGTTATGATAGAACTTTTGATGAACTATATTAGATAGACCTCTAAAATTCCTGTATGGTATAGAGCAACAATTTTTCTCAACAATAGTACTCAGATATCTTCCTTTAAAAGGAGGCCATTTTAACAACTCATTTTACATGCAAACACTTATGGCTGAGTCTGTATTTTCACCTAATCCACAACCTGCCCTTTACAGTATAACTCGGCACCGTTGTCAAAATCTATTCATAACTGACAAAAAGAATAGGATGCAAATAAATTTCATTGTTTCTTCAGATGTACTTTTTTTCGTCAACATTTATTTCTTGTCTATTGTTTCACATATTTTTTTCTATCTTTTAAATCTCAGTAAGATATCTTCTTGTTTGGTGGTCGCCAACATCCTCTGAAATAAAACTTATATCATATTGATTATGTGATACACGTCTCTTCAGACTTCAGAGGTAAGTACAGTTGCCTAAACCCCTAATGCTCCTTGTAATTTGGGTTTGCAGACTTTTATTGCAATCCATTTTCCAAAACAAACATAAACAGCCAAGTCCTGGAATCAGAAATTATTCGTTGAATGGGTTATACGGGAAAATAATTTAGTTACCAGACATTATTCCAAACTCTCTTGTGTGACCACTATATGAATTACGAGCAGCTAAGACAGTAATTCAGTGTCATGTGACAAACGTGTTTGCATAGACAGTGCCATCATTCCCCATCAATGTTTGGAGTTCTCACCGTCATTTGAAGCTGGTTCTATGACAAAGTCAAAGAATTCTGGTTCAGCTGAGGCCAACTGTTCTGATTGAAATGTTGAACCAGAATGATCGTATCTCTTGTTAATCCTGATATTGTATATCTCGTTATTACAATGCATCGTATTTTGTTTCCCATAATTTATATTTTGAAACTTTTTATACCAAACAAACGGATGCTCTACACTTTTTTGATTGCTCCCCATAAATTCAATCGCAACTAGTATCCTATTACTCGACAAATGCTTGTCTGTACAGTTTGCAAACTTAAAATACCTCATTCAAGATAGGTCTGCTGATTCTTCCAAAAAGCTTTTGGAATCAGGAATTTGGTAGGCTATAAAATAAGTTACACGTCCATTAATTCAATAACATTCAATAAATCGCTGTTATGCTAGGTGAAGTTCGATCAAGTTGCACAGGCAGTTCCATCATTTCCTTTCAATCTTAGTGGTCTGGCAGTCATTTTAAAGGGTTTCTCTGACAAAGATAGGTAGTGAATTCCTAAACAAAAGAAAAGGTACACATCACAATGTTCATACAAAACTGACAATCGTATTGTATATGCCAAAATATAAGAAAAACTTTAAAATCAGGAAAATTTGTGCAAACATTGCACTGCATTGCGTCTTTTTCTATGAGGAATAGAAGAGGCAACTAACATAAGACCAGTCCATAATTAATGGAAACTGTGAAGTAAAAATGATGTATACGTAAAACAGCACTCTCAAGAATGATTTCCTCTCAAAATATCGTGATGCTCGATTAAATAACTACAGGGGATGGATAACCAGGAAAAATTTTAAGTACCCACATAGATGCTGAAAGGGAATGACATAACTGGACTTTATTCAAAACTTTTACCATTCACGGGCTAATATTGTTGCACACCATTGAAGAAAATGAAGATTTATTTGTAGCATTTGTATAATAGCAACTGTATCTCCATAAAGTTGAAAAAAACAAGATCTAGCATGTCTAACAAGTACAGTGTCTTATATTGGAACCTACTGAGATAAGGACAATAACCTGAAATATATTGAAATATTTGTAATACCCATATCAGAACCTGGACATGGAAGACACTCGGGGATATGCAATATACTGACAATCACTTCGAGGACTTCCCAAGTGTTACAAGCCATCAAACATACAAAAAAAGGAGAAAACCCTGAACCAAATAAAATAACAATCAATGTCGTAAAAAAAGCTGGTAAATCGTCAGAAAGAAAACTACTAGCTATGCTGTTCAATTTATATCTAAACCAGAGTAAAGTCCTAAAATATTCGGATACAGCAATCATAATGCCTCTACTTAAAAAAAAAACAAAAAAAATTCAACAACTTCGGGCCTATAAACCTACAAAACCTAATCTATAGACTTTTCACAAAAATCATCACCAACCGGATAACTAAAACATTCGATGAAAACCTACAACGGGAGCTGGACGGATTAGAAGACACTACTCAACCATGTACCATCTCTATTCAATAAATCAGCTGAAAGAGGAAGCAGCTGAATATAAAATGCCACCTGCTGTAGCATTCATGGACTCCAAGAAGACATTTGAGTCCGTAAAAATTTCAAGGTTCATGAAGGCTATTACTCTACAAGTTATTAATTATTACAACATATACAGAATCACTGCAACTCCTTTCTCAGGCTATATAAGGGCTTTGAACCCTTCAAGCTCCAAAAATGGGAAAGACGAGGTGATACAAGCTCACTCAAACTCTTCACAGCCTAAAACAAAAATCATGTGCGACAATCACATTGAGAATAAGGACTTGACTGTCGAAAACCGAAGATGCACAACTGGGGAAAGTAGACAACTACATCAACCTAGGACGACGAATCTTTATGAAACCCAAGAAAGAGGATGATATTAAGAAAATAATCATCTTAGGATAGCAAGCCTCTGGCAGAGCGATCTCAACCTCTAAAAACAAGTTGATCCAAATAATGCTAGAGAGAAAAGCATACGATCAGTGCATCCTTTCAATATTCACTTATGGATCTGAAACATGGAACATAACCAAGATACTGAGAAGCAGGCAACGTGCTCATTAGAGAATCATGCTCAACGTCACGTGAAAGGATCACAAGATAGTATAGTATATAAAGAAGGGACCTGGAGTCAGAAACATTATAGAAACTATCAAGAAACTTAAATGGCAATGAACTGGCCATGTTGCAAGAATGACAGACCATCGATGGACATCACAACTCACAACATGAATCTTTAGAGATCACATGCAAAATTTAGTCCAACAGAATGCAAGATGGAGAGATGAACAAGATGCCCGCAATAGAGATGTTGTGGCGAATCCTGAAGAGGGTTTATGTCCAACAACGGACGTTAAAAGAATGATGATGATGATGATGATGATGATGATGGTGGTGGTGATGATGATGATGATGATGATGATGATATAAGACCTACAGGCAATTATCATGATCATCATCGAACTTAAAGTGTCCGTCGTTGGGCATACATCTTCCTCAAGATTCTTCAGACTCTTCTCCCATGGACATCACAAAACCAGTATTCTCATACTTTATTTGGCTTGTCACACATTTTCAGATCCAGTCAGTCACAACTTTGCATATGATCTCAGGGGATCCATGTTTTGAGTCATGATATTGTTTGTCTGGCATTGCCGTTTTTCTAGTTTTTCTAACTATTCCAAGGAAATCTCAAGCTCCTGTTATTTTCTGATCCTCATGATCTACAGACAATACCACAAGGCTGAAGAATATTGTCTAAGATGCTGCATCGAAAACAAAGAGGGAAATATTGGTGTCAGAGACATATGCAATGCTGTTTCCGCTGTACATTATCATTTGCGTGTTGTCTGGAACTGCATATCTCCATGGATTATGATAACATATCATTTTTTGGATCATTAACTGTTCATCTGACCTTCGGCTAATCGAAAAGAAACCTACCATTTCTTGCCAACTGTAGACTCTACACCTCGATTTATTGATTTTCTCCATCCTTTCATCGCCCTCCCAAGTCAGTTGCTTTCTGCAAGCTGTACCTTCTCCCATGAAGCGATCAGTGAACATGTAATATAATGATCAGTTACTATTGATGGGACTGGTAACAGATGTGTTATGTTTCCATGTTCGGCAAAATAGTCAATAAAAGCACTCACTGGTCATTGCAGACTGATGGTAACTACAACGAAACCTAAATTGAGCTATGAAGAGAGAGGGTCAAGACATAACTATAAATTTCTGTTGGTGTAACAGACTGGTGTTTAGTGAGGTCATAGATAAGTGTATTAATCATATATATATATATATATATATATATATATATATATATATATAATATATATATATATATATATATATATATTATATATATATATTGATCTGGTGGCTTTTTCCTGCTTTGAATAGGCAGAAGTTAGAATTTACTTGCTTCCTTCAAAATTTCTCCTCAATGAATATTTTTTGTATCTTTGTTTTTCTCCTCTTATTCCTTTTTATGGGGGCAGGTATTCTTTTCTTTACCTCCTCTCTTCCGAGCAAAGTTTGTTCACTGAAAGGGGTACATTGAAAGTGTTAATCTTGCAATCAATTTACTAACCACTCTATTCTGATGCAGAGGTGAACTCAAACGGTTACTCCCAATGGACGCTGACACAATCCATACCTCTATTGATTCTTCCAGCTCACAAGCAAATACACCACGTTCAGTATTTTAGAAATGTTGATCTTGAACTTTTATTGAAAGGAATTTGATTGAAAGACGTCTGCCCTCATTTGTTGCCTGTGAGTCTCCTTAGTTTGAAGACTAATTCACGCCGCCAGCAGTAGTTTGATGCATCGACAATCGAAAAGAGGTTGTAAATTGTAGTGCACGCGACTGTGAGATTTGAGATGTATCGAATGCAGACGAGGAATGAAAATTAAAATTTAAGTGAGAAATAGAAGCTACGAAGTGAAAAATGGGATATTCAGTTTTGATACAGAGTTGGTGATTAGCAGTGACTGGGAGGGTGTGTATGTTTAATATGGCACATTGATAGAGAGGGGAAGAATATCACGTATTTGCATAGAGAGGGGAATGAACATACACTTGTACGGTGAGAGAAATAAGGATACAATCATGGAGAAGGGGATATTGGAACATATGTATGAACGCAGGAATATATCATGGACCTTACACTAGGTGTCTAACAAATCTATCAGTTACGGTAAAATCTCAATCCCTGCTAGGTGCTGCCCTTGGATGGTCGAAGGACTCCCGAAAAAGCTTTAATGAATAAAAATAAACTACACGTCTACTTGCAATTTATGCGTATCTTTCAGAAGTCGATTTTAACCCTTGCATAAGAGCCAAGATCACGAATCATCATCATCATCATCATCATCATCATCATCATCATCATCATCATCATCATCATCATCATCATCAGTCTTTTAATGTCTGTGGTTGGACTGTATCTGGATTTGTCTCGTACATCTCTGCATCTAGTACTTTACCGGCCTCAGTTGTGCATGTGGGGATCCATGTGGTGTGTCAAGATGTCTTTCAGTTGTCTGACACATCTGCAACATGAAACAACCGATAACCATTCGAGTTTTTAATGGATTCTATAACGTCTCAGACGACTGTTTTCTCCCTGATATATCAAACTGTCTTGCAGTATCTTCAGCACTCATATTGGGGATTTTCCAGGAATAACCCCGTCAGAGGTGGAACAAGCCTCAGGCCTCAAAAAACGGGTAAGATCATCACTAAGAAACTTGGCACTCTATTCAACTCATGTCTAAAACAAAGTAACGTCCTGGAAGATTAAAACAGGGCAATCATAATGAAAAAAAACAAACTTAATGAACCTCAGCAAATACAGAATTACGTGCTTACCCACCTGCACATACAAACTCTCCACGAAAATCAGCACAATCCAAATCACCAAAAAAAAAAAAAAACATTTGGTGAAAGTCAAAGGATCAAGCTGACTTCTGAAAAAGCTTTTCGACCATGGACTGTTTGCATTCGGGAAAGCAATTGAAAGAAAAAGCAGCAACATACAAACTGCTGCTCACTGCAGAATTTTTCCGCTCAGTGGAATCCCCATGGTCAGAGAGGCCATAACTCAACAAAAGTGCAGCAACATATTAAAAAACAAAACAGTAGCCCCTTTATGAGGGCACGTGATGAGTCGGAGCCGTTCTGACTCCAAAAATGGGTAAAATAACGTTAAACACGGTCACCCAGACTCTCCATAACCTGCCCCAAGATGATCTACGAGAATGTTGACTGAAAAAATTAAGGGAATCAAAATAGACGGCAAATATCTGAGCAACCATAGATTTGCAGACGACAACGCCCTTTTCGCAGCAAACCTACACTACTTCCAACTAATGCTAGATGAACTAAATGATGAAAGCAAGAAAGTTGACCTACACATTGATTTCAGAAAGAAAAAGATCATATGCATTACATTAGAATTTTGAACACTATGATCCGATTCGGAGACGCCAAATCTGACAAAATGGACTATTACATCAACCTAGGACAACGAATCTCTTTTGAATCTTCAAAAAAAGAAATCTGACGGAAAATCACTCAAAGCAGAGCAAACTCGGATTTCAGAAACAAGAAAATCTAGTTTATCCTAAAAGGAAGGGTTTACAACCAATGCATCTTCCAGATATTCACTTATGATGCTGTGACACGGAACCTAACTAAGAGACCGCCCTACCAACTAAGAACTATACGAACTGTACACGAAAGAATTATTATCGACTTCATATGGAGAATACGGATGCCAATCGTTGAAAGAAGCACACCCACAAAATCAATCACAATCATCACCCCTGTAATGTATCATCCGTTGTCGGACATAGAGGCTCACCAACATTCGTCAGACCTATCAGGGGTGCCTCAGATCTATTGCTTTCGGAATTTATCAAGCTTACCACGCCATCTAACCTTGTGTCAGTGAGATATTGCATGATCCCTTAGGGTATAAAATGCATGATGTGATGTCCAGTAGTTGTACGAATTGTTTTCAATATAACCAGTCGATTGTATTTTGAGTGTCCTCGTACAAAACTTTTCTCAAATACTCTGTGCTGTCTTATGATTTCACCTCGTGAATTTGAGTATAATTCTCTCATGTCTCCGTTGTGTGGTTCTCAATCTGAGAGTCGATATATTGTTTTGATTACAGGTTTCAGCTCCATCTGTAACATTGGCTAAAGGACCCTTCCTTGTACTAGCAGATGATTATCACTGCACAACGATTCTTCGCTTGATTCTCCCTTTTTAGGGTTTCATGAAGATTTGTTGTCCAAGGTAGATATGTTTGTCTGCTGTTTTTAACTCTATGTTTTCAAAAAATACAAATTTACCTCTCTTTACAACAATTGTCTTGTTACCAACTTGTTAGAAAAAAAAATCATAATAAATAATGGAGGACATGTAAAATTATAGACACAAAACAGCTTCGATGAAAGAACGGGACGAGAGAAATGGATTGTCATATTCTCATATGAGGTGACTATAAACTCAAATAAAAATGTGTAAACTGAATGTGATGATTGATAGATATTAGCAGACCGAGATAGATAGATCGGTATATGATATGATATGGACTCTATAGGTGACATGGATGGTTCTTTATGTAAAGAATGGAGTGTTCTTTCAGATAATGAATATGAACAATCGTTTGATGCCAGCCATATTGAAAGACGTCAAAGTCCATCCATGCTGAGAGATATTCGTTATTAAAATAGACGTAGCTCGAATCACAGTGATATAAATGTATTTACATATTGAAGCCGTTGGATCTGTAATACAATCGATGATACCATATCAATACAAAAGAAGTCATTTCGATTGGTTTAAATAGGCTACAGATTTTTTTCCAAGCTCAACAAATAAAAAAAAACAAACAATCAAATGACCGGGAGCCTGTCGGTCGGACTGAACAATATGCATTCAGATAGAGGCATTTGATAATCGGTGACGAGTTTTATTGCATGAAAGAAAATGAATAACATAAAACAGAGGGGAATGTGGTTCTGACATTAGATGAGAGGAAGTGAGAGGAAATGAAAAGATTTCCAGCTTTTTTGGCAGCAGTGTTGGTCTAATTATGCAGTTTGGTTAGGTGAACAGAATACGAAACTCCCTTTGTATAGATGGAGCGATCGTTTCTGATGTGTTGAACAATGAATCTATTTTATTATCAATTTCTTTTCATGGAACTTTTCCCTTTGATTGTGAATAACTATGCAAATACAGCAGTTTTGTTGAAGAGCTTCAAATTTTGCAGTCAAGTGGCGGAGAAATTAAAGCGGCAGTCTATTGTTGGAAATACAAATTTGTCTGGATTTTTTCTCTTCATTTTCGGCAATTGACATCTGGAAAATGTCTAGAACATAATTCTCAGCAGAATCAATCGTGCAAGCAATAATGTTCTTCATCTATTGATGCATATGTATAACTGTTTGTAGTTTGATGAAAACTGGAATTTATATATGTATATGTGTGTGTGTGTGTGCCAGTGTGTGTGTCAGTATGTATATATATATATATATATATATATATATATATATATATATATATATATATATATATATATATATATGTATGTGTGTATATATTGAGAGAGAGGGAGAAGGAAAAGAAGGAATTTGAATTGACTAATGAAATTGCTCAGAGATTGATAGTGATTGGTCAAATTAGATTTGTTTGCTGAACCTGAACTGATAAATGATAAATGAATGATACAAAGTGCATAGACACATAGAAATTTAAGGGATTATAATGAGATTTGAAAGGAGAAAAACAACTGATTAGGACCCAGTTTTGACCACACCATAAACGAGGAGGCCGCTCTCCATACTTCTGATTCTTAAAAATCCTCCAGGTAGATTCATCCTTCAAATTTTTAACGCTGTCGCCATTGTTTGTCTGAGTTTATCAGAATCTACACGGAACGTCTACTAAAGGAATATTTGTAAAAAGTTGGATTTATGCATTCATAATTATTTACATACAAGTAGGAGTTGCCAAATGCTCAACAATACGTAAGCGTGTGTGTAAGTGTTTGATCAAAAGGGTTCGTGAAGAGATATGTAAAATATGTGTTTGTTTCAGTGTATCCCTACGTATGCGTATGTGAATGCATTATTTGGGTCTGTGCCATTGCATGGATGAGTACAAATGTTTCATATTTGGGATTGTTTGTCTCTGAGTACGGATATATATATATATATATATATATATATATATATATATATATATATATGCATATATATATATATATATGCATATATATACATACATAAATATATATATATATATATACACGTGTGTGTGTGTGGTTGTGTGTGTGTGTGTGTGTGTGTGCGTGCGTGTTTATGTGTGCTGGTATTTACCCGTAATTATATGTGCTTGGGTTGATAAGATAGACTTGCCTTAAAGAAATGACTCACTACATTGTCCTCCTCTCTCCCTAGGATCCCAGCCTATCCATCTCAATGCCCCAACCCCTCCAAATAAGCTGTTATAGTATTTTCTTTTGGATCCAGGCAGAGGATTTCCATTATATTTCACCATTTGATTCTAAGTAGGACTTCATCAATTGACGATGGAAGTGTTGCCTCAGTGCGTTCATCGCCCCCTATGACGGACGGAAATATGTTACTTTTTGTCTAATGTCAGGTCACAATACAAAACTATTGCTCTCATAAAGGTAATTCTATTGCATGTAAAACAGACCATTTTTCCTGATCATTCTCAAATGTGTGACATCTCCAAGTTTACTCTGTTATCATGTGGCAATGGTCAATTCATTATGTTTGGGCCTTTTCAGGGTGTAACCTCAACGGTGGGCAACTTGACGACAGCGTCATCAAAAGAAGTCGGAACGATAAATGGGGAATTGTCTACGACATAAAATATGTATTGTCGAAAATGTGGAAAAATTATTGTTTACGTCAAAGTAAAAAAAATAGGTACAACGTTACAAATGAGTTGGATCCGTAAAGTAGCAGTGGTCAGAAAGAAGTTTATATATACAGAGAGATAATTACAAATGTACATATCTATGCATATATATATATGTATGTGTGTGTGTACTTGCATATATATATATATATATATATATATATATATATATATATATATTCATTCACGTACAAAACACATTGACACACACACACTCATATATATGTGTGCAGACGTATACATATATATATATATATATATATATATATATATATATATATATATATATATAGGCATGCGTGCATGCCATCACACACACGTATACACACACACGTATACATACGTAAAGAGCAAATGAGAGAGAGGGAGAGACAAAATCGACTGATTGTACCATAATGAAGAAGTATGTGTAATGGATGGAAAAACACTGGAGTTAATTCCCTGAATTAGTTGAAAAGATATTGGGAAATAAGTGACCGATCTGACATTCCAGGAAAAAAGTTTTTGATTTTCAAAGCTGAAAGATTTTCTGATTGTATATGTGTATGTATTCATATATTTCAGTCGTTTCCTGCCTTTATCGATGCCTTCCCTTATTCATCAACATGATCATATAATTATCAACTGACTTCTCTCCAAGCAAATACTCTTTTTATTGCTGTATTTTTGTTTCTGGCTGAACACATACTTTAAGAAATATGAGAACGTTTCTGTTATATCCGCAGTTTAATCTTGAAGCGAATAGTGTAACGTTGGGATAATTTTGTGGAACTGGAAATTCTATGTGCGATCAAAATTAATTTTCACGTTGAATTATTCCCAATACAACCTCCACTTCTCAATCATCTTATATCAATACATGCATTGATATAAGAATTGATTATACGATTGAAATGTTTACATAACACACATATTCCAGCATAGATCCATATTTGAATTAAAAGAAAGATACATAAGACACATTTGCATACACTGGAGGGTTTGTGTGAAATAATTTTGTTTTTTGGGATTTACTCTGGCATTGATTCTAGACTATTAGGAGATTGAGACTACGAACAATGTTTGCTTTGGATCAACAGTCGTAATACCAACCATTAAATATTACTAGTGCTCTTCATTTGGCTGTGAATCAAATATTAATTCAAAAATTATCTTACAGACCGTTGAAGTCGATTGTCTCGGAGAGGTAGACAAAATATCCAACAGTGAATCGATCCATCATTGGTCTTCTCACTGTAACAGTAAATCAGATAATGGAAGATAATTACTGCATAATGTTAAAGGCAATGTTTCTGGAGGTATTGGCCAATATTTCAACATCTTGACGTCGCCTCCCGGTCCGCAATGATCAAGCTTAACCATTCATTGTATGTGATATATAATTACTACGTTTATATGCCTCTAATTTGATACATGATTCGTTAACTGGATAATATGTAAAGTTTGCTTCATAACAACATCATACAAATCATAAAGACAAAAAGGTGCTGATTCTGAAGATTATTTCATGGAACTTGTATTTCCCAGTATTCTTCCTTGTTAGATTTTTCTTTCAGAAGTACCGAATGTAATGGAAGATTTCAAAATAAAATGAAAATTGAGCTAAGTGAATATTAACCTAAGGCAACTAATTTGCTGCAACGTTTCAAAGGGAAAATTATGATCGGGTATAGATTTTTCAAAAAATTATTCATGTAAATTAAAGAGAAAAAATACAAATACTATTGGAACATACATACGAGACTAAACATCATAAACAAAATGGAACATTTAATGTAAAAAGAAGGGAATAAACAACACCCAAAATGCACCATACATTTTTGAAAGAAGAAGCAAACACTAAAAGGATTGATATCTGCATTTCATGACTTTAAAAAAAAACTCGGTTAGGAAATAATGTGAAATGGCAGAAGACTTTCAAAAACTCTATATTGAATTTTTCTTTCTCCTTTTATAAGTTTCGATTGATTTATTTCCATTTATACTTTTTGCAGGAATAAAGCAGAATTTGATATTTTCAGCCATCGAGAGAATTCTATTATTCTGGTTCGAAATACAGTTTTTCTCCTTGAGAGTAGTTTTCATACCTCAAACATTTGTGCATTTTACCGTCACTACGAACTAAGGAATCAAACGTAATATTTTTTTTGCAAAGATTGATTCAATCTTCCTGTAGCACTTAGATTAATGGATAACTAAAAGTTTCAATGTACAAATCGTTAGTGTTTATATTTGTGTCTTTCTATTTTCCAATCTCTCTCTGAAGATATGTATTTGATCTTTACTAACCTCTTCTTGTTTCCTTACAAGTGAACAGATCTCAGGATTTAGTGTAAATAAATACTTTCCAAAGAATGGATCGCTTATGGAGGCATATTTTCAATATCAGAGTTTTAGAGCATATTTTAATCGTAAATAAACGTCAAACAAAGAACGATTCTATAATTCAATTGAATCATAGAATCGTACTTTGGACAACTGGAAATGGCTGGAAATGAAGCCAAAAGCGCTTTCTCTTTCAGAAATATATATTTTAACCCTAGATGATTCTTCGTCACTATTTCAAATAATGAAGCAAGGCAATAGGATACACTACCAAATGACACACACACACACACACACACACACACACACACACACACACACATATCGTCAAATATAACAGATAAACCTAATTGTTATACGTTGCATAGACAACTTGTATGTTTGAATGAAGTTGCCTCCTCATAAACATGTATTTGCATGTATGTGTGTATGCTGGTGTGCGTGCTTAGGTTTGAGTGTGAGATTCTATGACTGTGTGCGTAGTTGCATCAATATGTTGCTCTCTAATGATTATAATGGTTATTTGACACATTGAATTTCTTTTGAAAATGATAGGCATCCTTACCAATTCATATAATTCAGTGATGAAACATCACATTATATAGAACAGGTAGTACAGGATTCATAAATATCATAAACTCCGGTAAAGCAACTCACATGTCAATTGTCTGGTCAGCTGTAATGATAATGCTATGTTCGTATTTATGTTCACGTGACACAAGAACAGGAACCTTGATGAATAGATACAAGAACAGATATATATATATGTATATATATATTCCATTTTGCCACATATTGACAATTCAAAGGAGGCTATATCAACAATAACTGGCTACACACATATTCAAGTGAGTTTTTAGTTATGTTTTGATATATACATACAAAATAAGACAAACAAAAAAAATACAATAAATATTGCCGATGCGTGCGGAACCAAGAGGTGAATGTGAGAGTAGAAGATATCACAGGCATCAACGTCGGCAAGTAATAAGTGTAACGGTTTGAAAAACAGTTAATAATATGTTTCCTTTTTTTGGGGTGGGGGGTGATGTTTACTTACTGCCATAAACATTTTGATGTTCCTTGAAAGTTATGGAAGGATTTCATGGTGTCTTGATATATGTGTGTGTGTGTGTGTGTGTGTGTGTGTGTGTATATATATATATATATATATATATATATATATATATATATATATATATATATATATATATAAATAAAGAGAGAGAGAGAGAGAAAGAGAGAGAGATTGACAAAAATGTCAACATATCCTGTCCGATCGCTATAGCTTTTTATCTAAACCCTTTGGTAAAGAATCTTCATCTTCCCTTACCTTTTTCATTTCTTCCTCTTCTTCCCTCAATATCTACAACAAATGTTGGAAACATCACTGAACTTATAGTTTTTGTTCAGCACCTAACCTCACAACGGTAGGATCTTTGAAATCTTAGTCTCATAAAACAGGGCCCCTCTCTAGACAATATTAATCAAAATTTTAAAAGTCTATTATAGTGGAGCTGGTCGCATCATGGTCCTATAAAACAACCTGTTCACTGTAATGTTGCCCGATGTCGTGGACAAATCTCCAGGAACGGAATGGATACATATTATCAGCTAACGTATAAGCGGTTGTGGCAGCCATGTCAGATAACTTCTCATCACTGCCACCATGTGTGTTTTTCGGAGAATCACGGATGGAAGAGTCGATTAAATGTTATGGAAATTGTTTTTCTTTCCCTGCCATATCTATTTTCTTTTCTATTTTGCCTGCTACGAGTTATATTGACAGAACACTTTTTTTCTTTGAATTTTCAATGATTGATTGAAGTAACTTTGGAAATGAATGAAAACGAGTGCTAATAGCAAAATGAAATAAGAATAGGTGATGTTATCGAAAGATGAGCCAGGATTTCTTTTCATTTTTTCAATTTGTTTTCAATTTCTTCTCTAATGATGACGAATTGGATGGCTGTTTTGATTTTACGATTATAATCTCTGTTTATTGCGATCAATAGAATCAGAGCATTATTTGTTGAGATATTGATTCCAGGTAACTCCACTATCGATTTTCTATCTCACTCTGTTTCCTCTGGAACCCTCTCTCACGAGACGAACTCGATGTAACGCCATCACATTCGTATGACTTATTCCCTACGTCATCCCTCAAAACCGTTCCTCTTGAACTGGTTTGGTATCATCCAAATGCTTACGAGCATTAGGCCCAAAGGGTTGCTTGCAAGGTCAGACAGTATTTTGTTTTTACAACCCAAAGGTACACGCACAGTATTTCCAAGGACACTTACTTCATGTAAGATTGCCTAGGCTTTAACTAAACCGTAGCCTGTCTTACTTAATAGATTCGGCTTCAAAATCATAGCCTACTGGCTACACTTATCTCTTATCGATGATTTCGGATGTATTCGTAATTAGCTGCTTTCTACTCCAAACTCTCAAATTTCTGACAGTGGCTACATTTCAATAAGCTTCAGTACTCAGGGAATGAAAATTAATTTTAGCAGTGGTTGGGCATTACCTAGTTCAATGCAGGAGACCATTTCTGATGCTTGTTCTTACTTCTCGTCGAGCACCATACACCCTGAGTCTCAGCAGATTGAAATTGGTTCAATGTTCTCGATTACAAGGCTGCCTAATATAGTTTTAAGAATCTAATTAATGGCTGTTTCCAGTGATTTTATGTGTTTTTTAGGCGACGTAAGTCCTCAGAAAGTAAAAATCAACATTTTTGCTCGTTTCATCGTATTTCTGGATAAAGGAAAATGTTGAACGCAACAAGTTTATACGAAGATATATACGATCAAATGACTGAGATTGATTTTATTAACTTAGCCTTTTGCACATCGATTAATTTGCAACACAAGAATTATTATATATTTCCGGTGTAATTGTATACTTGTAAGCATATGTGACACGCGTTTAGATTCCTTACGGGAATAATTTCTGTTTTTCTTAAATGCAATACGGTTTTAGATGTAACTATTCTGGAGAGATAAAATCAACAATAAACATTGTATTCATTAGTATTTTTCGGGAGTAAGAAAAAATATCATTCGTGCTTCTGGCCATTTGAGAGACATCTTCACTGCATATTTATGAGGTTAGAATCGAAGTATTGATTGCTATTCCTAATTCTATCAGTTGCACTGGAAACTATAACAGTTATCAACATAGGAAGAGGATTTTGAACTGTTTTCCGAAGTCTGGCTTGAGTTACCCCTTTGCCACTGTCCTCTCTCTATCTTTTTCTGTATCTGACTCTATGAGATCCAATTTCTCCCTCCCTTTCCCTTTACCAGTTATCCCTGCAAGCTTCATGTGATGTATATGATTCTAAACGTCTCAGTCAAAAAAGTAGGTGCAGCGCAAGGTATAGGGATTTGATAGATATCGAATATATATATTTTAAGCTTGTTAACTCCCGAATGGAGCCAGTTATATTTCAGTGGTTAACATGGACAATGTAGACATCTAAATACAGTTTTGTTCCTTACTTACAAAAGCAACACACTTTTTTTAAGGCATAAGAGAAGGAAATCAGAAAATGTGAAGGAAAAAAAGTGTGTGGAACCGAAATGGATATAACTTCCGAAATACTATGACCAATTTTGAGAAATTTATGCGATGCTGATGAAACTAGATGTCGTAAAGACGGCATCAGATTCCTGTTTCACTGTTCAGCCCGTTTCATCCGGCTTTGCGGTTGGAACAACTCAGATTGTAAAGAATAATACACATCATATCAATTTGTGTAATATGAGGACGACAAATGCCAATCTGACCGTTTCACGGTTTACACTAAATTATAGGGAAGAAATGTTGGTCAATTGCTGCTGGGTTTTCGACTTGATAATTTTGTACTCTGACTGAATAACTCATAGTTCGCGCATAAAGATTACCTTTCCAATGATGTATTTGCAAACATTTGCAAACAAGCGCATACCTATCACCAGAAAAATGATTTCCCGTATAGATCGTTGGATTTATGGGCATAGTCAATACAAATCACGATGCCATGATTTGAGCAATGATCGATTTTTTTAAAAAGTTCACCAACCTCTTTATTGTCATAGATAAATCATCTTCGAAAATCGTTTGAAGAAAAATCAGATTATTTTTCAGCTATATAAATGCATCTTATCTCAGGATTTCTCGAGGAAAAGAAGGAAACCATTTCTATGCTGGTATCTCTGCTGTCTTGAAATCTAATGTCCAATCCGTTCAGTTACTTTCACGTGAGATTGAGTAAACATTGGACGGTCAGAATTCGTTTAAAACAAATAGGACATTAAGGAATAGCGAGATGATGTTCGATTCGGAATTGAATTTCGACCATATTCCATTTATTTCCTCCAGTTTATTGCGTTTTGCAACCCGATCTGATTTCTACGCATAGGAAAAATCAATATGCTGTCCATCTGGAATATCTCAAATATTTGTAATATGGCTTTGATATAACCTGGTAACTATTTAGAGGGGACTTCATAAACATAAACTCTCCAGTAGAGATACTTGACTGACACAGAAATACTAGTGAGTTGGTGTAGTGTTATCCTTGTAATCCAAATTGCAGGTGAGTATCTCTCCATGTATTGTGCAGTTTCTTTCCAATTGATTACATGATCCAGATTCATCCCTTTGTTGCTTCTGACATCATCAAAAGAGATTTCAAGTTGAACGTGGCGAGGCTGCTTATGGTAATATATATATATATATATATATATATATATATATATATATATATATATATATATATATATATATATATATATATATATATATATATATAAGCAAAAACGTTTCAGATATGTTTTGAAACAAGAGTGTGATGAGTGTATCGAATTACAGTGGGAGTTATTTTGAATGGAACATAGGCACCAGAATCAAATGTAGTTTAAATATTTTGTTTATATTCAACAGAACGGAATCTTAAAGTGTAACACCTCATCAGATATTGCGTGTTGCTTACAATTTAACATCACTCATCAGTGAGAACACCTTCTTTGAGAAAATAAATAGCATCATCGAAGGCATTTCTTCAGACCAAAACAATGTATCTCAATAGTTCATCAGAGATGTGATGATCATTAATCTTTATTTGGCAAATATTTAAAAATTCATTTGAACACAAACGTTCAATATAATCTGAACTCTTCATTTGATGAAAGATTGTCAATCACTAATGTTCTCTTAATTAGGTTTGACAACGCAAAAAGGAATTTTTAGATACTACTACCACCACCACCATCACCACTACTACTACTACTATCACTACTACTACTACTACTACTACTACTACTACTACTACTACTACTACTAAGCAAGCACAAATACTACTGTAAACAAAATAAAAAAAATCAAATCTAGCAACCTAGTTCGGTCGATGAAGTATAAATGGCGAGAGTATATAGTTAGATTCGAACCATTTTAGATACATAAATAGATTGATAGGCTGACTGATGGATATAACCAATTGAATCCAACATATTTTCTAATGATAATATGAATTCTTTTTGAAGTGTTTCTGATTTAGTGACCAGTAATTTAGTGACAATTGAATTATTGTCCCTGTATTACTGAATTTTCCATCGCAAATTACTAAAAATCTGTAGGAGATATACTCAGTCAGTAAAGGATGCTGCTCGAATTCATATCCAAATTTTCAAAGGCCAGACAAATTTATCCGTGGCATGTGGTACCTAGTGTTGTCAAGATGCAAACCTCTCAATTTACGCGTAAATCATTTGTCTAGCTACTTCCAATCTGTACTACTTTTTTAATGATATTTTTTTTTAATGAAATATTATTTAACTTGAATTCATATTATCAACAAACACTCTTTCTAGAGATTTTGTATTGTTAAACTCTATCTACTCTAATTTAACTTCACGGATGAATCTTTCTTTCGGTAAGGACTGACAACCATAAGACCTTAGGGAAAGAACACAGTTCTCAATGTTCTGTTGATTTCATAGTTGGGGGCCAAGAGAGAGAGCAAATTCTTTTAAACTTTAATGATTTCCTGCGTATTCTTAGATATCAGAAGTGCAATTTATCTCCGTTCTTCGCAAGAGTCTATTCATGAACTCTTGTATTTATCAGTACCAGTCCATATTTCATTCTTTTGGGGTCCATTTTGAAATTTTCCAGCAATTTTGAATATCTCTAGAACTGGCTGCAGAGCCTTGATATAACTTGACAACTGATTAGAAAAAATATTACATGCATGAAGTGTCTTGGGATGGATTTGCAATGACTGAAAGAGCCCCAAGCTATGTACTCAAGATCTGGTTTCTTGCAAATCATGGCTTTCAGACAACAGAGAATGATGGAGATAATGCAACGAAGTAATAGGTGACGATTCTGGAAGACAGCCTTGCAATATCTCGTTGAAAATAAAACTGTGGATAAATGACACAACATAAGGGGTGTCTGCAAGGGTGATAATTGGAAACTACTCAGTTTGAACTTCGTCTTTGTTGACGATGAGAACATGACTGGATACTTTCTGGACACTCTTTGTACAAAATCAGGCTTCATATTGCCCCATCATTCTTATTTCCCTCAATGAAATATCAGGTGCCTTTAGTCCGTAAACCATTTCCAACTTTTATAACTTCGCTGGTGCCAATAAAGTTATCTTCCCTGGTTACATAATTCAATAACCCCTTCATCAAATGGTAATAACCATTTCTTAAGAAATAGATTCGATTTCCAAGGGTTTTCTCTCAAAACACAACTGCGTAGTGGATTCAATGCATGCTTGAAAATATATACATTTTGGAAATTCAGAAACGAATAGTGTCACGTTGAAAAAATGGTTTGTAAGCCCTAAATGGATTATCATTTATAGACACTGGAGACTTAGGATTGGAAAAGGTTTATCTGATCAAATAACACAAAATAAACGGTCCATGGGCGTTTTTCTGATAAAAAAACCAAAATCTGATCATTCTTTTACTGTGTGCCACTCTAGAAAATCTGTCTGAATAATCATATTTGAAGAAGAGAGGGGGGAAAAAAGCAAAATACCCACTAATTATTTTCTGAAATTCAATGAGTTATCTATAACCATCCATGACTATCATTAAAAATAGGGTCCATAAATTGTACTTGGTTATTGATCGTGAGAAATCTTTTAGAAAAAAACAAAAAAAACAAAAAAACACAGTAAAACCAAACTGCATAACTTGAAACAGCGTCAATAAACACGTTAGTTTTATTTCCTTTCGTTGGGATTATGACGAAATTTTCCCCAGAATAATTCTTGTTTATTCATTTTTCATTGCGTTCTGAACCAGCAGAACTCTTTTTGCTGTTCTCTTACAGCTAACACTTTTTTGAATTGAACATATCAATTAGAGGCAGTAAATTAAGAGAATAATTTTTCATGTCTGACGCAGCTGGAAGAGCATTAAATGATGAAAATTCGTGATTACAAAAGGATATAATCGAAAGAAAGCATGAGACTTAAAGTAAAGGAATTAATTCATCTTCAAAATAGATTTGATTATAAAGGAAAACTGATGTGAATTTTGGTTAAAAATATTTCATTTTCGAATACTTAAGAAACAGGAGTTGCCGCAGAGAAGTTCGAATCTATCTTGTTTCAACACAGATGTTTGAAATCAAATGACTTTTTGTACATAATTTGTGGAATTTGGGTCACCCAACAAAATGCTGATGAAAATGGTATCAGGGGGCAGAAAAAAAGCACTTCAGAAAAGCAGATGTAACATTTGAAGCCTTATGCCTAATAATGTCGGTCTGCTCCGATGTATTTTGACAAAAGCTTGCCATCTTTTTCAAAGACAAACTGCCAGCAGCGTAGAGTAAATGTTGTTGATTACATGTTCGAAGTTGACATTTCTGCGTTATTTACTTGTTTAGTAATAGCAGGAAGGTAAGACATCAGACATTACTCTCATCACTATATTTACTTTGATATACAAACACCTCCTTTCCCGTTTCTATTGATCAACCAGACAAATATCTAGTTTTCCATTCACATTCTTGCGTTTATCATTATACTTGCTTCTCTGAAAAAATATTGGTACTATAAACTTGTATGCAATGTGTAGCCACATAGTGTGGTACAAGACCAATGTCTCTTGTATAACTATACAATATTATAGTTTTTAGAAACAACACATGGCTTATATATCTCTCTCAACCAACGAGATGTCGAAAACGACCTATTGGAATGAAACACAACAGAATAGTGATCTACCCCAAATTGAAAAATGTTCTGTTATGTCTCTATTTTTTCTTTTTCTTTTTTTATATTGATCTCTGATTGGTCATATTTTTTCATTGAATAGTTTCTTTTTTTTTCAGTTATTCCTTGTTGTATATTTTATTTCATTCATTTTCTCTTATTTTTCTTGCCCTTTCTCTTTTTTTACTCACCTTCCTACAACCTTTCTCCCGTTCAGTTTCTCTCCTTTCTGTATTTCTTGTTTCTTTTTCCTTTTTTTTTTATCTCGTTTAGCATTCATTTTTTTTCTATTTTATTTGCTGATACATTTTTCTGTTTTAGTTGATATTTTCCTGTATTATTCCTCTCTCAGCATCATTTTTCCTTCTTCCATTTTCTTTTTCGATTTCCCTTACTTTGAAACTATCGTTTATCACTCAATGTTTCTCCTTTTTTTTTTACTATTTCCTTCTGGCTTTTTGTATTACAGTAAATTTGACAACAAATCCGGAATACCTGTCAGAAAGAAAGCAATCATAGCAATCACCTAGAATAACAAAAGGACCATGTTTTATCTCTCCAGCCATTCTATTACGCAAATAAACAGGAAATGAAGGAACGTCCATATAGAATCTAGAATAGCCTGAAGGGGTACAGTCAACCAAAAACTGTGAACTTGATTGAATTCTGGACAGTGAAATGCAGAATAGATTGTATGCAATAAAATTACGATCTGCAATATATAATCTGATGCTGAAATAGAATATCCGAATCTTTCAATGCCCGTGTCAATGTATACTGAGTTAGGTAAGAAGTTTCTTAGGTTCATCAAGTAAAGATAAAAGGACTCATTTTTTATCCAAATTTACCTCATAAAACACAATCTATTCTGTTTTGTGACTAAATCTTACGCATTTTTTCAGACCACTTCTAGGTCCGTCCCTCCAGAACATCACTGTCATCTAGGTAATTGCATATGTTTCCTCTCAGTAATTACGTAATAAACAGATTATTTGTTATTTGAGATTAGAATATCTAGTAAATAGGGCAGACGATGAATGCAAGGTGTTCCAATGATTGCCTGGTTCCAATACGAGCTTTTGTGGTCTGACCTTTATCAAGATCAGATATCACATTGATTTTATAATCAGTTTAATTTGGAGCATTGGAGGGAGCTGATTGTATAGGACTCTTTCCCAACTCCATTGCTGCATTTAAGATGATTGCCAAGGGTTTACTTGTCCTCTAAGATCTTTTGTGTTGAACATTGTTGTTTGATAACTAGTTTACAATTGGCTTTAGTGAATTCCATGAGTGTGTCTTCACTTACTCTCTGCAAAAGCCAGCAGTCAAAATGAATAAAATGATCAGGCTGATTCAACTAATTTGCAACGTTTGATAGGGATGTTCGGATTATAATGATTATTTTCCCCTCTTCTGTAGATAAATCTTAAAGACTATGATTGTTTCCCTCTCTGTCAGTGTATTGTCATATTTTTCTCTTCACCCATCCCTCTCAATTTCCTTTATTCTCGTCTTTCTTCTTACTTTCTGACATTCTCCCCACAATTGAAGCAAAAATATTAAATCATCCATTCTCAAAAGCAGAAAATACATACCGAAGACACATTCATCATCGTGATCGGTGGTGACCACCTATCGTTTATGAGCTTGAAGAAGATTTGGGCGCTGTTTAGCTGCCTAAAGCCAAAAGAAACGTCATGATGTGAAAGATACAAAGTTACTCTTGGTGCAGACAGCAAGCAGAGAAATATTAAAGGGCGTTTTCAGTTTCTTGCACCCCTGTCCCCTATAAAGGCTGCAATCAGGGGATGACAGATCTCAGAAACTTTGTAAGGGGTTCGGGGATATTCAAACCGAATTTCGTTCAGCTCTATTTACGGAGTGTTGTTATTTAGCAGCATTCCTAAATCAATCTACAAATGTTTCTTAGAACAGTGCAATATTTATATCATAAATGAATATTTTAAGTACATTCAATTCATTTGATTCTCCCAACTAAAAACTCTGCCGATCCACACGTTATCTCATCAGAGGGGATGGGGTGGGGAACACCGACGAGCGTTCCTAAAATATCAATCACAATATTCACACTATCTATCTTTCATCGTCATCATCATCATCATCATCATCATCATCATCATCATCATCATTAGCAGCAGTAGCAGCAACAGTCTTTCAGTATCTGTGATTCAACATTAAGCTCCCCCTAACGCTTTCAGGGGAGCTGCAGAACCAACACTTTATGAATCAAGTCTAGTTGGTCACGTTGTCTTATCATTTGCCGGTTATAGTTTTACACAATCAGAAATCCATTTCTTTCTTATTCCAACTTATTCTCTTTTGCATTCTCCGATTTCTTCCATTCAATATGATTTTTGTTCATTTCTTACGTTTTTCAAACAAACCATCTATCATCTAAACCGCTTCCTGATTTCTTTTCTCTTTCTTTACATTTTTTCTTACTCAGTCTCTCATTCCATTTTACCATCTTGCATCTTCTCTTTATCCCAATTACTCACATTTCTCTATATCTGTCTCTCTATCTCTTTTTGATTTTTCACATCTCTTTCCATCTTTTCCTATCAACAACATTTCACCCCCTCTCTCTCCTACGGATTATCAATTTTTGCTTAGTATGAGACATGATCACAAATTGAGAAACTGATACAGGACAATCTTTCTTGTACTGGACCCCCGCATTTAAAACTGACACTCAAAATGAATCTGGTTCAAAACAACGAACTCCAGAAACAAGCAATATGCAATTTTCCAGATATACAACAGGATTTCTCAGAATATGAGAGTTATTTCGTAAACACTGCTCAACCTGACACAAAGCCACAGAAATGGGATCTCAAATGATTTCACTACCTTTGTGAAAAGGCCAAAGAAACAGACTTGCTAATCATGGCATCGATGCAAGTTTTTTTTACTAATTAAATCATTCATTGTGTTTAGCCAAGTCAAACCCAAATTCAGAGAGAGGAATCAAATGAGAATCAAACTGGGAGTCTACCTTGATAGCCATTATTCTGTGAAATGCG
Organism: Thysanoteuthis rhombus; assembly: GCA_963457665.1. Lineage (NCBI taxonomy): Eukaryota > Metazoa > Mollusca > Cephalopoda > Oegopsida > Thysanoteuthidae > Thysanoteuthis > Thysanoteuthis major. The sequence continues at coordinate 15,402,120 of OY735220.1, forward strand.
TCATGATTTTAGCAAACTTTTTTTAAGCACCAATGGTTAAGTACTTAGCAAAGATCGGAATCATTAGCAATTGCACGTGAGAATTGTTTCTCAACTTTTCCTTGAAATGGAGTACTTGTATAATGATTATTAGTGATCGATCAAAATTATACAGCGATGGATAGACTCTCTCGTTGCTTGATGTTGGCTTTGTTTATATATCCATTGGATGTTGACGCCCTGCGGGAAAAAAATTGATTGAATCGGATTTCAAAACATTAACAGGCATCTCAAACTATTTGAGAGACTAAAAGTCAAAGATTCTCCATTTGGAATGGAAAGTGAAAAAAAAGCTCACACACGAAAAAGATAAAAATTTGCTTCGCTTTTCAGTCTGTTGAGAAATGTGCCGGGAAATTGCAATTCTATTTTTGAAAAAGAGAATAAAATGTTACGGGATGATCATTGATGTAGGTGCAGATGACCAGACAGTTAATAGCATAGAGAGCATTGGACTCAGCAGTCTGTGTCACTACACATAACTATTCTGGAGAAGAGCATGAATTAACTGCCATCTTAACAACAGCCATGTATTAAAAATAGCAGGGTAGTTAAAGCCTTATTTTTTTCTGGGTAGCAGACATGGGAAATAACTCGACATTTTTGCTTTATAGATTCTTAATAGCAAAAGGCTTGTAAATACACACTTACTGTCTATATTCATCAATATGTTTCTCTGGTTCTGGCCCATCATTTTGATCGAGTAAAAAAGATCTTGCTGTCACTACGTTGGGGTGTGCAGATTTTTTTCTCTTTCTATCTACCACTCTCTCGCCCTCTCTTTGTTGCCCCCTCTCTCTCTCTCTCTACCCCTATCTATCTATCTCTCCCTCTTTATGTTTTGCACTTCAAATTTTTCAATCCGTCTCTCTGTTTCTTCTCTTTCCCTCACATTCTCCCTTCTTTGTCAAACAGACTAGACATTTTTCAAATATCTTATCAGAACATGCATTTCTTTTCTGGAAGGATTGATCGTACGTAAAGGTAAATAGTTTTGACTGGAATTCAATCTTTGTTTCTTCCATCCCCATTTATTCACTCATAACTGCTACATAATGTTCGATTTATTATTATTTGCTCCTTCATTTCTATTGTGCGAGCCATTGGTAGTTTTTCAGTCACTTACTCTCTCCCCATCTCCCTCTTCCTCTCTCTCTCTCTCTGTATATATATATATATATATATATATATATATATTTATATATATGTAGAGAGAGAGATAGATAGATAAATAGATAGATTGATAGATAGATAGATAGATAGATAGATAGATAGATAGATAGATAGATAGATAGATCGGTCTAATCGTATTTATTCATTAACTAATCGATGGTATCAAAATGTATCTATGATTATTTCTCTCTTAGACGATTCTTATCAAAGTTATCAATCTGAAAATAGGCTTTCAGCAAAGTAGGACTAATTCCCTCCCCTGGAGCAACGACCCCAGGAGCTATCATTGCAAGACACACATCAATCATACTATTTATCTTCTCTTTTCGCCCTCAACCTTATTTTCCTTCTTTTTTCAACACTTCCTCCTCGATTTTCAATCTGTATCTTATCCTCGAACGCTAAATATCAGTGGTTCTCATTCCCCCACCTTGTTTTGAGTTTTTATTTTTCCCGTCGTTTTTTTTCTTTCTCATCCTCATTTATTTTTAATTCTTCTCACTCAAATTCAATTTTCCATCACTATCTTGCTCTTTTCCTCTTTTTTGTCTAACTTCATCACTCATTTGCTATTTCTTTTTCTCTCTTATTTCCCTTTCCTGTTGTTTTTGTCGTTACTGTTGTTGTTGTTGTCACTGCTGCTGCTGTTTTTCTCTCAATTCTTCTTCTTCTTCTTCTTCTTCTTCTTCTTCTTCTTCTTCTTCTTCTTCTTCTTCTTCTTCTTCTTCTTATTTCATTCTTATTCTTATTCTTATTCTTCTCCTTATTCGTTTTTGTATTCATATTCGCATTCGTATTTTACGTATTTTTTTTCGTATCCTCCTTTCCTGAACATAATTATTCATTATTTCTTCCCTTCTTTTAATAACAAGAACACACATATGCTTGACTTCCCAGGAGCGAAAGTCACACTGGTTGTTAGCCATTTCAAACATATAATCATCGACCTATTGCCAGGAACGTTTTAGAATGTCTTTCACGTCCAATCTATGCCAAAATCATTTTGTCCCACAAATAATTCCATAGTTTTGCCTTTTTTTTCTTTTATTGACTCATTGATTAGTTTGGTTTTCGTGGGCTGGAGAAGGGATTTAAACCCAAAAGTACTCCAACATTAGATTCAGACATTCAAAAACTATTTAAGAATAATTAATTCAATGTGAAAACAGAAATACCAACAAGCATCAGTATTGTTATATGTAAAATACTCGTATTGATCTTTTACCTTTAACCCTGACAACTCAGCCAAATACACCATCGTAAATCATTCAAGCTATTGGAACGGTAAAAAATAAAATCTTGTTCACATATATTCTGATTAGTTTTCCCCTTTACACCATTCTGCAATGTAATAAGTCTTTAGGGACTCATTTTTTCCGACAGCATGGGGACCAGTAATTGTTTGGAATTAGTCCTCGACCGAAAAGCGGTTCAAAAGTGATTTTCGGTACGTCCGTTCATACTTGAAATATGACTCACGCACATTGTATTGAGCTATGAATCAAGGCATCACAGAGTTTCGGTGACTATTTTGTTGGAAACATCTGCACCTGTAATTGATAGCCTTTTATAATTAACATGGTCTCATCAACCTTTCATTATTCATAGCAACTTCCGATATCTGAGTAGATAAGTTCCATCACTGACAACTGCAGTCGAATATCTTGCCATCGCACATTTGGATTATATCTGTTTGGTAAAGAGCCACCCGTCGGCCATCCAGGTGCATTTTGCATCTCATCACATAATCACAAATAATATGGTCATTCATTTAATCCCATTGAAAATCAATTGCAACCTGAGTTATATGACACGAACAAATAACTTCCTCAAATAATTGCTAACATAATTCATGTTTGCCCGAAATGAAAATGAATCTGCAACGAATATACCCTTGACGAAATTGAACCTTTGAACAAATGGAGATTCAAAGTGACAAAACAAAGATCAATCAATGACTGATATTTGGGGGTTATGGTTGAAAATCATCTAATACCTCAAACAGAAAACTCAGAACTAAAACTACTTTTTCTTTGTAAGTGTTCAATATGAATGAAAATTGATGTTTTCGAGCCTTTAGGCCACTATTTATGAGACGGGGACTTTTCTAAACGAATTAAATTCCAAGAAAACTGCCATTATTTGGAAGAGAAACAGAAGGACAGTGACATAGCAATCAACGAAAGGAAATTTTGATCGATCAATAGATGAATAGATAGTTAGATTGATGGTTATGATACATAGATAGAATGAATAGAGTAAGATCAAATTTCATAGAACATTGATCGAGAGTGAACATTAAAATTGAGCAATTATTAACATTTTTAGTTAGAGGAACCTTCTGAGTTTTGAATGACGAACGATGTGTGAAAAGTCCCTTTTGCTTTCAAAATATTGAAATGAAAGTGACTTCCATGTTTGTAACGTTCTATCCATACGTCTGAGACAAACAACACGGTCTTGCGTATAATTACTTGATACAGAACTCCATCGTACTGTAAAATTTGTTTCACTGTTCTCACGATGGATTGCCTCCCTAATCATTAGTTAACTCTTATCAGCTTTTTGTTTAAAATCCTCTTTCAATTGATCCGTCATCCACCTTATATAGGAAAAAGACGAGATCAATAAGACCACACAACCATTATCCCACTGATTCAATTCGGTCGCTCCTCGTACAAATCACGTCTTTACACAGACCCATGCACAACAATGACTGATATACCATATACCTTAGCCAATTTAAATAGAAACTATTTGTCACAAAATATTACTTTTTGAACTTAGCGGAGAATCCAAAATTTATTTCTAATATCGATTACTCTTGGACACCAAATGCTGTGTCGGTAATAATGATTTTCCCACCTGCACGACACAGTTTATAGGTACTCACAAGGGAATCTAACAATTTATGACATTTTGGAATGTCTTATGTCTATCAACATTGCTTTTTATCATAGTCATCAAAAGTCAACCTACCTTTGTTTTGCCTGTAATTGTGACATTTAAACATAAAAATACAACACCAGGATTTGTTTACCTGTTCACATGCCTTTGGCTGAAAATGTTTCATAACATTATGGCTCATCATAAAGAACTTTAAAGTTGATTGCTGATGATCAGTCAGATCAGGAGATATTTTACTGGACATATTGTTTCAGTAATAATTCATCGATTTGGAATCATTCCTGAAACATGACCCGTGATTTGCAAAGATCACTGTTATCTTTGATCAATTAACATCACTTTTTGAGCCACTCACGATTATCTGTTACTATAGCACCAGCTAATTCTACTTTTAAGACGATGTATAAGTGATATCCTACTATGACACCAATGTCCTGCATTTCAATGATCACAAAAGTATAGTTACATTTCCATTCGTCGAAAATTGTTAATGGGGTCCATCAGATGATGTAAAAATCAACCGAAACCTTTCAGAAAAATTCAAATACTTCTAACATCAGATACCCCTCTAGTCAGACATTCATTATAGATTAATTACACATATTCTCTGAAAGATGATTGGTCAATTATCAGACCCCTCACCATGGTACTAATTTCTTGGTATCATTACAGAAATGTCAATTATTACTTTTATTTAAAATCCTTAGCATCTCTAAAGCTTTGCTTCGACCGTTCCTATTAGATAAGTTACTACAATCGTTAGGATCAATAAGAGCCTTGGGAACGAAACAGTTGCAAAGATATTGATGTATATGAATATTTCTACTTGCTAAACAAACAGAAGAACACTTCCTTGAAATTTACTCCGGAAAGAATGACACAATTCTTGGCTACACACGGATAACTCCTTTAAAATGATTTGTAAAGGCTAACCAGAGTATCTACTGAGGACAAATTACATTCATTCAAGATAATCAACACAATCAATTGCAAAGAAAAGAGAGAAGAAGATAATAACTTTTATTTGCTTGCGGGTAATAAAACATTCGTGCATGTGGTAAATACTTCTAAGGTATGAGATCTCACGAAAGTGAAATATTGTGAAAAGTCGTTGACAAATGTAAGATATACACTATTCATTCACTGTGCACCCTGATGACACAGCCCCCCAAAACACACACAAAAGAACACACGTGCACAATGAACTGTCCGTTCACCCATCATAGAGTAATAAAAAGCTTGTTTGGAAACCAGCTGAAGTTGATATTGATCAGATTGAGACATTACATGAGAATCATCAATGTCCTATGACGTGGGTTAGCTAGATAGTGATAGTCACTATGCTTCAACAGAAAGTTTCCAGTGATGAATTAGAGACATCAAACATATTCTCCATGTGATGAATCTTTAAATTAGTGTTTTTCCCATTTATTTTCTAAAATTCACCAAACAAAAAATATTTCAGTCCCCTTTGAAAGAAATATTCGTGTGTGGTTCTGACGATATTGAATAACAAAAGGATTTAGATTCAGCATTTCAGCATTCAGATCTTATTTTGAAGCAGGAGATTTGAAAATAATGATATACAATACTGGATGGATATATATATATATATGTATATATATACACACACACATATATATATATATATACACATAAATATATATACATGTATATATATATATATATGTATATGCACACACATATATATACAAATGTGTGTGTGTGTGTGCGTGTGTGTGTGTGTGTGTGTGTGAAGAGAGTGGCAGAGAGAGAGAAAAAGGTACAGAGAGAGAGAGAGATCGATAACGAGAAAAAGTAAAGAAAAAAGTAAGGAGGAGAGAGAGATATTGTACAAATCGAAATAAATATTATCATTTTGCTTCGTTTTGTACAGGTGTGGGGTTTCGGTAAGTTTATTCGACTAAACTGCAGACTCCCTGACCGAATTTTGCAAACAATGAGCTGCTTTGAATAAAAGGAAAATGGAAGCCAGGAATAATAGTGTCTTGTAGTTGAATAATTTCCTTTCCAATATGAAAACAGAAATAATGATGTATACGGAAAGCTATAAAATCCTTTGAAATACTCAATCTGTCTGTACAGGAAGATATCCTTAGAAGCTGCTATGAACCTGCACAAAGGGATATGCTTCGAATAAAAAGAAAAGTGTAGGCCAGGATCAATGGTATCTTGTAATTCGATAGTTTGTCTTCACGTACGCAAACAGAAATAACAATGAAGACAGAAAGCAATAAAATCCGGATGATTATTCCATGTCAGTGAGGGAAGGTATTGAGGGACAGAACAGTTCTTTGCACAGAGAACAACAGTTCTACTTTCAACAAAAACTGCATACATTCATTTTGCACAAATTCATTCGGGGGTCGGCACAAATCCATTTTAGCTTATAGCTAAGAATAAACAGTCAAGCATTTCGAGTCATTTAACCCTACAAAACAGTTAATCTTAAGCTTGGGCCTTGCAATCTATTGCAACTAAAACTGCAATGCCTCCCATGCTTCTTGAAGAGTCTTCAGAAAAGAAAAGTCTCTAAATAATCTAATGTTATTGGTTCGAATCGGGTATATTCCAGCCAGGGTTGCCATGATATTCAACGTATTCACCATGTTCATTAAGCTCAGCTCAGCTCATGTTTTACATAAATACGTTGGATATCTTTCTTGCATCATTTCTTGTTGGCACTGCCATTAGGTCTCACTCTCCCCCTGTAGTGATAGTCTGTGGTAGTTGATAGATGGGGGGGAGGCCTGATTTTATCTCGAAACGCTGTGATAAAAAGCAAGAAGAAGAAAATACTCCAAATGGAACAAGAAAAAAAGCTCATTCAAAACTAGTTGCACTATCAACGCAAAGTTCAGTCAGGTTCTAGAGCTTTGGGTAATCGAAACTAATGATTAAATTCTACACAAATTAAGAATTGAATCACAGACTGCATTGAATGAAAGACCATTAATTTGCCGCGGGCGATAGAAAAAAAAGAGAACTCTGACTATCCTGGCATTTTGATGGCAATTCGAATAATATCAAAATTATGCATAAATCAGGGGAATTCATTAAATTTTGAGTTGAAAATCCATCAATCAATCAACATGTTATATTTTTTACACTAAATTGGGAAGGGGTATTTGAGAGGAGTTTCTGTGTGCAGCTAACTCGGTCTTTTCCGGACACACGAAGGCAAAGTGATATTGCACAACATTCGCAATAGTATCGATACGTAATACTGCCGTATGTGTTTGTGTGCGTGTGTATATATATATATATATATATATATATATATATATATATATATCACCGCTGGACCAGGGCCTTATTCCATTTCCTCCCATGGCAACTGTGCTTTTGGTGACATCTACCATAGCCTATCGGCAAAATATCATCAACCGATTTGCATCTTATTTTTTTTCAAGTGCTTATCATCTGATGGACACCCAATCAAAGTTGTTTTTGCTCCATCGGCAATCATCCATTATTGTGAAATGATTTTCCCATTTCAATATGGGTTGCTTAATCATTTGTAACATATCCTTGAATGTAGTCCCTCCCTTGATCCATGCAGACCTTTTGTTTCTATTCCTCTCTACGTACCTTTGTGCAATCCTGAGTTAGTTGATTTCCTTAGTTTCCATGTATATTTGATTCAAAGAACGGCAACGTCATCAGGTCAATTTTGAATGATATTATTCGAATTTGTATTGCTTATCGAGTCAATCGAGCAACGACAATACGTCCTCGATGAAGTAATTTACTATCAGTGGTCTTATATATATATATATATATATATATATATATATATATATATATATATATATATATATATATATATATATATATATATATATATATATATATATATATATATAAGAACTAATCAGTAATACAATATGTAATGTGTGATTGCTTACTTCAATCGAATGCTCAATGAATTACACATCAACTTGAGATAGAGTGGAGTTTAGTATGTGATAAAATAAGGGATTTGCTACACAAACACATTCATGTTTCTACCTTGTACAGATTTCCTTAGGCGAAGGATTCGATGTATTTGTATCTTTCTTTAACATTATTGGCCTTTTTTATTCTAGAGGAAAACTTTCCCCTTATCCTATCCATACATCTTATTTTCTTTTATCTTTCTTTGTTCATGTTTTGGGCACTGCTAATTTGATTTTCTTTATAGGAAGAAGACGTATGTCTGGTTGTTATAAATCATTCGGAATGTTGCAGACATTTTCTTTTCCGATATGTTGTTAATCCATCAACTATTTTTGTTTTTATTATTCAATTCATCTCCCCTTACAAGTGTCAGAGGTTCATTTCCACATGGTGTCAGTTGTTTATGTCCGATTTCTTTCCATGTTCTAAGTTATGTTTGTTTCAATATATCCAACGTAATAATTAGAAGGTTTTCGCATGGTTCTCAAATCGGCTTGGGATATAATGGTAGTGTCACTAACAACGCCGCTCTTGCTACTACTACTATTACTACTACTACTACTACTACTACTACTACTACTACTATTTTTATTATTATCATTAGTAGTAGTAGAATTATAATCATTATTATTGTCATTATTGTTATCAACCAGAAAAATAGGAAAATCATGGATTCATTTGAGTATACCAGTATGTAAGTTATTGAATTATGTGTTTATAGAAATTTCATACAGTACCAGCATTTTATAGCTACCTGATTTTTCTCATCTAATCATCCCACTTCCTGATGTTTTTGTTCTTTGGTAAAGGAGAATTTTAAAATTTCTCATATTGGCATATATAGCATTGGATTCCAATTTTCAAGCATATATGTGTTTGTTTCTGTATTTTCCTTATTACTGTTCCTTAGTTGCTTAGTTGCCTTCGGCCAAATTTCAGTGATGTCTGAATAAAAAGGCCTTTCAGATATTTGTACATTGTTTTTCGTTCCTAAGGGTTTATTTTCCAGTTGATGTCTCAGTGTTTTATATAATATTCGATTTCAGATATCTTTTTTGCAAAGGTTGTCAGTCGTTATTTGTACGATTGCTATCTTGATTACTGACATCATTTCCATAATATATATATATATATATATATATATATATATATATAAAATTTTCTCTTGTTTTTAAAATACGTCTGACATGTTTTGGTCCATGTTCGTAACAGCTTTCAAGCATGGTTTCATGTTTTCAATTTGTTCAGACCATGTTTTTGCAGTTTTAGTCTTTTCCTTTTCTTTTTTACCTTAAGTCTCTAACACAGCATTGTATCATTCTATGTTTTTTAGTATCTTCATATTTGTCATGTTCATGATTATATTCCAATCGATATCTTTTTAAGGCCTCCGTGCGTATACGTATATCGGGACTATTAAAGTTGCTCACTCCGTTTTTCTATCTTTTTATCTCTTCTGGTGTTATTCTCTCTTCATCATCACTTTCAGAAATCTTATAACGAAAACAGAATCTAAACTGTAGTGTTATTGCTTAAGCAACGTAGAAGAGTATATTCGAAATGAATACCATACTATTTATCTCAATATGGTACATCTTAAAATGAGCGAAAGAAAATTATCTTATTATTATTGCTTTGAGAGAGAGGAATATAAGGAGGACATTTGGACAAATACTGCATTGTTTGCTGCCAAGTTTTGATTCATACGTCCAAAATATAACACATTTTATAGAAGAATTATCTAAACCGAAAATAAAAAATCTCAGGAAAAACCTGTTTTAAATGAAAATCATTGAGTAAATAGAAGCAAGAAAGATGGAAAAAAATACAATGCAAATAAAAAAAAATATGAGCCTGAATAAAAAGAAAAAAATACTTTTCAATAAGAAAGGAAGAAAGAAAGAAAGAGAGATTGAGAAAGAAAGTTACCAAGAAGCGAAAGAAGAAACGTGTAAAGAAACGAGATTCGGTTGAAGAAGAAAAGAATGAGGGAATCAATAAAAAGAAAAGGAAATATAGACACGAACGAGTCAAAGAAAAAAAGGATGTAGAGTAAAGAGCAACAAAATAGGAAGACTGAAAGTAAAATTAAGAACAACAATTCACTGAATGATAAACAAGCCTGGATAAATGCCCCCTGAATAAGGGAAGAAGGAAAATTTATTGGAAAATAATAATGTTAGGAAGAAGTACGGTTACAAAACAGATTCTCTTGTGGCATATAAAAGGGCTGTTCTACATTTCTCGTTAGTTCATTTCTCGACCAAGATTTTCACCATCCAAAATCCAGATATAAAAATAATGATCCCATATTAGGGAAGACAAAGACAAAACAAAAAGAAAAAGAAAAATTAGAATCTATCTTACTCGTTATTTATAATTCGACTTAACATTGTCTATTTTTTTTTTCTTCATCCACTATTATTTCGTCTTCGACTTCGTCCTCCTCTCATCCTCCCCTTTGGGGTATTAATAATTTCTCTCTCATGTTTATGTTTTCTCTAACAATAGTTATCAACTGGAAAATCAAACTATCATAAATCATATTTCGCAGACCTAAACAGATATTCAACGATTCATGTAAATATCAAACTTTTGTGAATATATATTGCTTGAAATAGCATTAACCCTTTTTCTTTGGTTTAATTCGAATCAGAAAGTTTCAGTCTGAAGTTAGTGATCTGGGAAAATTGACTCAAATATTTTTTTCTCATTTACTTGTAGTCTTAAAGATGGTATCATTGATTGGTATGAAAGCTTTCCCAAATTAAATTCAACAGAACGGATTTAATGATCAAATAGATGAAACTCGATAGACGTTATGGGGAGAATGACTCATGACCGTTGATATATCCACTGATAACTCTTTTCAAATACATTTTTGGGTAACCTATGTTCACAAGAAGCTCTTTTTTCTAAAAATATATGATGAGTACAATATCATCCCTCTCCAATACATTATGATAATATACAATATAAAATAAAGAAATACATAGCCATGACAACAGCACCCGGAAATGTTAAAATACTGTAATTATTGAAATTTAAAAAAAAATGAAAAATCTCATAAAGCTCGTGAGAAATGCTGTTTGATAAACATTGCAAGGGAACCATTTAACAACTTGACAGTTGTTCATTTTAACATCCACGAAACACTTATATGGGAGACAACTGATGATTTCAAGGAGGACAATTCAATCATTGTTGCATGAATCTAGTTCAGTGCAAAAATTTTACTTTTGAAAAGGTTTCATTAATTGCATTAACAGGGATTGGAGAAGTGAATGCTGACACTAAATTAAATTTGAAGAGTATTTTTTCATATTTCAAATCTATAAAACTCCCTGCGTTATTTCTTTTCTCTCTCTCTCTCTCTCTCTCTCTCTCTTTATATATATATATATATATATATATATATATATATATATATATATATATATATATATATATATGAACCAAAAACATAATTGTATATTAGACAGAGTTGAATCGACTTGAGTCGAAAAAGGGAGGCATAGAGCACACTTACAAACAAACACTGAACGCTATTCTGATGCATTTTTTCTAATTTTCCATTGATTTATGAATTCGGAACAGAATGATCAATCATTCAAGTACACGTACGTTGTAAGGATACACATTTTTGAAAATATCATTTTTTTTCCATTTTGAATTATCAAATTTATATTTATTAATATTTAATTAGTATTAAATAAAGAAAACATAAAAGAATGATTTCAAAATGAATAACGTCTTACATTCACTTGCACACGCTAAACATTCGATCGAATGAATTCCCAAAAGTGTATTGTTCAGGGAATAAATTATTGATGAAGAGAATAGAAAATTTATATTAAATTAAATAAATAGAATGAACTGAATTCACTTTGCATTTTTGCAGATTACTTGAAAGTGGGATCCATGTTTGCATTTCATACTAACTGTCGTTCAATAAATACATCGATATTTACAGATTATGTAGAGAAAATAAACTGCTTCATCAATCTTTTTTGTTTTTGAATGGACAGTAGTAAAGTTATGTTCAATTTATTTTTATCATTCAAAATCTTACGTTATACTTAGTGCAGATGGCCCAAGGTTTATCAGAGTGGAAAATTGAGTAAGTCAACAAAGTTCATAAACATGCAGCTATAGGGAAAGGCAGGGACCCATCACTCAGAAGATTGGTAAATATCAGAACAGATGTAGTTCATTGTCCTGGCCATGCAGTGCATTCTGAGCTGCAGGTTGACAATTTAGACTCATGGAAACCTACATTTGTGTATTTTTGTTGGTTATGTCATTTGTATTTGAACTCTAGATTTTCAAAGGAAATATAGTTCCATTACCCGACGAGTTTATGACCGAATAGTATTCACTTATGTCTGTCTAAACTGCTTTAGATAAGTTACTTCTCTGCTGCTCCTCTTTACATTGCTATTATCCTGAATTGAGGATCGTTGTATATATTTAGCATTCTCTAGCTACTAACTCCTTGTTTCTTTTGCTGTAACTGTAAACGAGTGTCACTTACGAACATTTTCTCTTTCACTCACGATCAAAATCATTTTGACCTTCAAGAGTAGATCTCTGATAATCCCACTAGATGAGACACAGTAGTAGTGATAGTCCTTAATGCTCTGCATGAGGACTAAATCATTCAGTAACTGAAATATTTGTGTAAAAAGCTTGTTATCCATCGACTGACATTTGTCATTGCCTTATATTTTGTCTCATATACCTTCAGCCTGAATGTCTCATTTGCTTTCCGATGAATCAGATTTTTATACCTATCTATTAATCTTCAAATCCTCAATGAATAAATTGACATCATTACCTTCTCAGGCATTGCCTACCCTTTACTATCCCAATGCAGACAACACCTCACCAATCTCCCCAAACGGTTACTCTTTGCCCAGTATTTTAATTTTTTGGTTGTTTCCTGTTTTGTTGAGTATTTGTTATATCACCCTTATATCCTTGATGGATGATACTGATAGCTCAAAAACTGGTGATTCTGCCGAACGATTTGCGCCTTTTTGCTTCGATGCCGTAGACTTGAAACTCGTACTCTCAATGAAATTGAGGTTCCTGTCCGTAGCCTGAATTTCTCTGAGGCATTTCATTGCCAAAACTTGCAATTTACTGGAGTGCTCTGCTTTCATTGTATATCTTCCTGAGGCATACTTTGCCATGGGGAATATTAAAGCTTTGTGCGAAAAGGTGTTTGATTGTTTTTGATATGTATACTGTATACAAAAAAAAGGAATGAGTGATTATCATCGTTACATGCAATTATGTCAAATGATAGCATGAACATAATGGTATCGTATAGAAAACTACAAAGCTACACTTGGGAGAGGAACGACTGCAAATATTTAAGCGGACAAATAGATGAGTTGAAAATGTGATGGTATTGTTGCAAAGGAGCAGAATCCTTAGTAATCCATAAAGTCGAAATAATTAAGATTTCATTCATGGTAGTTCTATGGATTAGTCAATCAAATTGAAACGCCCCAGCCTTTTCACATTCTGGGGAGGGGGGGATGAGAAAATATTTTTCAAATAAACTAATTAAAAATTGGGAGTGATTCAAAACTTCTGAAACATTTAAAAATTTTGGGTTCTGGGATTTTCATGTTCATTTGGGTTGCCGCTATTCAACACTAAAATTTGATAATTTGAAATGTTTCTTAGAGATTCCTGTTGCAAAAAAAAAAAAAAAAAACAAATTGAAAAGTGACTGAGAAAGGACAAGCAGTATCTTAAAATAGGGAAAGAACAAAACTATTTTCATTTGTTCTAAAAGTTGATTGGTGATAATAGATAATAAAAGACAATGAATGTGCATTACCTGAGCAGGATATGGGTGCAGGTACTACCACCCACTCCCCACTTTGTTTGGTGCCTGACATATATACGTTTATTATGCGTGAAGTTTGCTCAAAATAAGAAACAAACAAAAAACCGAAAGGTCCCGGATCCACGTTCCCCTCTCGCACAAACACAAACATTAATAGATCAATAGATAGATATACGTATATGCACTTGATCCGTACCGGAGAGCAGAGCGTTTCAGTATATAATTATTGGAAGCAACTCATCTTCTTCAAATTCCAGTTTTTCCTTTCTACGCATGTCTCTTTTCCTCACATCCTCCTCCTCTC